>PVHT021183677.1:92587-111524 GCA_004024745.2 Catagonus wagneri
TCCGCCCCCACCTCAGGTCCCTGCTCAGAACCCCGGCTCCCTGTCAGCCCCTCCCCGAGGGGCCCTCACTCAGCTCAGCCTCTGCCCTGCGCTCAATCGTCTGTCCCAGGCAAGGCCCCACCTGTCGCTCCCAGCTCAAGCGCCGTCCCTCCCCCGGCACAGTGCTGACCCTCTCCCAGTCCCTGGTCACCTTCCTCCAACTTTCACAGTTTTCAAGGTGCTTCCCAGTTTCATTAGTTCTTTCCCCAAACACTAAGTGACACTCATGCCTAGGAAAGAGCACTGCAGTGGGCGCCCTGCCTGTGCAGTGGGGGAGGGGAGGTGCCCTGACACAGCCTGGGCAGGGGAGGCCCCCAGGGGCGAGAACTCTGGGGTCAGCTGCGTGGACTAGGGAGAGGGTGTTGCTTCCAGGTCCTGACAACAGCTGCCAAGGCCAAGACAGAGGGTTGTGCCATGGAGGGGTCGGAGCCTCTGGTGGCCCTGGGCCTGATTCAGGCGCCTGCCCCTCCCCGCCCGCTGAAGGGGCTGGGGGCAGTGGGGAGGTACGAGGCTTGGGTCTAGGATGAAGCTGGTCCAGCTGGCAGCCCCGTGGTTTGGAGCAGGGAGATGGGTGTCCGGCATCCATCTGGGGGTGAGGATGGATGGGCCCGGGCGGAGGGGGACAAGCTGTGGCCCGACTTCTTGCCAAACACTCTCCCTCAAGCTGCTGGGCACGGACACCAGGGCCGGGCAGCTGGGCCAGGAGGCCATGGGAAGCTGTGTCGGGGGCCTGAGCCTTTTCTCTCCTGCTCAGCGCCTGCTGACTGTCCACACAGGCCCAGGCCAGCGCGGGATGCTGCTCCCCACCGCCCCCACTGCGCTGCTTCTTCCTACTCCGTCCCCGGAGGATGAGCGCTAAGAAGGGGGGTCCAGAGGCGCCTCAGGACAGTGGCAGCCCCTCCCCAGAGCCAAGCCAGGAGCCGCTGCGGGTGAGTGTGCGGCTCAGCTCCAACTCCGACTTTGCTTTTCGTTTGTTTTTTGCTTTATAGGGTCGCACCTGCGGCATATGGAGGTTCCCAGGCTAGGGGTCTAACAGGAGCTGTAGCCGCCAGCCTACACCACAGCCACAGCCACGCAGGATCCGAGCTGCGTCTGTGACCTACACCACAGCCCACGACAATACCGGATCCTTAACCCACTGAGCAAGGCCAGGGATCGAACCCACAACCTCATGGATGCTAGTTGGGTTCGTTAACCACTGAGCCACGATGGGAACTCCCGGACTCTGACTTGGACACATGCTCCCCAGCTGCCCAGGGACACTCCCTCTGGGAAGACCCTTCCCGCCTTCAGGAGATCAGAGTCGGGCTGGGGTGTGGTGGGCCGGGGATTCGGAGCTCAGGTGTCCATTCCCGACCCTGACCCTGAGTCTTATACCCCTGGGGCTGGGGCTGGGATCCCAGGGACAGTGTTCCAAGGAGCACGGCTTTAGAACACATGGCGATGGGAAGCAGGCCATCTGAATATGGGTTCTGAGACAGGACAGGGCTTGAATCCATGTCGGGAAACCCAGACTAAGTATGTGGTCCACTCGTGCTTCCGCTTGTCTGCTGCTGCTCCTTCAGGCTGCCCTCTCTTTAGCCACGTCCAGCTCGCCCTTGGCTTAGTCCCGCTCTGGGCTGGGCAGGACGTCCCCTCCCGTGCCACCTCCACCCGCTTCGCTCTTCTCCGTCACGGCTCTCATCTGAGTCCGAGCTGGCTAAGAGCACCCTGCTGGGAGTGGGCCTGGGTCCCAGCGGCTCCCGGATCGCAGGACCTGGCGGGGTGGCAATGACACTTTTCCACGCCAAGCCAGGCTAGACCCTAGCTCCCCAAAATAGCCCCAGCCGCGTCTGAGGCGGCAGCTTTCCTGGAATGAGGATGACGGGCTCAGCGCCGCCTGTGGCTTCCGCCATCTCCAGCCCTGGGAACAGGCTGTAAACAGGAGGCAGGGCAGGTGGATCAGGAAGCCTGCCAGAGAGCTGGGGCGGGGCGGGAGGGGGTTCCTCAGTTTTGCTACCTGCCGACTGCCTAGGCCCGGGACCCAGCCTTCCCCCGTCCACCCCAAACACCGCCCGGGACAGCTCTGCGCTGCTGGCCCACTGTGCTCTGCAGATACACCTCTGGCCCCGTTGCCCTGAACAGGCGCCCTTCCTGGCCCTGGCCACCCGTTGAGCAGTGGCCAGCCTGAGCGTTTGCTGCAGAGCGGTCTTTGCCGCGCCCCGTGTGGTGGGCACCAGCCTCACTTGGCAGCCCCCCGCGGGCTCTCTGGGGCCCTGTGGGGCCGCAGGTTGCTCCCCGGTCAGCACCGCCCCACCTCCGCGTTCCCTCCAGGCCTTACCTGGTCCTGGGTCTGCAGCCCGTCGAGGGTCTGGCTCCGCAGCTGCTCCAGGGCCACGGCCAGCTCCAGCCCCTCCACACGCACCCAGGCCTGCTCCTCCTGCAGCTGCCGCAGCCACAGCTGCTCCTCCTGCAGCTGCCGCAGCCACAGCTGCTCCTCCTGCCACAGCTGCATCTGCAGCTGGACCTGTCGCCGCCGGTCCTCCAGCAGCAGCTGCTCCTGGGCCAGGCACAGCTGGACCTCATGGAGCCTCAGCAGCTCAGGGCCCAGGCCCGGCACCAGGCCCCCTGCCCCAAAGCCCTCCATGTCCGCGGCGGGGACCAGCACAAGCTCGGACGCCAGAGCAGCGGCCTGCTCCGGGCTCTCGGCTACCTGGGGCTGCTCTGGTCTGGCCACCCCGGGGTGTCCCTGGGGAGCTGGCTCGCTGCTGGTCACGTGCCCGGTAGGGGCCACCCCCGCCTGGTCCCGAGGGCCCCTTGGGGTGGGGGGCGGGGGCTCGGCCCCTGCGCCCTTCTGCCCCGTGGCCTGCTGTGCCCTGCCCGCCCTCCTGGCCCGGGGCTTGCGAGCTCGGCTTCGTTTCCCAGACATGGCCCCGATCTGGCGCCTGTTTTACCAGGTGTCTGCTCCTGGGGGGCCCCCGGCTCATCGGCGGGCCGGCCTCGATCGGGTGGGCTCAGAGGGCGCCCTGGGAGACGGCCCCGCGCCTGCCCTGCCCCTGGCCGGTGCCCACGGCGCCGAGGCTCTGGCCCGGGCTCTGTCTGTGGGCCTCTCGGGCCCTGCTCCGCGGGCTGGGCCACGCCAGGGAGTTTATGGGGCCTCGGCGGCGGCGGCGGCTCCCTGGGCGCGAGGCTGACTAACGCGCTGACACGGCGCGGGGCCGCCCGGCACAGGCCTCTGTGGCCAGACTGGGAGGGAGACGGAGAAACTGGGGGAGGCGGCTCTCGGCAGCCAGGCCGCCGGCTTAGTGTAGGGACGAGTCCGGTCCTGCCCTGGGCTGGCACCTGCGCCCCCTGCCCCCGCCCACCCCGGCCGCCCCTGGTCACACGAGACTCCAACCCCAGCCCGTAGGGCGGGGGCCGCGTCCCCAGCCTCAGCGACCAGACACTCGCTGGCCACAGGCAGTCCTGGTCCTAGCTCAGCCTCCGAGGGGCCCAGGGCCAGGGCCCCGGGCCTCTGTGCAGGCGGCGGTCCCTCATGGCGGGCTCCTGCGTGGGGCCCGGCTGCGCGGGGCTGGAAGAACCGCAGCCCGAAAGGCCCAGACGGCACTGTGTGGACTGAGCTGGGCGTCAAGCAAGAGCCCAGCCGGCCCTGAGGGCTCTTGAGGCCGCCTGGTTGGGGGCCTGCGGAGCTCCCACTTGGCCGGCCTTGGGATCCTGGGGACGGGGCCGTGGGAGGGGTGCAGGGCCAGCCTGGGTGCGGGGCGTCCCCTGAGCTCCAGGCTGCTCCTCCCCAGCATTTCCCCAGCCTGGGGCCGCTGACTCACACCCGCGCCCAGGGCCCCATCCCAGCCGCGCTGTCACACTGGCTGGACTGGTTTGCCTGGCCCAGCCCTGCCGGGTGCAGCCCCTCCTCTCAGCCCTAACCCCAGAGGCCTCTGGGGAGGCGGCCAGGCAGCCACGGCTGGGGCAGCGTTAGGGGTGGGACAGGGCTGCACGGGGTCCTCCTATCAGAGGCCTCGCCACCTGGCCCTCCCTACGCAGGTGCCAGAGGTCCTGCCTGCTGGCGCTCAGGGGCCCCCCACCCCCGGAAGCACCCTGGGGAGGCCACGGCGGCTGCCTGGGGCCACTCCTCAGGTGGCCCAGAAATAGCCACACCCCCCGGAAGCCAGGGGAGGGGCGCCCGCTGCAGAGGGAGGCTGGCTGGCAGGTGAAGGGGCTCGCCCCCCCCCAGGACCCAGGGGCCACAGCAGGTGAGAGCCTGGGCCCTGCTGGGGCAGGGGGCAGCCCTGGGCCGGACGCACGTGTGGCACCTGTGTGCCCGTGGTGCGCCCTCCGGGAGCCTCTCCCCGTCGCCTCCGGCTCCAAGTGGTGGCAGGGCTGCCACCCCCACTGGGGCCACCGTGGCGGCCCCTCTGCCTGCTGTGGTGAGATCCCCCGGGGCACAAGGGCGTCCCGGGCCGAGTGCAGACTGCGTCTTCTCAGCTCGCAGCCTCCGCAGTGGTCTCTGGGCAGGGCCTTGGGGCCGGGTCTTTACCCAGATGTCCCTGCTGGGGCCCAGCCCACGTTCAGGCCCATCCCAGGCCTCCCCTGGTGCCCTCCGAGTCCACACCACATCCAGACTGCAGACCTGTGTCCCCAACTTCCTGTGCCTTGTCCTCCTCCCCTGCTCCCCCGCCGTGTCCGAACCTACCCAGCCCGGCGTGCTGCTCCGTGAGCTCCCGGCTTCTGCAGGCCCCGCGCCTCCCCCCGCCCGCCGACCGGGTGCTAAGCTGGCCTCGCTGTGGTCACCTTTGCAGCCCCGCCCTTGCCGAGGGCCAGGGTTCGGAGCCTGACGTTGCCCTGAGGACAGGCAAACCGCAAAAGGTCTGCGAAGTCCTGACCGCGGGTTCCCTAGAAGTTACCCGCGCCAGCAGGCCGTCCAGCCGCAGGAGGCTGGGGCTTGGAAAGAGGCAGAAGTGAGGGCAAGCGGAGGCCCGGGCAGCTCAGGCCCCAGAAAACGTCCGGTTAGGACGTGTTGCGCCGGCACTGCCCCTGCTCTCGACTCCCGCTCTGCGCGCGTTGACTCGGATTGTCCCGTCCTGGTGTCACTGGTCAAGACCTAGGCGCCCAGCGAGGAGGGCGGCCCCGCCTCGGACCTGCCCCCATTTTGATTTCTGTGGTGGGAAGTGGCCCCCACTGAACTTTCCAGACAGAGCCCAACCTTACAAGGTCGGGGCTTTGAGCCTTCAACAGGCGGAGCTCCGTGGGGCACGGACTAAGGCCGGGGGCCGTGGCATCGCCGCTTTCTGCTAGAAGTGGGCGCCAGCTCTGAGGCGAGACGGGTGCCAGGTCCGCGCTGGGGGCGAGCCAGCGGGTCTGCAGATGCGGCGGCACGAAGGGCAGGGCAGCAGCCAGCCCAGCAGGAGCCCGACTCCAGCCGGAATCGGTGGTGTTCTCGCCACGCGAGGTGTCACGCGGGAGGGCTCTGCCCAGGCCTGGGGAGGAGGCTGTGCACGGCCCGGCCGCACCTGCTTCCCAGCTCACGGCCTCACGGCGTCCGTCCCCCGGCAGCGCCGCGCAGATCAGCTGCTCTCCAGGAGCGTCTTCCCCCTGCCTCCTGTCACCACCCGCGCTTCTGATGACTTGGCCGAATTGTCAGCCCGAGTGCCTGGGGCGACTGGGCAGCCTCGGTCTAGATCGCCTGGAATCGAGGGCATGTGCTGTCGGGCCCCCGTGTCACCACCATCCCGGCCACCTCGGCCACTCCGTTCAGGGGGCCTTTGCCTAGGCCCTGGGTGGCCAGCGTCCACGGGACAGCTGTGACGTCCACTTGGGTTTCTGAGGCCTCCTCTGCGGGGGGCTCGTCTCGGGGCGTGGCTGTGAGCCGCAGAGCCACCCTGGCTGCTTGGCACCCTCAAGCCTGGCCCTGCGGCAGCGCCGCCTGCGCGCCTTTCCCAGGCCTGCCTGTCACTGCGGTTCCAGGCTTGCGCGTTTCAGGCTCCCGAGGGACTGAGCGGCCGTGAGCTTCGCCATTTTCCGGAGTCCGTTTATCTGCACAGCGTGGGCCGCTCTTTCCACCCCCAGGAAGCGGCTAGGCAGGCCCCTCGGGGAGAGCCCCCGCCATCGTCCCGTCAGGGCCGCGAGCGAGGAGCTGTGATGTGGCAGCGGGCGGTGTGAGTGGTGGCGCACGTGGACTGCGCTCTGCGGATCAGGCCACAGCCCCTCGCTCCTCCGCCGCCTCCCCCAGGGGCGCCCGTGGCCGGGGGTGGGGAACCCAGGCTGCCTGTCGTCTGCAGCCATGGCTGGACTCCCGGCCGCTCACGCCTCAGCCAGAGCCCTCGATGGAAGGAGGTCCGAGGCGTAAGCATTTACCTCTGCCTCAGGGTGTCCTGGCCCGCCCCAGACCTGTGACCCTGAAAGCCCCATCGGTGGCGAGGCTTTGTCCGCCAGCAAGGTGTCCGGTAGCGGTACGGGTTCCCTGCAGCGCCCGCGAAGACCATTCGCGCGTTTAGGGACTTGGGTCAGCGCAAGCTTCTTTCCTTGCTGCCCTGTAGGTTAGAAGTCCCGCGTGGCCTCCGTGACCCCAAGTCAAGGTCCCAGCAAACTTTCTGGAGGTCCCACCTCTGGCCCCTCCCAGCTCCCTGAGGCCACCCCCCAACCGCGCTCCTCGGCTCCTGTCGCCTTCCCCAGTCGGCCGCTCCCCCGCATCGCCTCTCTCCCCCTCCTGCTCGAAGGGCCCCTGTGTTCCTCTGAGCCTTCCGGCTCGTCCGGCTCCGACCTGGGCAACTGACTAGCAACCCCAGTTGCACCTCCAGTCTGTCTTTCCGCTTTTTCCGCCGTCCTCACAGCGTATGGAACTTCCTGGGCCGGGGGTCAAATCGGAGCTGCAGCTGCGCCCTGCACCGCGCCCTTGAACCCACCCGCTGGGGCTGGGCCGGACCGGAAGCGCCACAACCTGCAACCTGTATTCCCTTTTGCCACGCGATGCAGCATATTCGCGGCAGCCGGGGGGTCGTCAGCTGCCCCCTACAGTCCCTGATAACTGTGCGGTGACAGGAAGCCGGGTGTAACGGTGGTCCTGAGACAAAGCGGTGAGCGTCTGCTGCCGTCTTCGCCATCTGAGGCCAGCTGCTGGTAGTCCTTCCCAGTGACGGGGGCGGGCGTTTACCGAGTCAGCCTGCGGCACGGGGCGTTCCGTGGCAAAGTGCCCGAGGCTATGGATCTGCCCCACTGGAGGCGCCCTGCCAGCCGGCAGCCTCGCTGGTTCTGCACCTCTGTCATCCGTCCTCTCGCACCACCGTTTGTTTCTTGCAAACGCCAGACGGGTGAATTTAATGGCAGTAAGATGGGCAACCTCACGCCCGTTTATGTTTTTTATTATTTATTTATTTATTTAGTCTTTTTACCTCTTCTAGGGCCGCACCCACGGCATGTGGAGGTTCCCAGGCTAGGGGTCTAACAGGAGCTGTAGCCGCCGGCCTTCGCCACAGCCACAGCAACGCGGGATCCGAGCCGCGTCTGCAACCTACACCACAGCTCACGGCAACGCTGGATCCTTAACCCACTGAGCGAGGCCAGGGATCGAACCTGCGTCTTTGTGGATGCTAGTTGGGTTTGTTTTCACTGCGCCACAATGGGAACTCCCTTTTGCTCATTTTAAAATTAGGTTGTTTATGGGAGTTCCCTTCGTGGCTCAGTGGTAAACGAATCTGACTAAGAACCATGAGGTTGCGGGTTCGATCCCGGGCCTTGCTCAGTGGGTTAAGGATCCAGCGTTGCCGTGAGCTGTGGTGTAGGTTGCAGACGCGGCTCGGATCCCGCGTTGCTGTGGCTGTGACGAAGGCCGGCGCCTATAGCTCCTGTTAGACCCCTAGCCTGGGAACCTCCACATGCCACGGGTGCGGCCCTAGATAAGGCAAAAAGACAAAAAATAAATAAATAAATAAAATCAGGTTGTTTAGGAATCGGTTTTGTGTTTTACATCTAGGAGGGGTGCCTCTTGAGGTGATTACCATGAAAGGTGCGAGGGCCGTGTCCAGATTCGTTTTGCCGCAGGGGGACGTCCAGCTGTCCCGGCCCGTCTGGAGGAGAGGCTGCCTTTGCCCCGCTGCCCTTTGTCAGGCCGACGCTCTTTGGGTCCGGCGAGACTTTGGTGCTGGCGTCCGTGTCCACAGCCCTGCAGGCAAGCCCGCTTCCGTCCTGCTCGCCCTCCTGTGGGGGGAGGCTCGTGGGCTTCACCTGGCTCTGCCTGCTGTAGTGGCCCTGCCCTCAGGAGCTGTGGCAGCTTTCTGCCAGCAGCAGCGCCTGTCCCAGCTGGACGCCCTGGGGTGGCGTGGGCCTCAGCGTTCCACGAGCCGAGGACCTGGGCGATACGGCGAAACCCAGGTGTCAGGGTCGGTTCAGATACCGCCCCTAACAGCCTGCAAGAGTCTGTTTACGCCCCTTTCCCAGGCCACCGACTCCTCCGGGGAGGACCTGGGGAGCACCTGCGGGTCCCCTCCACGGGCGGCTGGCGTCTAGGAGAGGGGAGCCGGGAGTCTGTGACCTTGACTTATGTCTGCAAACCCGGGAAGGCCCTGGTGGCTGCTGTTAGACCTCTGCCTGGCAGAGCCTGGTGTCCCTCTGGCTCCCGCAGCACTGCACAGGCCGCGCCCCGCCGAGGGCGTCCCGCTGCCCCTCTGCTCCGCTGGGCCCCTTCTCCTCGGGTGCCCCGTCCCCCTGTTGACACGCGGCCAGCCAGCCTGACTGCCCCGAACCAGCCTGGCCTCCTGAGGAGTCACCATGACGCTCACGGAGTGCATCTCGTTGCTTGGTGAAGGGCCTCTCCTGAAATGGCCCGGGGTGCTAGGCAGCTGGAAGCCTCGAGGCCGACGCTAGCCGGTTCCTGCAAAAACCCACCTTGTACGGGAGCTCTCTCCTTCTTTCTGGGGCCGAGCTGCGATCCCCGCTCCGTTTGCTCCGACTCTGATTTCCGGCCTGGGTGCAGCAGAGGGCGGCGGCCTTGTCTGGAGGCCTGGGGACTTCAGGCGAGGCCGTGACGTTTCCTCTCGCAAAGCGAAGGAGGTGCCTGTGGGCTCGGAACCAGCGGCTCAGGCTGGCGAGGGCGGCCATTGCTGGGACAGCGCAGGGGGGACGACAAGCCGGCGAGAGAGGGGTGCTTCTCCCTCCTGCCTGCAGGTCCCCTTCGCGGGGAGCCGCTGGCAGAGGAGCGGCGCCGAGCGGGGCAGGGGGGCGGGCTGGCGCAGGTAAGCTGGTGACCGGCAGGCCCGCGGAGTGCCGCCACCCGGCGGGGTGCGGCTGTCCTTGGCGTGGACAGAGACCGGCTCACGGTCTTTCCAAAAAGTGGGAACCGCGTCCCAGTGCTCGCGGCGTCCCCGGCTGCTGCTCATTGTTCCGTGAGGTCGTTCAGGTCTCACCCGGGACGTGGGCTTCCTGAGCGTCACACACTCAACTGTGAACCAACACCAGTTACGTAAAGCACAGACCAGGACAGAGCAGAAAAGGGATTAGTTAATACATACAAATACACCTAATGAACAAGGACGAACGCTGCTCACGCGGCCGCTGCGGTTCTCATGCCCGCGGCTGACCATGGGCTGCGGGTGTAGCCCCCCACCTGCTCACCGCCCCTCGCTCTCGGCTAGGGCACCGGCCGCCCCGGGGCTTTTACCCGAAGGGCGTGAATCCTCATAGCCGCCCGTCTGTTTGTTCTCACTTGCTTCAGTCTCTAAAACCTCTGCCGGGGTACAGGTGACTTGCGGTGCTGCGCTGGCTCCACGTGTGCGGAGGACTGAATCGCTTATACGTCTACACACATCCAGTCCCTTCAGATTCTTTTCCCACAGCGGCCACCACAGAGCGCCGCGTAGATTTCCTTCTGTCGTGGTGCAGCGAAACGAATCCGACCAGGAACCATGAGGTTGTGGGTTCGATCCCTGGCCTCGCTCAGTGGGTTAAGGATCCGGTGTTGCTGTGAGCTGTGGTGTAGGTCACGGACTCGGCTCCGATCCCATGTTGCTGTGGCTGTGGTGTAGACTGGTGCCTAAAACTCCAATTGGACCCCTAGCCTGGGACCCTCCGTATACCGTGGGTGTGGCCCTAAAACGACAAAAAGGCAAAATAAATAAATAAATATATAATAAAAATACAGATGACTCTATATACAAAACTGGACGAGATTCAGATGTAGAGAGCATCCTGTGCTTATCGGAGGTGGGGGATTAGGAGTGTGGGGTTAACTGCTGCCGACGCTGTCTGTAAAACAGACAAGCAGCAAGGGTTTACTGTGCGACACAGAGACAAGTAGTCACTATTTCGTAACAACCTATAATGGAAAATAATCTAAAAAAATGTGTGTTAACTTAGCTGTGCACGTAAACGCACAGAATCTGTAAATCAGCTGTACTTCAGTTTTTCAGCAAGAGTGAAGCCCGTTTCCCACAGCCCTTCGTGTGTCCCAGGAGTGAGCCCCGCGGCTCCCCCCGGGCTCTGGGTGTCGTCCTCCCAGTGCAGCAGCCCTGCCGGGACCCTCACCCCTCGGGGCCTCTGCGGCTGTGGTTCTCCGGCTCGTGGGCCCCCGTCGTGGGGTTTGGGTCTCGACTGTACCTCAACTCCACCCCCCACCCATCTTGATGTGGTTCCGTCTTCATATTTTCAGTTGTAGAAGTTCTTTTCGGGTAGCCTCCAGTCTTCTTTAAATTTTTTTGTCTTTTTAAGGCCATACCTGCAGCATATGGAGGTTCCCAGGCTAGGGTTTGAATCAGAGCTGTAGCCGCTGGCCTACACGACAGCCACAGCCACGCGAGATCCAAGCCACGTCTGCACCTACACCACAGCTCACGCAACGCCGGATCCTTAGCAACCACTGAGCGAGGCCAGGGATCGAACCTGCGTCCTTATGGATGCTAGTCAGATTTGTTTCCCCTGAGCCAGGGCGGGAGCTCCTCCAGTCTTTCTGTAAATAGCTGTGACTTTGCTGCCCACTAGAGGAGGCGAGCTCAGGGTCTTCCTGCCCTGCCATCTTTAAACACTCCTCTGGTTTTGTGTTTTTAAATGAAATTTTCAAACAAGAACTTTTGGAGTTCCCAGTGTGGCTCAACGGGTTAAGAACCTGACTAGTATCCAGGATGTGCGTTCGGTCCCTGGCCTCGCTCAGTGGGTCAGGGATCCCGAGTTGCTGTGGCTGCGGTGCAGGCCGGCAGCTGCAGCTCCCGTTAGACCCCTAGCCTGGGAACCTCCATATGCCGCGGGTGCGGCCCTAAAAAAAAAAAATGGGAAAGAAATTTTGAGGCTTGCTGTTCCTGACAACTGGAGTTTTAGAATTTTGCTGAGGTGAGACCTCCTGTGCTGCAGGATGGCTTTCCGGGTCGTGCACGGCACGGCTCACATGTTAGGCGGCCGGGGCCCTGCCTTGTCTGCCCCCAGCTCCTCTCAGCGACCCGCCACCGTCATCGGGGGCTGTGCAGACGGTCCGCGTGCCCCTGGGCTGGTGGCGACACGGAGCACCGGGCTTGCTCTGGGCAAAGCGGGGCGGGATGTCCGTGTCGCTTCTGGGCAGAAGCGCCGGTGCTGGCGAGAGCCTCCCGGGCGAGGAAACCCGCGTTTCTCAGGGCGCCGGCTTCCTGATGGGGCCGAACGCTGCGCGGGCCCTTCCGCGTCAGGCGCCTCCTCCGGTTTACGGTGGCTCCGTCTTGGTCTCCAGCTACCCATTTTCTCCAGGAACAAAACTGGCAAATTTAGTTCTTCTGTCGTGCTATTAATCTACGTGATCTCTTAATTGTGCTGAATCTTCTTTACCGTTTTTGTAGGCTGTTCACGACTCTTCCGCTGGGCTTTTCTGACAGTAGCGCTGGAGGTCATGATGATTGCAGACGCACTGACTGCAGACTTCCTCTTCGTAAGGCCCTGTTCTAGGCATTTGATGCTTATTAACCAGCCGACCCTCAAAGAAAACCAACAAACCCCTGTGAACCAGAGTGGTTATCCCTGTTTCTGCTTAGGAATGGAATAGGGCTCCGATGGCCAGCTTTGGATCGGTGTGGCGGCCGGGGCTCCCGCCTGCGTCTTCCCGTAAGATATGAGATCGGTCCCGGGAGGTCACCAGAAGTCCCTTTCTGACCTGCGAACTCAGGATGTTTAGCCGGGCGTGCTCTTTCAAGGACACTGCAGCTCTTGAATGCTCGTGTCTTCTCGGATGATGCTCCAGCAGAGGAGACAGCGGGCACGTCTGGCTCCGCGCGGCGCCGCCAGGAAGCCCTCCACGGGGGGAGCCACCCACGCGCCGGAGATGTGCAACCGCTGCACAGCCCGCCTCAGTCCCTCTACCAAGAAAATTCCAAGCCGCGCCAAAAAATCAAAGGAAAGAGCGAGGGCTCCCCCAGGCCCGGTAGCCAGCAGCAGCGCCTTTCTCTTATTCTCTCTGCTTCTCCTCAGTGTGGGGTCTGCAGACACCTCCCTGCTGGTTCCCACGCTCCCTCTGTCTCATTCGTCGCGGGTGCCCTGGGCTCACTAAGCCGCGCGGACCTTCCGTTCCCTGAGCACCCGGGGCCCCCTGAGCCCCGAGACGCTTTCCCGGCGGCAGCGGCGCCAGCCCATGCCCTGCCCCGTGCAGCGAGGCGGCCTCCCGGTGCTGTCCTTTGCTCTTTGGGGTGAAAAAGGGTTACTGCTTCCAGCCAAGTGTTCCTCACATTTCTGGGTCGCTTGCTATCATTTCTCCTTGTGAAGAATCTTTCGAGAGCAGCCAGGGGCAGCGGATGCACGCTGCCAGCCCCGCCGCCCTCCCCGAGATGCAGGCTTGCGCGCACCTGCCTTGCAGGCGCTGGGAGGATGCACCTGCCGGGCCCCCGGCCGGCCAGGCTGCCAGGCGCCTCTCAGCCCCATCCCGGCTTCTGCACGACAGCCCGGCCTGGCCGGCCCACCGCTCCTCTGGTACCGGTGTCTGAATCAGTCAGGAGACGCTAGGCCTTCAGGAACGCAGTTATAATTTTTTCCCCTGTTTTGGCCACACTGTGGCATATGGAGTTCCTGGGCCAGACATCAGACGTGAGCTGCAGCTGCCACCTACACCAATCCCGTTGCCCCACAGCGGGAACTCTCGGAACAAATTTCTTGGTTTAAAATAGCAAGTTTTTTTCTCACTCGGGCTTCCTGGCCGTTGTGGCCTAAGGGCTCTGCTCTGAGACCCAGGTTAGCAGAGGAGCCGACCTGCCTCCTAAGAGCTGCAGTTCCCTGTAAGCCCCACAGCCGGCTGCTTCCACGTGGAGCCGTGTCCTTAACACTCACTCACCGTACTGGTGAGTTTTCATCGTGATTTCTTCTTTGACCTATGGCTTATCGTAACATGTATTTGGCATCATCTAAATACGTGGGTGTCTCTAGTTATTTTGTGTCATCTGGTTTTGCCTTAATTCAGCTGCACTCAGGATGTACCCTTTATGATTTCAATTATGTGATATTTGTTAGCGTGTGTGTTGTAGCTCAGCACACAGTCAGTTTTGGTAAACTTCCATGAACGCTCAAAAAGAACGTCCCTTGTGCACTTACAGTGTTCAGTGCCTCACGCTGTCTTGGAGTTAGTTTGTTCACTGCGCCCTGAGTGTCCTGCGTCCTTACCCACTCACCGGTCTGTTGGTCTGTTCTGAAATTACGAGAGAGACGTGTCAAAATTTCCTACTATGATTGTAGATTTATCTGTTTCTCTTTGTAGTTTTATTTGATGTATTATGAACCCCTCTAGTTAGAGGCGTACGGTTTTACATGTCGTCTCGTCTGGGCGATTTGATCCCTTATCATTTTGAAATATTTTTTTTTTCTTTTTAAAGGCTGCACCTGTGGCATATCAGAGCTGCAGCTGCCGGCCTACGCCACAGCCACGGCAACACCAGATCTGAGCCACATCTGCAACGACGCTACAGCTCACCAGCTTTGTTTTAATTCATTCGTGAATAATATATATTTTGTCTTACTGTTAATGTTTTATATTTAAGATGTGCTTCTTTCCCTTTTTTTTGGCCGTGCCTGTCACAGGCGGAAATTCCCCGGCCGGGGATCAAACTCGAACCACAGCCGTGACCCAAGCCACAGCGCTGACCATGCCAGACCCGTAAGCCGCTGGGCTCCCAGGGAACTTTCAGCATGTGCTTCTTAAAAGCAGCATATAGTCCCCTGGGACTCTTTTCCATTTACATGGAATATAATCAATCATGTGTTTCTGCTAATTTAAATCCCA
The DNA here is from genome assembly GCA_004024745.2 of Catagonus wagneri. Classification (NCBI taxonomy): domain Eukaryota; kingdom Metazoa; phylum Chordata; class Mammalia; order Artiodactyla; family Tayassuidae; genus Catagonus; species Catagonus wagneri. The sequence goes on from PVHT021183677.1 coordinate 106,812, forward strand.
CCTCAGTGTTTACTTCATACCTTTTTTTTTTTTTTTTGGCTTTTTTGGGCTGTACCTGTGACATATGGAGGTTCCCAGGCTAGGGGTCCAATATGAGCTGTAGCCACTGGCCTACACCAGAGCCACAGCAACACAGGATCCGAGCTGCGTCTGTGACTTACACCACAGCTCATGGCAACACTGGATCCTTAAACCATGAGCGAGGCCAGGGATCGAACCTGCATCCTCACGGATGCCAGTCGGTTTCGTTAACCTCTGTGCCACAATGGGAACTCTCGCTTCTTACTCTCCAGCTTGCTTGGCGTTCCTTTTTACAGGCCTTCTTTTGATCTGTTCAATGTTTTATTATTCCAGTTCTTTCTACTTGTAGCAATGAGGTACAAATTCTTATTTTCTCTCCCGCATAACAAATTACCACAAACTTGCAACTTAAAACAACACACCTTTATTAGCTCACTGTTACTGTGGGTCCAGATTCTGAGGGTGACAGCCAGGTGCCCCAGGGCCTCAGTCCAGGTGTCAGCTGGGGCCCAGGTCCCCCTGGCCACCGGAGCAGGAAGACCCACCTCCAAGTCCCGTCCCCTGTGGCTGGGGGACTAAGGACTGGCCTGCTGCTGGCCACTGGCTGGAGGCGATCTTCGGGCCGGGGCGGCCCCCAGCGCCCCACACCGCCCCCGCCTTGTCCTTCCTTAAGGCCAGCAGGGGAGTCAGGCTGATAAGATGGACTCTTGTCACCTTAACCGCTGGAGCGACAGCCCACCGCCTTTGCCGTAACCCGCCAGCCAGCGCTCACAGGCGCGCCCACTCTCCCGAGGGAAGGCAGGGCTCGCACGGGCAGGGCCGGGCCTCAGGGTGTGGCCGCCGCAGGCGCTCCTCCTGCCCGAGTGGGTTTCGGCCGGGATCCGAATTCCCCACGTCTGCCATGACTTCCCCTTGGCTAACTCAGCGCCTCTAGCCACGCGTAGCCCGCGGGCCCTGTGCGCCTCCTTCGTGCGCGTTGTCACGCCCGAGCCTGCGTTCGCCTTTGCACGGGCGCGTGTCCCTCCCGGCCCGCACCTCCGCGCCCCGCGCGGCGTGGTCTCTTCTGCTAACAGAGTAACTTTCGTCCTGTCACCAGTGCTGCCTCTGAACCTCCTAAGGTTTTGTTGTCCAAAGGTGTGTTTATTTTGCATTAATTTTTTTTACCCCTTTGAAGGAGTGAAAAGATTTTTTTTTTAAGTTTTTGGCAGTTACGCTCCGGCGTGCCCCCCGGTGCGTGTGCACTTGCCGGCCTTTGTATTCCGCCTGCTGGGGTTCCTTGTGCGCACACATCAAAGCTGTGACCTGAGCTCTCGTTAGTTTTAAAATATTCTCTTTGGAAGTTGCTGTTGTCCTCTCTTTCCCTCAAGTTTTCAGCTCCCGTGAGCCCGGCATCCGACCTTGCCTTTTGTCTGTCTTTGATCTGGATATTTTCATTTGTATTGTATTCCAGGTTACTGCTTCTATTTTCAGCTATGTCTGTTATGCTGTTAAACTTATCCACTGGGTTCTCAATTTCCACTTGGTTCTTTATTATTGCGTCCAGCTATCCGTCCAAAGTTTTCAGTCCTGTCTTGTAATTCCTTGAATGTATCCTCATAACTACTTAAAATCCTTGTCTAAGAACTCCATTATTGGCTCCGTCTTTTTTTTAAGAAAAATAATCATTTTTCTTATTTTTCGGTCATAGCTTGGTTCCTCATTAGCCTGCTACTTTGGGGGCACTGTATGTGGCGTATTAGAAACGTTGGAGTGTGTGCTTCAGCTCTGAGCGATGCCGTCTTCCTGCGGAGGAGGTTTATGTTGCGTCTGTAAGAGCCAAGACGAGCGGCATCTCCCGATTATCTTTCTTAGTCTAGTTGGGGGTAGAGTGGGTTGAAGCTGGGGCTGCTGTTCCCTCAGGAGTTGCTTTATTTTCAAAGGGTGGAGTTCTTCAGGGTTCTTACCCACTAGAGTTGCCAAATACAATACAGGACTCTCATTTAAATTTGAATTTCAGATAAACAGTGAATCGCTTTGTAGTGTATGTCCTCAAAATCATGTCCTTTTTTCCCCTATCTCAATCCGGAAACCCTGAACCCGAGGCCCTACCCAGAACTCTGGGTTATGGATTCTGCCCTGCTCCTCTTGTGTGCCTGCGGTCCCCGGGCGGGCCTGCCAGGTGCCGCCCGTCTGCTGGTCTGGGTCGGCCCCGAGCTCCCCTCCACTCGGCCCCCGGCTCCTCGCTGCCTTGGTCTTTGCAGTGCCTTCCGACAGGTTTATGTCCTGGTCTTTTCTGTGGCTGTCGCTGGGAAGTCCAGCCTGAGCCTCCCTCGCTGTGAAGCAGAAGGAGATCCATGTGCAGAAGCTTCTGGAGCTTTTCCTGTGGAATTTTGTCAATACAGACTCATTGACTTCTATTAATGTTGCAATAAGAAGTCTTAGAGTCCAGTTTGATTTTTTTTGACTTGGGTGCTTAAAGTATTTATTTTTATTTTTTTAGGGCCGCACCCTTGTCATGGAGGTTCGCAGGCTAGGGGTCTAATCGGAGCTACAGCTGCCGGCCTACACCACAGCCACAGCAGCATCAGATCCGAGCCGCGTCTGCAACCTACGCCACAGCTCACGGCAATGCCAGATCCTTAACCCACTGACGAGACCAGGGAAGGAACCCACATCCTCATGGATACTAGTTGGATTCGCTTCCATTGCACCACAACAGGAATTCCTGAACAAAGCTTTTAAGGTTCAACAATCTAACCAGGATGTATCTGACGCCACTTGTTTTGTTTCCTGGTATATTCTTTGTCCTTTTTGCCTTAAGATTCATTTCAGGAAATTTTCTGTACCTCGTGGCTCAGTACTGTCCCATCACTAGTCCCCTCGTCCTGGAGACGCTTATTCTCGTGCATTATTATCATCTGTTTCTCCTCCTCCAGTTCCCGTCCGTCTCCGCTCCTGCCAAGCCCCCACACCCTTCTTTTCTGCCCTGAGCTCCACCCTCCACTGGAACCACTCTATTTCTGGCTGCTTCTGCTTTAGCTCATGGTATGTAGAACTGAGCATGTTTTTTCTTTTTCTTTTTAGGACCGCACCTGCAACATATGGAGGTTCCCAGGCTAGGGGTCGAATCAGAGCTGCAGCTGCTGGCCTAAGCCACAGCCACAGCAACGCCAGATCCGAGCCACCTTGGCCACCCACACCACAGCTTTCAGCAGCACCAGATCCTCAACCCACTGAGCGAGGCCAGGGATCAAACCTACATCCTCACAGACACTGTGTCAGGTTCTTAACCCGCTGAGCCAGTAGGAACTCCAGGACTGGGCAGTGTATTCCGTGTTCTCTATTCTGGGATGACTCCATTATTTAAGTCCCAGTGACTGTATCCTTTAGCTCCTGTTGGTTGTTTTTCCATCTTGTCTTTTCTCGGCCAGCACCGAGGAGTGTGGGAGCTCCGGGGCTGGGGTGGAGCCCGTGCCGCCGTAGCCACCTAGGCCGTTCCGGTGACAGTGACGGCTCCTTAACCTGCTGTGCCGCCAGGGAGCTCCCTCTGTCCCACTTCTGCCCCTTGCTCTGCTGAGTTTCTCTTTTCGTGACGTCCTCCCCAGCCGCGTGGCCCTTGGAGACCGGCTCTGCTGCTTGTTTTCTCGCAGGGTCTTCTGAACACCGGCTGGCCCCTGAAGCCGTCCACACCTGGCCCTGCCGTTCCCTTTCTCGCCGAGCATGACACTGGGTCTGTGTCCCCTCCGTTCTCAGTTGGCTACAGAAACACTGGCCGGACAGTTACTAGCTTTCGGGACATATGTTCTATTATCGGACAGTTGGAAAGCCCCATTTTAGAGAAAGAGGCCCTGAGGCGGCCGCTGTATCACGTGCGCAGACGCTGGGCAGGTGCACGTGGACGCTTTCCCCCGGGCGCCGGGTCGGACCCTCCACTGAGGCCGAGAGCGCCACTGCCCGCGAGGCCGAGTGCGGGGCCCGCGGATTCCAGCCCCCCGGGTCCGGCCCCCTCTTCTGAGTTCCGAAGGGCCCAGCCAGCCCTGCCTGAATGCAGTGCCTGAATCTGCAAGGGGGCCTTGTGGTTTTCAGAGGGGAGGGGTCTTGTGGGGGTCGACAGAGGCTTTTCTACCTGAGGCCATTTTTCTCGGTCTTCCTCCAGTTTCCTCTGACGGCTCCAGCCCATCTTCCCGAGTTCCGGCTCAGAGGCTATTTGCAGGCCCGGCTGTGGGGGTGGGCAGGTCCGGAGGCTTCCGAGAGGGCTCCTCTCTGCACCCTAGGCTGTGCTCTTCACGGCTCCTCCATGCTCTCCGCAGTGGGTTACTCTGGCTTTGGTCATGTCTGCGGCTTTTACAACAGCTTTGGCTCTTTCGTCCGGTTAGGAGGGAGTGCTCCACCTGCAGTGTTAACCTGGAGCTCGGGCCCTGGTGTTGGCCGCGCGAACGGCAGCACCGAGGTCTATTAAGCCTTCTCCCTACCAGCAGGGCCGACAGCGGAGGACCGAGCAGCCACCGTTATCCAGTGTTCCTTCCGGAAGCTCCTGGCAAGAAAGGAGCTGGCCCGCCGGCAGCAGGAGCACCAGGACTACCTGGAGCAGATGGAGAAGCTGCAGAGGGAGGTGAGGTCAGGCGGGGAAGGCGGGGGACGCAGAGTATGGGAAACAACAGCAGGGCGGGGGTCGAGGTTGCAGGGCTGAGGGCGGAGACTGCTGGGCTGGGG
>PVHT021183677.1:116288-172587 GCA_004024745.2 Catagonus wagneri
GTGGGTTAAGGATCCGGCGTTGCCGTGAGCTGTGGTGTAGGTTGCAGACGTGGCTCGGATCCCGCGTTGCTGTGGCTGTGGCGAAGGCCGACAGCTACAGCTCCTGTTAGCCTGGGAACCTCCATATGCTGCGGATGCGGCTCTACATAAAGGCAAACAGACAAAAAAAAAAAAAAAAAAGATATTGCTGGAGTTCCCGTTGTGGCGCAGTGGTTAACAAATCCGACTGGGAACCATGAGGTTGCTTGTTCTATCCCTGGCCTTGCTCAGTGGGTTAAGGATCCGGCATTGCCGTGAGCTGTGGTGTAGGTTGCAGATGCGGCTCAGATCCCGCGTTGCTGTGGCTGTGGTGTAGGCCAGCAGCTGTGGCTCTGATTAGATCCCTAGCCTGGGAACCTCCACATGCCTCGGGTGCAGCCCTAAAATGACAAAAGACAAAAAAAAAAAAAAAGGATGTTGCTGTGATTTATGCCAAAGAGTGTTCTGTGTATGTTTTCCATTAGGAGTTTTATAGTGTCTAATCTTGTATTTAGGTCTTTAATCCATTTTGAGTTTATTGTTGTGTATGGTGTAGGGAGTGTTCTGATTTCATTCTTTTGCATGTTGCTGCCCAGTGTTTCCCAGCACCACTTATTGAAGGGACTATCTTTTCTCCATTGTGTATTCTTGCTTTCTTTGTCATGGATTCGTTAACCACAGGCACATGGGTTTAATTCTGGGCTTTCTATCCTGTTGCATTGATCTATATTTCTGGTTTTGTGCTAGTGCTATGCTGTTTTGATGGCTGTAGCTTTGCAGTATAGTCTGAAGTCAGGGAGCCTGACTCCTCCAGCTCCGTTTGTCTTTCTCGTGGTTGCTCTGGCTGTTCAGGGTCTTTTGCATTTCTATGTACACATTTAAACATTTTTGTTACAGTTCTGTGAGTAATGCCATCAGTAATTTGATAAATATTGATTGACTTTGTAGAGTGCCTTGGGCACTGTGGTCATTTTAACAATACTGATTCTTCCAGTCCAAGAACATGGTGTATCTTTCCATCTGTTTGGGTCACCTTCAATTGCTTTCATCAGCGCCTTACAGTTTCTTAAGTCTTAATTTCTTTAAATGAGTCTGATTTGAACCTCAGGCCCCCAGCCATCTCAGTTGCAGGCCCCACCCCAATCTGTATGGCTGAGGTGCTGCCTGGAAAATGTGGGCTTGCCCTGAGGTCCAGGGTCCCTGTTTCTACCTGTTGGGTGCCAGGGCCTTTGCACAGCTGGGGACCCCACGCCCTGGGCCCTGCACCCCCAGACTGTCGCCCCTGATCTTGGCAGGCGTTCACTCTGCTCTTTTTGGCTTCTTCTCTTTCATAAGCATCAGGACAGGTTTTAAAAGACCAGCAGAGCCTTTGGCTCAAACAGCTCCTGCTTTCTTCTTGGACAAAGGAGCAAAGTGTGAGGCCAGGAGGACCACAGGGCCTGGCCATGGCCTCAGAGGGGCTGGGGTGAGGGAGGTGGGGCCCCAGGAGGCCCAGGCTGCAGGCACAGCGCTGCGAGGGGCCAAGAAGTGTGCAGGCAGCCGTCTGAGGCGTGTTGAGAAGGGCGGCCAACCAGCCGGTGCCTGTGGGGGGTCAGGGGCCCTGAAAGGAGCAGGACGCTCAGGGTGGAGGAGGGGAGGGCCGGGAGCCACCTGCTGACAGGCTGGACTGTCTCGTCAGCAGGCGGTCCACAGGTGAGAGTGAGCCTTGACCTGAACTCACACCCTATTAAAAAACAACTAACCCAAAGTTCCCTTGTGGCGTGGTGGGTAAGGACCCAGTGTTCCCACATCTGTGACTCAGGTCACTGCTGTGGTACAGGTTCGATCCCTGGTCCGGGCACTTCCACAGGCCTCAGATATGCCCCCCCAAAATTCTTTTTTTTTTTTGCCTTTTGTCTTTTTAGGGCTCCACCCGCGGCATGTGGAGGTTCCCAGGCTAGGGGTCTAATTGGAGCTGTAGCCACCGGCCTACGCCGCAGCCACAGCAACGCGGGATCTGAGCCACGTCTGCAACCTTCATTACAGCTCATGGCAACGCCGGATCCTTAACCCAGTGAGCGAGGCCAGGGATCGAACCCGCAACCTCATGGTTCCTAGTCGGATTCGTTAACCACTGAGCCACGACGGGAACTCCCCCACCCCCAAATTCTTAAACAAAAAACTTCTCCCCAACTGAAGCCCTTGTGTCAAGAGGATAAAAATGCAAGTCCCAGAGAGGGAGAAAATCCTTGCAGACCGTGTATCCGCAGAGGATCGTGTTTGCAACCGCCATCAAGGCCCAGCGTGGAAGACGCCCGTGGGCCAGCCGTGGCGCGAGCAGAGGCGGCAGCGAGGGCGCAGCGGGACAGTCACGTCGTCACAGCGGGTGGAAAAGCTGAGACGAAAGCCCGTGACAACAGCACATGCGGGCGAAGGGGCGGAGCCGCCCAGTCCCCAGCGCTGGCGGGACGCACGGTGGCGCTGCCGCTGCTCGGAAACGAGGCTCTCGCGCGGGCCTGGGCGGCCGCACCGCCGAGCATGTCCGGCCCGCAGCGTGGATCCTGTCGCCATGCAGAAGCAGGGCCACAAGCCCCGGGAGCTTTGTCTGCGACGGCCGCACACGAAACTACCTGGGTGTCCTTTGGCGGGTGAGAGGTTAAAGCCACCCGTGGCGGGTCCCCAGCCAGGCCGCTTCCCAGCTGCGACAGGACGAAACCACGGACACAGCCGCACCCGGCCGGCCCCCGCGGGCCTCGTGCGCTGGGAGGAGGCCGTGCGCCCGCTCACAGGGCTGCGGCCTGGAGTCGCAGATGGAACGGGCCGATTAGCGGCTTGCCGGGGGAGGGGACGGACTTGGGCGGGAAAGGCGGGCGTGGAAGGCGTGACACAGGAGCTTGGGGCGGCGGGTGCACGCCTGCAGCTGTGCTAAGTGTGCACAGCTGTACGCGCACGAGGCCCGCGTGGGGCTGAGAGGGAGACAGTGGGCTGTGGGCCGCGCTCTGGCCGTGCCCCGCGTGGGTGTTGCTCCGTGGTTGGGCAAGGGGTCGGCACTGGCGGAGGCCTGTCGGGGACACGTGCAGCTTCCCGCAAGCTGTGATTGTTGCCAAATGAAAGTTTAATGAAGTCACCAGGCACACAGAGAAACGGGAAAGCAGAACCCACAGTGAAAAGCGAAGGCAGTCAGAGCCGACTCAGAAACGACACGGATGACAGAACTAGTAGACAGGGGCGTGAAACCTAACTGTGCCACACACGGCGCGTGCCGCGCCCGACCGCTGAATATCGAGAGACTCACAGCCAATAAGATAACAAGTGAGACGCAGTGGGATTCTAAAACGTACGCAGTCCACAGGAGACGAGAAACGCAGAAGAGGAGAATGGGGCACGGACGGAGCCGGCTGAGGACATGGGCAGAGGGCGGTTTTTAACTTAACGATATCAACGGTCCCCTAAGTGTAGGTGGTCTGAGCACCACAGTGAAAAGGCAGAGGTCGCCATCTGGGTTTAAAAACAACTATTCTGCCTTCAATAAGCAAACTTTAAATAGAAAGACACAAGCAGGTGAGAATTAAAAAGATGGAACATATATGCTAGGACAAAAGTAAAGAAAACTGAAGGCATTGGGAAAAGACCTTGCAAGTTCCCACGGTGGCACGAGGGATCTGTGCATGGTGGCTTAAAGGGCCCGTGTGGGAGTTCCCGTCGTGGCCCAGCGGAAACGAAGCTGCCTAGGAACCATGAAGCTGCAGGTTCAATCCCTGGCCTCGCTCAGTGGCTTAAGGATCTAGTGTGGCCGTGAGCTGTGATGTAGGTCACAGACGCGGCTCAGATCCTGCGTTGCTGTGGCTGTGGGGTAGGCCGGCGGCTGTAGCTCCTTTTCGACCCCTAGCCTGGGAACCTCCACATGTGCTAGTGTGGCCCTAAAAAAGCAAACAAATAAATAAAATAAAGGATCCAGTGTTTCTGCAGCTGTGGCATAGGTTGCAGCTGCAGCTTGGATCTGATCCCTGGCCGAGGAACTCCATGCCGTGGGGCTTCCAAAAAAGACAACAAAAGTAGACTTCAGAACAAAACATATTACTAGGGATAAAAATTACTTCGGGAGGTTCCTTGGTGGTCTAGCGGTTGGGACCCAGCGCTCTCGTCGCTGCAGCCCGGTTCAACTCTGGTCTGGGACTGAGCTCCCACCTCAAGCCGATGCTCCCTGCAGCCAAAAGTGAACATTGAAAAGAAGAAATCATTTCATAAGGATAAGCGGTCGTTTCATCCACAGGATGTAAGCGTCCTAAGCATTTTTGTAGCTACTGACACAAATACAAGAACCGAAGACTGACAGAGGACGGGGAGAGCGCAGTCCGGTTACAGGAGCAGATTTCGGCGTCCTAACCTCGGTAACCGGTGCGACAGGAGACAGAAAACCGGGAAGACGCAGCAGAACAAAGTCTGCGAACCGCCCTCCGCCCGGCCGCACCCCGGCCCAGTCGTCTCCGCGTCGTGGTGGTTTTCATGTTTTCCGTCCCGTCCGTCTTTTTCCCTTGTGGTGGGTTGATCCTTCCGTCATCCGTACGTGTTCTCTCATTAGCTCACGAGGCGTTTATTGGTCAGCTCACCGGTCTGCCCGCTCGCTGCTGTGTCCGTTCTGCCTCCTCCTAAGCCACCCCTCGTTTGTTCACTTATTTACCTGCTGTTAATTTATTGTAGTCTGTTTGCAATGTTCTGTCAGTTTCTGCTGTACAGCAGTGACCCAGACTATGTATATATTTATATATATTCTTTTTCTCACATTATCCTCCATCATGTTCCATTACAAGCGTTCAGATAGTTGCTGGCGCTGTACAGCGGGATCTCACTGCTCATCCATCCAGATGCAAGAGTGGCCTCTACCAGCCCTGAAGTTCCCTCCCTCCCCTCCCTCCTGCTCGGCAACTACAAGTCTGTTCTCCTTGTCCCTGAGTTTTGTTGCTTTTCGGTGGGTACGTTCATGTGTGCCATATATTAGGTTCCAGATGTAAACGATATCACATGTACTTGTCTTTCTGACTTACTCCACTTAGAATGAGAGTGTCTAGTTCCACCCACGTTGCTGCAAATGGCATTATTTTGTTCTTTTTTATGGCTGAGTAGTGTTCCATTGTGTGTATGTACCACATCCTCTTAATCCACTCACCTGTCGATGGACACTGAGGCGTTTCCACGTCTTGGCTGCAGTGAACCTTCGTCTGAGGCTTTGCAGTCCCTCCGTCTCGGCGGAGCTCCCCTCAGTTAGGCGGCTTCGCAGGGCGTGGGTTCCTCGCCTCTTTCGCAGCTCCCTCTCAGGAGCGCTAGTCCTATTCTGGTTCCTTTTCTGTTTCTCTTTTGCTTTCTTTTTGTGCAGTTATGCGGGGGTGTCTTGCCCTTTGCGGGGGTTTAAGGTCTGCTGCCGGCGCTCAGCAGGTGCTCCGTGCAGGTGGCTGCGATGTGCTCGCGGGGGAGGCGGGCGCCGCGTCTCGCTCCCACGCCCCTTGACCTTGCCTCTACCTGCTGTCGATGTAACATCCGCCCTCCGTACACACGCGCACGCTGTCTCCCCGGGAGAGCCTTCCGAGAGGAGGGACCGCGCTGTATTCTGCAGTGTATACATTTTGGCCCAGACCTGGAAGGCACTCAGAAATTGTGTTGCGTGGCGCTCACCCCGGAAGTCATCGCTCCGTCTGCCCGGCCGCCGTCTGCCTGCTGCAGCTGTCCGCCCGCCGAAGCCCTCTTCTGCTGAGTCCTCGTGTGTCAGCTCGTTAGTTCATCCGTCCTTCATTCTTTTAAGTTTAGTTAATTAATTTATTGATAAAGTTATCATTTGTCCATTAGCTCACTCATAAATTCATTCATTACGTTAGTAATTTTTGAGTTCTGCTGAAGTGCGGTCGATGTGCGGTGTTATCTCTGCTGCGCGGTGGAGACTCAGTCACACGCGTACTTCCCTTCTCACATGCTTTTCTGTCACGTCCGTCACAGGTTGTGCTGAACAGTCTCTGTGCCGTGCGGCAGGGCCTTGCTGTTTGTCCACCCCGCGAATGGCGTTCGCCACCTCTCGTCCCAGACTCCCAGCCCGTCGCTCTGCTCTCCCCCTGCCAACCGCTGGTCTTCTGTCTGTGTCTGTGAGTCTGTTTCTGTTAGGAGATGAGTTCATTGTAGATTCTACGTATAAGTGATACCATGTGGTATTTGTTTTTCTCTGTCTGGCTTTTCACTTAGTGCGAGGATCTCTAGGTTCATCCATGTTGCTGCAAATGGCATGATGTAATTCTTTTTTATGACTGACTAATATTCCAGTGCGTGCGTGTGTGTGTGTGTGTAGGAAATCTTCTTTATCCAGTCACCTTTTTTGTTTTGAGGTTTTTTTTTTTTGGTGTGCGGCAGCTTGATGTGGAATCTCAGTTCCCAGATCAGGGAGTGTGAGCCCAGGCTGCAGCAGTAAAAGCGCTGAGTCCTAACCACTGGGCCACCAGGAAACTCCCCATCAGTGGACACTCATTCATCTGTCAGTAGACACGTAGGTTGCTTTCATGTCTTGGCTGTTGTAAATAGGGCTGCTATGAACACTGGGATACATGTATCTTTTCCAGTTATCGTTTTCTCTGGATATATGCCCAGGAGTGGGATTGCTGGATCATATGGTGTATTTAGTTTTCTGAGGAACCTCCATACTGCTTTCCACTGTGGCGACACCAATTTACATTCCCACCAACAGTGCAGGGGGTTCCCTTTTCTCCACACCCTCTCCAGTGTTTGTTATTTGTACTTTTCAGTGATGGCCATTCTGACCGGTGTAAGGTGGTACCTCATTGTGGTTTTGCTTTTCATTTCTCTAATAATTAGTGATGCTGAGGGAGTTCCCGCTGTGGCTTAGTGGGTTAAGAATCTGACTAGTACTCATGAGGATGCATGTTTGATCCCTGGTCTTGCTCAGGGGACCAGGGGTTAAGGATCCGGCATTGCCATGAGCTGTGGCGTAGGCCGGCGGTACAGCTCCAATTGACCCCTAGCCTGGGAACTTCCATGTGCTGCAGGTGCAGCCCTAAAGAGACAAAAAACAAAGCAAAACAAAAATTGACATTGAGCATCCTTTCACGTGCCTGTGGTCCAGCCATTGGGTCTTGGGGGAGGTGTCTCTTCAGGCTTCTGCCCATTTTTCAATTGGTTTGCTTGTTTTTTCTTGTTTATTTTTTTATATGTTCACCCATTTAGTTGACGATTTAGTCCAATTCTACTTACAAAGTAACCTTTGGCAAAATTTTAAACTTATGAATATACAGAACAGAGATTTAAATAAGTGGGGCTAATGATAGTCCCTGCATGTAGATATATTTTTGGCCATCTCTGCAGCTTGTGGAAGTTCCCAGGTCAGAGATCAAACCCGCACTAAAGCAGTGACAATGCCGGATCCTTAACCCACTGAGCCACCAGGGAACTCCCAGCCTCTATACTTGGAAGGTTAATGAGAAATAGATGTAATCCCTTGGGACACTGCTGGCACACACGCGCACACGCGCGCACACACACACACACACACACACACACACACGGCAGCTGTTACTCTTTGAAGTGAGTGCTCAGTTTCTGTGAGTAATTGATGGGCTGATTCCCACGTTCGCCCTTTTCTCATGCGTCTGCTTCATCCGTCCACCCTTCTTTCTTCCGTCTGACCGTCCATTCGCTTACCCTCGCCTTGACAACCCACAGCCGTGAACTTTCTTTTGGAAACTACAAACCACATACTAAACACTGTAGGAGTCAAAGCTGTGCGGCTCGATTAAATGATAAAGGAGACACTCATGGATGAACCACCTGAGTCAAAAAATAACTTCCTGCCAGAACCCCGACCTTCCGTCTGAGAGCCCTGCTGTCTGCGCCCGGCTCCCTCCGGTGGGGTGGGCTGGGCCTTGAGAGAGCAGGCGGGGAGAGGTTTGGGATGAGAGTGGCCTGCCCGCTGGGGCCTGCGGGGAGCTGCGGTGAGGGCCCTGCGGCGGTGGAGGGAGGCGACGTGAAGGGAGACCCAGAGGACCCTAGGGGCTGGGTCTGGGAGGAGCCGCACCAGGTTCTCGGCTGCAGGGCCCATCACTGGCCAGCTCTGAGAGCCACGTGTCTGCGAGTTGGTGCCTTTTTCTTTAAAACGGGTGTGGAACAGCACCTCCTCTCCCAGATCAGGCAGAACACAGCACACGCCCTGAGCTTTTGACTAGTGGCCTCTGCCGCTAGGTGGCCTCTCTGGAGGCGGTGGCCAGCGCGCTGCCGTCGTGGGGCCTGAGCCTCACGGATGCCATGCTGCGGAACGTGGAGGCGGAGCGGCGCGAGCAGGCGGAGGCCAAGCGGTGCAGTGGCTGTTGTGGGGGGTGCGGGGTGTGTGTGTGTGTGTGTCTGTGTCTGTCTGTCGGCAGGCAGGCCCCCTGACCCGCGCTCCCCTCCCACCCCAGCATGAACTTCAGCGTGCAACAGCTGGCTAAGGAACAGCAGCAGCGTCGCAAGCAGGTGAGTGCGCGGCAGCGGGAGGCAGCAGCGGGGAGGCGCGGGTGCGGAGGGCGCCCGCCAGCTGTGCCCCCGCCCGCCCAGCTGCAGCAGGCGTACTGCGAGCTCAGCCGGAGGATCGCTGAGCACGACAGGTGCGAGCGGAGGTGTGCGGGCAGTGCTGAGGTCACGCTGCAGGTTGGCTTTCTCCCTAGTCCGGGGCTCCCGAAGGCGGCGAGGCGAGCGAGGGGTATCACCTTCCAGCGGCCGCCTGCTGCGGGCAGGGCGGGGCTCTCCATCTGTTCCTTGGGGGTCCTGACGTGCGGGGGGGCAGGTGGTGGTCAGCCGTGCGCTGAGCCGGTGTGCCCCACCCCCAGGCCATCGAGGATGCAGAGGCCCAAGTGGACAGGCTCCGGCAGGAGGCCCAGAAGGCCGAGGAGACGCTGGCCCAGGCCAGGCTGCAGCTGCGGGAGCACATCCGGGCGGGTGGGCGCGTGGGCGGGGCCGGGGCGCGGCTGGAGAGGCCAGGACGGGGGAGGGGCTTCGGTCTCAGCCCCACCCCTTAGTCCCCACAGGGGAGGAGGCGGCGCGCGGGCTGAAATACCAGGCCGCCGAGCTGCAGGACGTGCTTTTGAGGGATCTGGGTGATCGCATCGGCGCCGACGGCAGGTCAGCGATCTGCACCTGGCACGCGGGACCGGCGGGGGGCGGCGAGCCAAGGGCCCGGCGGTGAGCTGGTGGCCGCCCACAGGTGGCCTCTTGTTACCCACCCTTCGGGCCAGGCGGCCACCTTCCTGCGCTACCAGGACCCCAACTACGTGGACGCCGTGAACCCAGAGCACCTGCGGCCGGAGAGGCTCCGGCTGCCACTGCTGGGGGCGCTCAGGTGAGGTGGCGGTAGGCGGGGCCCCGGCGCTGCGCCCGCCCTCACCGCCCCGCCCGGCCCGGCCCGGCCCGGCCCGGCCCGCCCCGCCCCTGCGCGCAGGTTCGGGAAGCCGCTGGTGTTCGACCTGCGCAAGTTGGACCTGTTCCCGACGGTGCAGCCCGGCCTGGCTCGGGAGCTGCTGAGCCGCGCGCGCTGCTGGAGCGGGAGCGGTACCTGTCGCTGCGGCGGCCGAGCGATGGGCCCGAATACGGCCCTGCCCAGTTCCAGGAGGCGCGCCTGGGGCACTTCCGCCTCTTCTTTGTCACCAAGGTGCGGTGGCCTCCAGCCGAGCAGCTGCAGGCCCTGCTCCCGGTGCGCATGCAGCTGCCCGGCGGAGGCCTCTAACGCTCGGCCCCAATAAAGCGCGCCCCCAGGGCGCTGGGTCCGTGGCCGCGCGTGTCCGTCTGACTGCGCGCGCGCCCGGGGAGGGGGCTGAGCGGTGTGGCGGGAGGCCAGCGCCAGGACCCTGCTGGCAGGCGCGAGGCGGTGGGGCCGACGCGGGGTGCGGTCTTCCAGCTGCGGGGAGGTGCTCAGCGTCCCGGCCCCAGCCTGGCCCCGAGGACCAGCAGGGGTCGGCGGTGCACGGACAGACGGGAGGTAAAACGTAGTCAGTTTTATTCGCCTTGAACCACAAAATAGAGTCTTTGGTTGTACAAACGTCACTAGTTACAGTCTTCGCCGGGGTCCGGCTGGGAGGGGCGGTTAGTCAGTGGCCAGAACTCCTGAGGGGACCTCTTTAAAATGCTAACAGCCAGGTTAAAAGACCGGGGCCGGGCTGGCAGGGCCCCCACCCCAGGTCGGGGGACATACCCCGGGACTCTAGGAGGGAACCGGGCCCAGGCCCCGGCGCCCCGGCCGCACTGCGCGCCGGCTGCTGCACAGCGTCACCTCCTCGGGGCCCACTGGGCCTGGAGACGGCCTGCCCAGGAGCACCGCGGTCACCTCTCCGTCCTCCTCCGGGGGACCTGGCCAGCGGGACGGGGGTGGGGGAGTGAGCTGAGGGGCCGAGGCGCCCCGGGAGCGTCCCTCCCCCCCACCCCGGCTGCCCCCTCACCTGGGCTGGGAGATGCTTCCAGGGATCTCAGCTCCTCGGCGAAATCCGGGGACTGTGACGGGGAGAAGGGCTGGTCAGGGCTCCACCCCCAGCAGCCTGAAACCACCCAGGCGGCCCACGGGATGGGCGTGGCCGGAACAGGACCGGCCACAGAGTCACAGGGAAGGCAGCGAGGAGGGACAGGGCGACAGGCACAGCGGGAGGGTGGCGGGAGGCGGCGCCGGTCGGGGCTGTCCTGCAGCGAGGCAGGAGCCCGGTACCTGCATGTCATAGACCGGCCGGGAAGAGGGGAGGGCTGCGAACACCCTGTAGTCAAACTTCCTCCCGGACAGGGCCTTGCAGGGCAGCGTGGGGAGAGAGCGAGGGCGTGAGAAGAAGGAGGGGGGCGGGGGCGGCGGGGGCGACAGCCGCCGGCTCCTCACCAAGCGTCCCGGGGAGGTGCCAGTCTGGGGGCCGAGGTCTGGAGGGACGAGAAGCGGGCGTTGGGGTGGGTCCGCGTGCAGGCCGAGCCCCCCCCCCCGCCTCCCGCCCCCCGCCCCACACCGACCTTCCAAGGGGGTGGGCGACGGGGTGGGCGCGGGGGAGGGGGCCTCGGCCAGGCGCTCCAGGGGCCCCCGCTTGCCGCGGCCCTCCTGGGACTTGCTGAGGACCATCTGTGCGCGGAGGGCGTCCTGCTCCAGGGACTTCATCCTGGGGAGGAGCGCGAGGTTGGGCGGGGCGGCGGGCGCGGGCGGCGGGCGCGGGCGGGCGGGCGGCGGGCGCGGGCCTCACCTGGCCGCCCTCCACAGCGCCCGCTTCTCGGCCTCCAGGGCGCGCCGCTCGGCGGGGGACAGGGCCCGCTCGGGCGCCGGCAGCTCGGGGCTCTGCACGCGCAGCCGCTCCTGGTGACGCCGCTCGGCTTTGGCCGTCCGCACCGGGGCGCCGCCTCCCTGCGGCGGAGGGGACGCGGGGCCGGGCCTGGGCGACAGGACGGGAGGGCCGGGTGGGCGGGGAGCCGGCAGCTGCGGCTGGGGACACGCGGGTGCGGCCCCTCGCCCCGCTCACCCTGCGGCAGGGCTCCGGGCGGCCCAGGGCGGCTCCTCGTCAGGCTCCTCGTCGTCTGGGGCCTCCCCGTCCGGGAGGCCCGCGTCCGCCGCCTCCTCGCGCAGCATCTGCACTCGCTTCTGCTGCAGCTTCCGGGCTGGGGGGGGCGGCGGCGGCGGGGTGGGGGTGGGGCAGGCGGAGGCGGCAGGTCAGGCCCCGGACCCCCCCCTTCGCCCCCGCCCCCAGCCCGCTGCTCACCTTCCTCCTCCTGCATCTTCCGCAGGTCGTCGGCACCCACCAGCGACACACGCTTCGGGGGGCCCTCCGCCTGGGGTACCCGCACCTCCAGCTCAAAGTACTTCTGCCGCTCGCGGAAGGACAGCTGCTCCGGGGAGGCGGTGGGCCCAGGCGCGGGGGGCTGGGGGGAGCGTGGCCTGAGACCCGGTCCCTGGGCCTCCCGGGCACATGCGGCGCGGGAGCCGGGGGCCAGCCACCGCCTACCTGGGCAGGGGCGTCCTGGGGCGGGTGCAGGCCCGGCACCGCGGCGAAGGTCCTGTAGGCCTGCTTCACGTTGGCGGGCAGCTCGTCGGGGGAGGGCGGGGAGGGGGGCTGGGGGACCGGGCGCACGTGAGCCGTGCAGGGACAGCTGTCCCTCTACAGCCACCACCCGGCCTGCCACCGCTGTCCTCGTTGACCGCCTCCAGCCCCACCCGCCCCCGTCGGAACTCACGGGTGGGGGATCACCTCCGCCCCTGGGGGCTGGGGAGCCCCTTGGCCAGGCCTGAGCCGCAGGCTGGATCGCCCCAGGTTTCGTCTGCGAAGGGCAGGCGCGGGGCCGGCAGGGTTCAGGTCAGGGGATGCGGGGGTGGGGGGAAGAGAGAGGTGGAGCCGAGGTGGGTGGCTGGGTGGGTGCCCAGGCGTGCGGCCCGCACTCACCCACCTGCGGTCTGCCAGGAAGGGGCAGAGGCTGGGGGCCGGGCTCCACGCGGCACCACCACTGCTCACCCCCACCTGCTGCGCGGCGAGCCCGGGTGCCCGTGCCTGGGATTCCCTGTGCAGCAAAGCCAGGGCGCCCCCGCGTGGAAGTGGGGGTGGGGCCAGAGCCACGCCGACCCCCGGGGACTCGCAGGGCGCTCCCCCCCCATCACCAGCCAGCTCCAGCTGGGAAGGTGTCCGGAGTGGAGGGGAGCAGCCGAGGGGAGCACCGCGCGCGCGCGACACACACACACACACACACACACACACACACACACACACACACACACACACACACACACACACACACACACACACACACGCAATGCAGCCCTGAGGCCCTGTCCCCGCCCACTGTCACTCACCTGCTGGTGGCCCGGGGAGCAGGGTGCCTCCGTCATCCCTCCGGCTGTCCCACACGCAACCTGGAGGGGCCAGTTGTGGGTGGTGGGGTGACAGTCCGGGAGGATGGGGCCCCCCAAGGAGGAGCTGGGGGCAGGGGCGCTGGCCCTCTTAGCCCTAGGGCCTGTGCCCCGCTCCCTGACCTGACCGCCGCCCAGGGAACAGCCCTGCACAGCTCGGCCCCATCGCCTGGCCGCGTGGAGGGGTTCTCCCCTAAAGATCGTGGCCTGGAATCCATCAGGCCCTCCCCCAACACCCAGGGGACAGGAAGGAGGCCGGGGGCCTCTGCTCCCCTCCCCATGCCAGGCTGAGCGCCAGCTGCCCGTCCGCAACAAGGGGCTGTTGCCACAGGGGGCATCTGCAGCTTTGGGAGAGAAACGAGGACAGGCAACGAGACAGGAGAGAGCTGGGCGGGGGGCGGCCCCAGGGCAGAGCCCCCTGACCCAACGCCTGCTGCCGGGGTGCGGGGAGCCACTGGGTTGGCAGGCTTTGCCCACAGCGGGCTGGCCACCCCACAGGCAGGGCCCTCACGCCCCCGCCAGGAGCTCTGAGGTCTGCGAGTTAGGAGGCCGGACTCCTGCCAGCCACCCCACAGCCGTGCCCTCCTGGGGAGGTCCGGGGCCAAGCGACGGAGGGACGGCGCCAGGCCTCCCCTGCCGCGCGGCGGTGAGCGGGAGGGCCCGATGCAGCCAGACCACGGCCCGCAGGGGGCAACGCCTCCACGCTCTGCACCCAGCCCCCCAGCCCCGCCAAGGCTCTCGCCCGGCGCGGACTCCCCACGGCACCTCCCGCCACCCCCACCCGCAGGGTCTTCGCCTGCCGGGTCTCCCGCCGGCAGCGGCCGGCTGCACGGGGACAAATGAGAAGCACGCACTTCCTGTCCAGCGGCCCCCGGCAGAGTGCCAGGCCTCTGCCCCAACCCTGTCCTCCACGGCGGCTCGCAGTGGCTCCAGCCTGTCCTCCCCACAGTGGCCTGTGCCCAGCGCCCCCCCATGGCTCTGGTGGTCCCCAGCTGCCTCTGGCCCAAGCCCTCCAGGCCCATAAAGGCCTCAGCCCTCACGCTCGGGGCAGGGTCCGGCAGAGCCCCTGAAAGCTGTCCTGAGGGTCTCGGGTGGAGGGAAGAAGGGCAGGACTGACACACGGGTGGGCAGGCAAGCGGCCCGGACAGTCAGGGACTGACCCTCTGCAAGCTGCCAGCGCCGGGCGTGGTGGCCAGGGGGTGGCAGTCCTGCTTCAGGCTCTCTGGGCTCCGACCCTGGGGAGCAGAGTGGACCCGGCTCTAAGGGGCTGTGTCCACCACTGAGCGTGGGCCGGGCACCGCCCGGGGTGTGCAGTGGGCAGCGGGTACGTGCCCCGCGGGAAGGACCAGCCAGAGCCTGGAGCCACGGGCGGCGTGGGAAGCCCCCCACCCCACAGGGCGGGCGACCCGGACACTCACCACGGCCTCCAGCCCCCACTGTGGGGTCTGCCCGGGCAGCTCCTTCTCCTGTGAGCAGAGCAGACAGCGGTCAGGGGCCAAAGGCCTCAGGCTCCTGAGCCCCGGGGCTGCGGGCCATCGGCGCTCCTGACCTTGCCGGGGCCGTCGGGGCCCAGCTCCCGGTCGAGGGAAGAGACACTCTCCAGGCTGTTCCGGTGGCCCAGGCCCGTCGCGAAGGGGTTGGCGATGACGCCTGGGGACACCTGCGGGGCAGCGGGCCACGTGAGCACACAGAGCGAAGGTGGCCGCGGGGGCCGGGCCCCGTCAGCGAGCGGCGCTGCTCAGGACAGCGCAGCCTCGGGTCCGTCCGCACACTCGAGCCCCAGGGGGTGTCCCGATGTGGGTGGGGTCCCGAGGCAGCGCCGCTCACGCCGGGAGCAGAGAACTGACGAGACGGGGCGTGGGCTGGGGGCGGCCGCAGGCACTGCGGCCCGGGCAACGACGGCGACGGTTCCTCGGGTCAGAAAAGGCCGCATGGACACGGCCGGGCTGACCCCCGTCCTGACCGGAGTGAGTGAGGGCAGAACGCCACCGCTGCCCCTCCAGGGTCACAGCGAGGACCGCACGGCGGCAGGGCGACCCGAAACCAGTGCAGACACAAGTGTGTGGGCCCGAGATGGGACGCAGACGCCGCAAAGCGCCCTGCGCGTCTAGTTTCGGCTTTGGGGTCACACGAAGGTTTATACTAAGAAGAAACAGCTGATCTTTTAAAGTCACCTCTAGGAGTTCCCGTTGTAGCCCAGTGGTAACAAACACGACTAGTGTCCATGAAGACGCAGGTTCAAATCCCTGGCCCTGCTCAGTGGGTCGAGGATCTGGCGCTGCTGTGGCTGTGGTGCAGGCCGGCAGCTGTAGCTCCAATTCAACCCCTAGCCTGGGAACCTCCATGTGTCATGGGTGCGGCCCTAAAAAGACAAAAAGTGAATGAATAAAAGATGCAGGCACCCCCTATGGTCACAGCAGCACAGTTCACAACAGTGAAGACCTGGAAACAACCTAAATGTCCGTCAGTCGATGAAAGGTGAAGCAGGTGTGGTGCACACGCAGCGCGACACTACTCAGCCGGTAAAAAAGAACAAAATAACGCCACTCGCAGCAACATGGATGCAACTAGAGGTTCTCAGGCTCAGTGAAATCAAGTCAGAGAGAGACTGACGTCACGCGGTGCCGCTTCTGTGCGGAATCTAAAACACGACGCAGATGAGTCTGTGTACGAAACAGAAGCAGGTGCACAGACGCGGGGAACAGACTTGTGTTCTGCCAAACGCAGGGCTGGGGAGGGCAGGGCGGAGGCGGGGTGAGCAGGCGTGAGTTCTTACACACGGAGCGGCCAAGTGACGAGGCCACCGGGCAGCACAGAGGACTGCACTCAATGTCCCGGGATGAGCCATGTGAAAAGGAGGACTTTAGAAAAGTGTATCTCTGTGCACATACACATATGCATATATATCTGAGTTGCTTTGCTGTACAGCAGAAATTAATACAACACTGTAAGTCAACTACATTTTAATTAAAAAAAAAGCAAAACAGTAAAAAGTCATGACTTTTTTCCTTCTAAAAATATCCACTCCCCAGGCTCCACCTGCTGCCAAGACCCAGAAGCAGTGACAGCTCAGGGCCACAAGTCCCTAGCCAGTGATGGCTCTGAGCTCAGACGGGGACTAAATGGATGCCTGGTCACACCAGAAAGCAAGGACACCCTCCAGGTGCAGGTGTCATGCCCCTGCCGGCAAGGGCACAGTGGGAGGACACGGACCCTGAAAACAAAGCCAGAGAAGCGCCTCTGCCGCCATCTTGGGGCTTCCACGGCACCAGCTTGGTCCAAAACCGACAAATGAAAGGAAAGACAAGCACACCTTTTCTGCCCAAGATCTTATTAAAAAGTGAAAAAAATAGCTGATAAAATTTCTTCCTTACAGAAAGGTCAGCAGACTAACTGAAAGCAATGGATGGAGAATGAACTGAAGCATTATTCCTTGGAGCAGAAATTAAGAGAACACTGAAAAAGAAAGGCAGTCATGATGACAATTCAAAAGCTGGTTCTTAGAAAAAGCCACTGAAACAGACACAGCTTTGGGGACGCGGCCAGGAGGAGGGGTGACAGCACTCATCAGTCAGATCGAGAAGGTGACACAACCGTAGGAGAGGAAAAGCGGGGGGAGAAGAGAGACTGCCCTGGATCTTGTGCCAAACAGGCAGAGAAGCACATGAGCGTGTTCAGAAAGGCGCAGGCGGCCACACCCGCTGGGGGACCGAGGCGCCAGCGGGCGAGCGGGCACCGCCCCCTGAGTCGGATCCTCTCGGCAAGTCCGCGAGGCGCCTGGCAGAGGACACGAGCCCGGCGGGGAGGAAGCCCAACTCCCACAGGGCAGGTGGGTGGGCACAGACGAGCCAGGGGCCGGTTAAGAGAACGGGGTGAAGGGCTGGGACCCGCGGCCCCGCTGTGGGAACAGCCCAGGGGCAGGGTGCCCGCCCAAGTGGGCAGGCCGTCCTCTCCTTTCAAGCACCGCCAGTTGGAGGAAACCTCAGCCTCACTGGGCACAGGGCTGTGAAAACCGTCAATAAGAGAACTGGAGAAAACAATGCCCACTTCAGAGAGTTCTCGCAGATGCATCACGGAAACAGCCCTCCGATCTGGAAAACGTTACATCGACCACGGTCACCTTGCTCCCCACAGCACGGGCAGGGGTGGACAGGCAGCAAGGGCCCCCGACCAACACGCAGTCACAGACCCCGAGACCGAGCGAGCCACCCAGTGCCAGCTCATTTGTTAGGGACCGGGCCAGTCCCCTTGGAAGAAAAGAGAAAACAGGCTAAGACTTTTCAAAAGAAGAAAAAAGTGGGTGCCTTCACAGTTAAAAGTGACAGCAGCACCGGTGACCACACCGGCTCCCTGGGCGCACGTCCTGGGGACACGCATGTGACCACAAGGAAGTGACATCTCCCAAATCAGTGTACACGACGGGCATAAGAAACCCATTTGCTTGGAAAGCAACTCCAGGCAGAGGATGGAAAGCAACTCCAGGCAGAGGATAAACGTACGTACACACACACGGTTGGTTTTTTTGTCTCTTAGGGCCGCACCCGCAGCACATGGAGGTTCCCAGGCTAGGGGTCGAATTGGAGCTGAACCGCCGGCCTACGCCACAGCCACAGCAACGCGGATCTTTAACCCGCTGAGTGGAGCCCAGGGATTAAACCTGTGACCTCATGGATGCTAGTCGGGTTCTTCACCTGCTGAGCCCAAAGGAAGGCCTGTGTTTTAAGGACTAGGCGAATGGACAGAACCATGTGTTGACCAGTCTCTGAAGGGGAAGGTTTTCCTAAACAAAACCCAAGCCCAGAGACCAAAAAGGAGAACACAGGGACACTTAGGCCAAGAACGTCTCAGCGTCTGGAACCCAAAAGAGACCACCCTTTTTTTTTTAGGGCCGCACCCACGGCATAGGGAGGTTCCTGGCTAGCGGTCTAATCAGAGCTGCAGCTGCCGGCCTACACCGCAGCCACGCAGGATCCGAGCCACGTCTGTGATCTACACTGCCGTTCACGACAACACTGGATCCTGAACCTACTGAGCGAGGACAGGGATCGAACCCGTGTCCTAGTGGATCCGAGTCAAGTTCGTTACCACTGGGTCACAACAGGAACTCACAAGAAGACCATTCTTAAAGTTCCCGTCGTGGCTCAGTGGTTAACGAATCCGACTAAGAACCGTGAGATTGCGGGTTCAATCCCTGGCCTTGCTCAGTGGGTTCAGGATCCGGCGTTGCCGTGAGCTGTGGTGAAGGTTGCAGACGCGGCTCGGATCCCGTGTTGCTGTGGCTGTGACGAAGGCCGGCGGCTACAGCTCCTGTTAGACCCCTGGCCTGGGAACCTCCATATGCCACAGATGTGGCTCTACATAAGGCAAAAAAGCAAACAAACAAACAAAAAGACCATTCTTAAAGAGGAGACGAAAAGGCCCGTGCCCCAGGTAGCAGAAGAGTGAGACCTACGCTGTAAAGGGCGGCCGGAGCGCCGCCGCGAGAAAGACAAGCCCTGAGGAAAAGAGTGAGGCCAGTGCTGGCCGGCGGGGTGGAGGCAGGGTGGACTTTCCCTGCAGAACCTGCCCCGAAGCCTGAGGCCGGCCTCCTGAGCCCGCTGGCCGGGGTCGGGGGCAGCCCTCCAAGGCCGGGACCCCAGCCCTACTCTTTACCACGGAGCCGTGCTCATTTCTTTTGTGTAAAAAGCTTGGAATTAAGCTTCAGGAAAATGCTTACACATGCATACGAACAAGCAAGCGGAAGGCAAAGCCAACCAGCAAGACCCTGGAAAGACAGGGCTCCAGCGAACAGGCAGGAAGACCCTGGGGCGGAGACCCGCGCTCCTTCCCGGCTCGGAGGCGGCACGGTGCAGGGACAGGGCAGTGAGTCACCGTCCCAGCGGTGAGGCCAGCCTCAGGGTGGAGCCGACAGCCACACGCAGCCACTCAGCTTCCGCTGGGGCCCGGAACCCCTCCGGAGCCCTGTCCTGGTCCTGGCAGCAGACACTGTCCCCAAGGGGCCAGGAGCGGGGACAGCTGTGTTCCCCCACAGGCTGCCCCCCAGGCGTCTGCTCTGGGACAGAAGGTCCCGAGCAAGCTGGCCTGCGTCCCCTGTGTTTCCCAGAGCCGAGGGCACTGGCGTGGCTGTGTGCCCAGCTCTGCACTGCCTCGCCCCGGCCCAGCCACTGCGAGGTCCAAACACGCACAGTGCACCCCCCCCACCCCACCCCCAGCTGCCAGGTGCTGGCTTTTCTGAAAGACGTGACCAGGCCGCCTATGCACCTGCTGCGTCCTGCCTGGCCCGGCCCAGGGGCAGGTGACGGCGCCGTGCCCGACACGGCCTGCCTCCCACAGCCTCTGCCTGCCGACTCCCAGGCCCGGAGGCAGCCCACCGCCACCCCTTCCAGCAATGCCCAGCTATGCACCCCGGGCAGAGCACCGACGACTGGGGCACCGACCTCGGCGGGGGCGGAGGCGGCCGCGTCGAAGCCATCGCAGATGAGCACAGTCAGTGCGTCGCCCGCGCCGCGCAGCAGCTGCACGGCCTCGCCGTGCGTCAGGCCCAGCAGGCTCTGCTGGTTCACCTCCAGCAGCCGCAGCCCCACCCGCAGGCGGCCGTCACGCCCGGCGGCCCCCGTGGGGCTCACCTGCGGAGAGAGCCGGGCCGCTGCTCAGGACCAGCCTGCGCCCAGGCCCGCTCCGCCCCCGAGGAGCCCGGTGCAGCGGGGCCGACGAGGCGGGTGGGCTGCTCACCTTGGAGATGAAAATGCCTTCGTCTGTGGGGTCCCAGGGGTTCCCTGCGTGGCCCTTGGCGCCACCGCGGACGCTGATGCCCAGCTTCTCCCCGGGGGCTTTCTGGATACAGAGCTCCCGCATGCCTGGGGGCGGCGGGTCCCTCCGCACCAGCAGGACCAGCT
This sequence comes from Catagonus wagneri, assembly GCA_004024745.2. Lineage (NCBI taxonomy): Eukaryota > Metazoa > Chordata > Mammalia > Artiodactyla > Tayassuidae > Catagonus > Catagonus wagneri. The sequence continues at coordinate 136,059 of PVHT021183677.1, forward strand.
CCAGGCAGGGCCGGAGCAGGGCGCTGACCGCCTCCTGGTGCGTGGCCTCCCGCACGTCCTGCCCGTTCACTGCCAGGATGCGGTCCCCGACCCGCAGGCCGCTGCGTGCAGCGAGGCCCCGCGGGAGCACCTGTCGGGCAAGGGCGGCGTCCAGCGGGCTGCAGGCCTTGCCACCCTGCGCCTGGGCTGGACTCGCCGGGCAGAGCTGCCCGCAGGGCCCGGTCACCCACCTTAGAGATGAACACGCCCGGCTCCTGGACGCCGAATGGGTGGCTGGAGTGGTCGGAGCCCCCGACGATGCTGAGCCCCAGGGGGCCCCCGGCTCTCGGCAGACAGATCTCCTGTGGACGCGGAGGGCCTGGTGTCAGAGCAGAGAAGGGACACTTCTCCAGCTCAGAGGGGGTGGGACCAGGGCACTTCACTCAGGAAAGCCATCTGGGGTGTACAAGAAACTGCGGGGGAGGGGCCCACTACAGAGCAGCGCCCTGGTGTCCTGAAACCCGGGAGGGGAGGGCGTCAGTACCTGCTTTCCCACCCCGTGGTGCCAGCACCCCACGCCTGGAACTGTGTGGACATGGGGTCTCACCTCCACTGGGTACGGCCCCTCCAGGGCGGCAGCCAACAGACTGGGGGCCAGCCTTAGTGGCCCAGGCTCCCCAGGAGCGGCAGTGACCATGGTGGGAGAGGTGGCAGCAGCAGGGGGTGGGGGGGAATGTGGTGGGGGGCTGGGGGCGAGGGGCCCCCCAGCCTCACGTTCCAGCAGCAGAGCGATGGTGGGGGAGGCGGCGGTCAGCAGAGAGACCGCGTGGTCGTGCCTGGCCTCCGTCACGTCCACCCCGTTGATCTGCAAGAGTGTGGCCGTCAGGGGCCTGGGGACCGAGGGGGTGCATGGGGGCTGGGCGGGCCCCACTGCCCCTACTTACTGAGAGGACGCGATCTCCAACCTGCAGGGTGCCCGCCCGGTGGGCAGCACCGCCCTCGGCAATGCGGGAGACGAAGATGCCCTGCGGGGGAGGGGGAGCACTTGGCTGCAGGAGGTCCTGGCCCTGCGCCCCGCTGCCAGCCTCATCTCACCCCGCCCCCGGACCCGCCCCCGCCGCCAGCCTCATCTCACCCCGCCCCCGGACCCGCCCCCAGCCTCATCTCACCCCGTCGCCGGCCCTGTAGGGAGTAGAGCCTTTCCCGCCAGCGATGCTGAAGCCCAAGCCCTTCTCGCTGCGCACGAGACAGGCCACGTGGCGCTGGCGCAGGGGCCCAGGGGGCTCGGGCTGGAGCTGGGGCAGACGCAGGCCGCCCCCCCACCGCTCCCGGGGGCTGTAGTCGTCCTCGGGCCGCAGCGGCGTGACAGTGACGGCGTTCTCGGGCTCCACCATGCGCTCCCGCCACAGCCGCATGAGCACGGTGGGGCCCGCCCCACGCAGCGCCTCCACCGCCTGCTGGTGCTCCGCGTCCTGCAAGGCCACGCCGTTCACCTGCGGGCCGTAGCGTTCGTCAGACGGGCCACCGCCTAGAGGAGGCCCTCCTGCTGCTCCACGCCTGTGCCCCCAGTCCTAGGGACCGCTGCCACCTGCTCGTGTGCTGAATAGGCCCACAACCAAGGGTGCCTGGGGTCCTGGGCTTTCAGACCCTGGGCCTCCACCACTCTGGACTCAGCGAGCTCTCCCGGCCATCAGGCCCTGCGGTCCCTCCGTGACTTAGGGTGGCTCTGCGGAAAGGGCACACTGCCCTCAGACCAGGCCCTGCTGTGACAGCTGTGAGCAGAGACAACAGCCTCCTGGGAGCTCCCTGACACACCTGCAGGTGCTGGGCAGCCAGATGCACAGGCAGAGGCTTCAGGGCAGGAACCCAGCCCCCAAACCTGTTAGAGGTCTGACCGCTCACGGACCAGCCCTTGGCACGACTCCCTTCGTGAACGCTGTGTTCCTGGCACAGCTGGAGCCCCGACCTGCCAGGTCTCCTGCCCGGATGGGGGTCACTGCTGCAGGGCTGGCACCCGGGCCTCTGGACTGTGAGCTCCACCCCTCACCTGGCTGGGGTGCCGTGTTTGGGGCTCACAGAGAAGAGAAGCTGGCCCCCCAGCCACCCTGCGAAAGGCAGGCAGCAGGCACCGGGGTCGAGGGTCCCGGGGGCACAGCACTGCGCTCAGTGCCCGGGGGGGAGGGGGGCGGTGCGGACTCACCTCGAGCAGCTTGTCACCTGCGCGCACCCCCGCCCACGCCGCAGGGCCCTCCTCCGGGGTCGAGGGTCCCGGGGGCACAGCACTGCGCTCAGTGCCCGGGGGGGAGGGGGGCGGTGCGGACTCACCTCGAGCAGCTTGTCTCCTGCGCGCACCCCCGCCCGCGCCGCAGGGCCCTCCTCGGACACCCGGGAGATGAAGACGCCCTGGAGGACGGGCAGGCAGTGAGCTTCCGCGCCACTGCCGGCGGAGACGGGCCTTTGCCGGGCCCTGTGTGTGGCCACCCAGCAACCGCGAGGGCCGGACGCCCTGAGGGGAGCTGCAAGAGCGCCCAAGGGTGTAGGGGTGGCGGCAGTGGGTCTGAGGCGGTCAGAGGGGCTGGGCTTGGGCCGCTGCGAGGTCCCAGGGGTCGGGGAGCGGGGAGGTGCAGGTCAGCCTCCAGAAAAGGCTCTGACCCTGGACCCAGCAAAGGCAACCAGAGAAGGAGACGCGCGAGCGGAGGCCACAGGCGTCCTCAAAACAAAACCCTCGGTGGTCTGTGTGCCCGACCTCCGGGCACAGGAGCCCAGGTCAACTCCCAGAGAAGGTGCAGCCCCACAGTGCGGAGCAAGCATTGGGGGGGGCCCCCGCAGCGCTCCTCACCTCGTCATCTCCTTTGTAGGGGGTGGAGCCTTTGCCGCCTGCAATGCTGATGCCCAGGCCGCCGGTCTGCCGCACAATAGTGAGCGTCAGCTGGAAACGGAAGGGACCCGTGGTGTCTTTGCGGGAGACCCGTCCTCTCCCGGGATGGCCTTCGGGGGGCGGGGCCTAGCAGCCTGCAGGGAGGCCCGCCCCCAGCCCCGCCCCCATTGCCGGGGGGGGGGGCGCAGACGGGCAGATGGGGGCGGGGAAACTCCGGCCCCCCTGCCAGGAGGCCTGTGCTCTGTCCCCACCCAGCTGCCAGGGGGCCCGCCCCAACCCGGGTCCTCAGAGCCGGCTCTGAGGTCGGGCAGGAGCTCTTGCGGGAGGGCGTGCGAGGGGAGCGCAGGGGAGGAGCGGCAGCGCCCGCAGCCCGGGAAGCAGCAGCCCGGGCAGAGCAGAGAACCAGCACAGACCTCTTCCTCCTCAATGCGAGCCGGCTCTATCAGCAGGTTATTGGCCTGGTCAAACGACACCCCCTGTTAGGACAGGACCAGCATGCAGGTGAGCCGCCGCCCGGCCCCGCCACCACCACCGCCACCGCCTGGCCCGGACCCGACACGAGCAGGAAAGAGAAGAGGCCACACCGAGCTCCCACAGCCTGAGCGCCGGCTCTTCCTGCCTGTGCCTGGCACTGCCCCCTGGCACAGGGTCCCCTCCAGGCCAGAGACCTGGACGCTGCTGCCACCTACAAGACAGGGCAGGCTCAGCCGCTCACACAGGGCCCCCTGGGGCTGAGCTCAGGCCTGGCTGTCCGGGTTTTGACCACCCATGCCCTTCCGCCAGTACGGCACTGTGCCATTCAAGTTCAGGGCAGAACCGCTGAAGTGTCAGAGACCCGAGGTGCTGGGGGCGGGCACCCCAGGGAGCCAGCGGGAGCCGCCCGAGGACCAGGGAAAGGAAGGGCCGGCCCTCAGGAGCCACAGTGAAGACAGAAGAGCCTGGGCAGAAACTGGCCACCAGAACCTCTCAGGACGGGGCTGCGAGCCTGGCAGGGAGCTCCGGCAGTGTCAGCACCCAGCCTGAGAGGAGGGTGGGCAGCGGGGCTTAGGCGTCACCTGAGAGCCACGGCACCGTGACCACAGGGCCCAGCCAGTCTGCTTCAGGCGGGTGTAGGGGCTTAGACTCACCTTGACCGAGGGCACGGAGGCCACGGCCCCCTCCTTCTCCTCCTCGGCCATGGCTGCTGCCTCGTCCTCCTCCTCCTCCTCCTCGTCCTCGTCCTCCCCCTCGGCTCGGGGAGCCCAGGGCGTGTGAGGGCCATTGTGCCAGCCCCCGCCCCCGCCGCCGCCATCTGGCCGCGCGCCCTGCAGCAAGGCCACAACCGCCTCGGGCTGCGGCAGCTTGGACACCTTGAAGTGCTTCTTGTAGTGCGGCGTGTCCTTGCGGATGAGCCGCTGCCTCCCGCCCGGCAGCGGCCACGGGGCCTCCGGCGGCCCCTCCTCGCTCTCGCCGTCCTCCCTGGGCGGGAGCAGCGTGTCCTCCGCAAAGCGCACGGTGGGCTGGGAGAGGCTGGGCATGAGGGCGCCGGCCTGGCGGGGTCCAGTCCGCCCCCACCCCGGGGCCCAGGGGAGCCCTGCTAAGCAGGTGGCAGCACACAGGGCCTCCGAGAGGCTGCCTGCTACTCAAACAGGAACAGGGATTGCCTGGCGAAGGCATAGAGCAGATCAGCTAGGAAAAACAGGGACCGGGGGACCAGAAGGCTGTTCCCGCCCACACGCCGTGCTCTCAGCAGCCTGATGCTCGGAACCCCTCAGGGCCAGAAAAAAAGTCCCTTGGAGAGTCCGGGGACAACCCCAAGGTGGGTGTGAAGTGACAGGTGCAGGAGGCGGAGCCCACGCCAGACCTGCCTCCAAGGTGGGGACCCTCACGCCCAGCCTCTCCCCCTCTCCCCCCCGGAGCGAGACGGCCCCTGCAGGGCTCTGCACGGCTAAGAGCCCACCTGTGGCCTCGTCTGGTCCTGACCTCACGTCTGCCTGGGAAGGGGGGCGGTGGGGGCCAGCAGCCTCCGCGCAGTCTCACCTCCTCGTAGGCCTCCTCTGCGACCTCCTCCTGGGCGGCCGGCGCAGACTCCTGCAGGCTCAGGCCCTCCCCCTCGGGGAGCAGGCCCTCGGGCTCACCCTGGGAGGCCGTGCTGGCAGACAGCCGCGAGTCCGCGCTCAGGCCAGACTCGGCGCTCAGCCTCTTCTCCTGCGGTGGGGTCGGGCGGGGGGGTCAGCCGCACACCCGCTGCTCCCAGCTGCTCCCACCCTGAGGGGAACGGGGTCTGTGCTCGGCCTTCAGGGGTGCCCTCTGCCCCCCACCAGGAAAGCCACGCTACACCAAACAGCTGAAAGCCCACAAAGCCGCTGTTTCCTAGGGTGAAACCTCAACACTCTTCTTAAAAGAAGTCGGAAGCCCAGAGACTGAGTTCCTAAGACTACAGCATCTTGAGAAGGGGCAGGTCACCTCGGGTAGACCAGCCGCCTCCAGGGTGGGCGGCCAGTAACCAACCGTCGTCACCGGCCCTATTTCTTCTTGCCTGGGCATCGGACGCCCGCTACACCCCAAGGGCCCTCTGCTCTGCTGCCAGGGCTCCCAAGTGAAAGCTGGCGTGCCTGACTCTGGCCAGACCCCTTCACAGGAGCTGACAACACGGGCACCCAGGAGACAGTGGCTCACAGGCTGGGAGCTCCGTCCCCTGGGCCACCGAGCGCACGGCTGCCTCCGGCTCCTGTCGTGCAGCGGCCCTGCCCGGCCAGGCTGCCCGACTCCCGCACCTTCTCTGCGCCCCCGCGGTGGAGACAAGCTGCCCTGCGGGAAGGCTGGAGGCGCGGGACCCTGAGCTTCCCACCCTGCTCACGGGAGAGGGGGCTTCCTCCCCAGCTCCCCGCACCCGTGCCTGGCTCGGGCTCCCAAGCCTGCAGAGCAGGCGTCCTTCCTGTAGCCCACAGGTCCCCACAGGTACCTCCTCCGAGGGCGGGGGAGAGGGCGAGGGCGGCCCGGGGTCAGGCCTGCAGGAGGCGGCTTCGCTGCGACGCTCCACGCCCCTCTTCATCACCTTGAGCTCGCTGGGGTGAGGCGTGGCCCGCCGCTGCAGGCCCTGCGGTAGGCTCAGGGTGAGGCGGGGCCGGGGGCAGCTGGCCCGCCCAGGGACCCCAGCCCCCCATACCCGTTTCTCAGCGGCGGCTTCCTCTGCGTCCTCGTCGCCCGTGGGGGCCTCCAGAAACTGGATGACGCTGACGCGGCTGAGCGGGGTGTCACTCCAGCTCTCGGAAGGGCTGCTCCGCTGCGCTGGGTCCTCTGAGGGAAGCTGGCATCAGGGCCACCCTGGCCTGGCCCCGCCACGTCCCGGCCACGCCTGCAGCAACCTACCGAGGCCGGGCGGGGGCTGCTGGGGCAGCAGGTAGCAGGTGAGCACCTTCTCGCCGGTCTGGGCGTCGTCCTCCGTCTGGAAGCGGAGCATGGGCTGCGCCTGGTTCTCGGCCAGCCACAGGGCCTTCAGGTTGAGGTGCGTGAGCGCCAGCGGCAGGCTGCGCAGCCTGGGGGCCAGGCAGGCGGGCAGCAGTCAGCCGGGTGGGGCAGCGCAGGGCGGCGGGCCGGGCAGGCGGCTGGGCGGGGACGCTCACCGGTTCCCAGCCACATCCAGCACGTGCAGCTCGGCCGTGTGGGCGAGCTCAGGCGGCAGGACGACCAGGCGGTTGTCCCGCAGAGAGAGGACGCTGAGCGCCACGCAGCCCCCGATCTCCGGCGGCAGTACCTCCAGGCGGTTCCGGTCCACGTTGAGGTTGGTCAGCTTGGTCAGCTTCCCCAAGGAGTGGGGCAGGGCCTGGCCGGGAGCAGGGCGTCAGAGAGGGCCGGGAGCCACTGGGCGTGGCGAGGGTGGCCAGGGCAGCCCTCTGCACCCCGCTCCCCCTCCAGCTGCCGGCCTCCCACCAAAGAGCCGAGCCCCACCCTCGCTCTGCAGGCCTCAAAGCACCCCACGTCCTCCCTGCCTGCTGCACTGGGGCCCACCGTGAGCAAGTTCTCCGTGAGGATCAGCTCGGACAGGTTCTCACAACCCCCGATGGCCTCCGTCACCTCGCATAAGCGGTTCTGGTCCACCTTCAGGATGGACAGCTGCTTCAGCTGACCTGGTGTTAGGAAGATGGGCCTCAGGCTCAGTCGGGTGGAGCTCCCAGCCGCCCCAGCAGCAGAGACGGCCCAGGCCCCGCGCTGCCAGGATGCTAAGCACGCGCCCCAGCCCCCGCCCCCACCCGCGCTCGCCCCGCTGCACCTGACCGTGCCCGCCAGCTCCCGCAGTCCTTGGCCCTTCCCAGCCCTGACCCCGCCAGCCGCGGCCTCACGAGCTCACCAGCCCACTTTTGCCATCACAGGTTGCCTTGGCCCCCCAGGTACACCCGTTGTCCTGCTCTGGCCGGCTCCCCCCCCGCCACCCTAAGGGATAAGCCCCAGAGCCCAACAGTCGAGTCCTCGCCGCAGGACCCTCCTCCAGGCCAGGGCTCAACACCCAGCACTGACCGATGCCATCGGGGAGTCGCTGCAGCAAGTTCTGGGAGAGCAGCAGGTCAGTGAGCAGCACCAACCCTCCAAGCTCCGTGGGCAGCTCCTCCAGCCGGTTCTCCGACACATCCAGGCACACCAGGCGCCGCAAGTTGCCAAGCTCCTGGGGGTGGGAGGTGGGCGCCAAGGGTCAGGGAATGGACAGGCGTGAGGTGGCGGGGACAACAATGACAACGACAACAGCCTCACTCACCGGGGGCAGTGCTGACAGCTGGTTCCGGTCCAGCCACAGCTCTCGCAGGTTGGGCAGGGCCCCCAGGGTGTCAGGCTGCAAGAACAGACGGGGACAGAGTGACGGCCAAGGCTCACTTGCCCCGCCTGGCCCCGCCCCGCCCACGACAACCCCACCCTCTCCACACCAGCACTTCCAGATCGTTGCCTCCCAGATCCAGCTGTTCCAGCTTGACCAGGAAAGACAAGGACCTGAAAAGGAAACAGAGCAAGTTCCGTCGTGGCCAGGTAGCCTGTGGTTCCCGGGGCTGCAGCCGATGCCGGCTGCTGGTAGGACCAAACCCACTCACGCAGGAAGTGACTTGAGAAGGTTCTCGCGGAGCTCCAGGGTCACCAGGTTGGCAAGGCTGCAAAAACGCAGGTCGGGGCGTGAGAGAAGCACGAAGGTGGGGAGAGGCGCAGGGACAGGGCTGAGCTGAGCCCCCTCCCCAGAGGGCGCTTACTTGCCCACGTCCCCAGGCAGCGCCTGCAGGGACACGTCGTTCAGGGCCAAGTGAGCCAGGCTGCGCAGCTGTGTGAAGCCGTCGGGGAGCCTAAAGCAGAGGAAGGGGGCCTCAGAGTCAGAGTCCAGGCGGGGCTGCCGAGCCTCCCGCGCTCCCCACCGCCACCCCCGCCGTGGCCGCCGCCCACCTGGACAGGGGGTTCCCGCTGAAGTCCGCAATCTCCAGGGCCTTGCAGAACTTGATGCTCTCCGGGATCTCGGGGATGTCTACAGGAAGGGGTCACGTGGAGAGAGGCCCACGGCCGCCAGGTGTTCAAAGTCCTCCCGCCACCCCGACCCCCTCCCAGGCCCACCCCAAGTCCCCACCGTTGCGGGACACGTCGAGTTCCACCAGCTGCATGAAGTTGGCCACCTCAGGGGGCAACCGCTGGATTTCATTGTCACTCAGGCCCAACTTGCGAAGGTTCAGCAGTCGAAAGAAGGGCTGTGGGCAGGGGGTAGGGTCAGGATGATGAATTCTGTAGCAGAGAGCCCCTCCCCGCTCCAGGACACATAGGAACCCGGAGTCCTGTCACATCTCCCCGGCCTGCAATAGGACAAGCAAAGGGAGAACCACGCACACGTACTTTTCCAACTATCCGACTCCCTAATTTTTGATATTTGGTCTTTCTGAGAATCACCTCAAAAACGTTTCCTGCCAGAAACTACCATGTAACTAACTAGCCTCACGTACTTGCGTTTCAGCCAAGAATTCGCCCTGTTCCTGACTCCGTAAGCCCGTGTTTCCTGCCCTGCGCACTCGCTCAGGACTCCACCCCACCACCTGGAGTCCCTCCACTGCCCACCCAGCCGGTGGGCCCTCGGAGGCCTGCAGTGTTGGTCCTGCTGCCTCCCAGAAACCAGCCCAGTCCGACCCCATGACAAAAACTTGGCAACTACCAAAACAAAGTGCAATGAAAAGAGCAGAAAGGAGTTCCCACAGCAGTGCAGTAGGTTAAGGATCCAACTGCAGCAGCTCGGGGGGGGGGGTGGCTGCTGAGGCCCGGCACATGAGTTAAGCATTCAGGGTCGCAGCAGTTGCAGTGCAGGTCACAGATGCAACTCAAAGTCAATCCCTGGCCTGGGATTTTCCACATGCCGCAGGTGCGGCCACTACAGAAAAAAGAGCTAATGCCCACAGATCCGGGTAGTGCCGTATCACAGCAGCTGCAGGTAACGCGCGGGACCTGGACATGACGGTGAAGAGCCCTGGTCCAAGCCCAGAGTGGAGCCACACCCTCTGTGGCACACAGCCCCGGGCGCTGGGCCACTCTGCACCCCATCTCCAAAAAGGAAATTCTTTTGTGACCTGCTTCCTCTAACCTCTTCTCCCAAGTGGCCTTCGGAGAAGAAAAAGCAAGCTGACGGAAGAAACACGGCAGCGAGAAGTAGATGGAACGCAGACCTGCCAGGAACAAGCACCTCAGAAGGTCTCTCCCGCCCCCACCCCAGCACCCAGAGGAAGAAGAGAGCAGTCGGCACAGAAGGCTGGGCTCCCCACCTCCAGGAAAGTCCAGCGAGTTCGCATCCATCGGCCACACCAGGTTCACCTTCCACCCTGATCCACTCCCGCCCCATCCACCTTGCCCCAAGGCTTTCAACCTGCAACTCCTTCTCTGGGCTGTGACTATCCCCGCCCCCAGCAGGCACCTGATGACCGCTGCCACCTGGTGCCAGCACCCGCGGTGGTTGAGGAGGGTGGGGCCGGCCGGGGCGGGGCTCTGGCCAGTAAGAACCAGCACGGCCGGCTGGAGACTGCCGTGTCCCGCCCCGGCCAGCGCCAGCTGAGGGCTCGGAGGAGCGGGCGTTCGCGTCCGGGCCAACCCTGCGGGCCAGGGAGGAGAGCTGGGCCGGCGGCAGGTGCGGCAGCCGCTCACCTTGGGCAGCTCGCGCAGCTGGTTGGCGTCCAGGAGCAGCTCCTCCAGGCTGCGGCTGTAGCGGTAGATCTCCTCCGGCACGGCCTGCAGCGAGCAGTGCCGCTTGTCCACCGACTCCACGTGCCGGTTGCAGCGCCACAACGGGATGCACTTGAGCATGGTGCGGGCGGGCGCGGGCTCCGGCGGCAGGCGGGGGGCGGGGCTCGGCCCGCATGAGCGCCGGGGCGGAGGAGGAGCGGGGGGCGGCCGGGGCGGCGGCGGCGGCGCTGGGCCCGGCCCGCTCCTGGAACGCTCGGAACGCTCGGACCGCGGCGGCCTGGGCTGGGGGCGCGGCCCGGACCGCGCTCAGACTCTGAGGAGGCGGCGGCGGCCCAGCATCCCGCCCGGCCCACTTGGCCCTGCCGGTCCGCTCGTCCGCCGCCGTGCCACAGCCGGAACCGCCGCCGCTGCCCGCCGGACTGCCCCGCCGACAACCGCCGGGCGCCGCGCAGCCCGCCGGGAAGCCGAGGCCCGCCCTCTCCGCCCATCGCCGCCGGGAACTACACTCCCCATAAGGCCCCGCGGCTCCGGTGCCTCTGAGGACCCGTAGCGGCCCCGCGCACAGCCCGTCGGGAGCCTGGCTTCCTCCCCTCATTCCCCACGCCTCGGCGCAAGGCATAGTGGGAGCTGAAGTCCGCTCAAAGCCAGCCACGACCTTGATGGGGCTCAAGCGTCCTCCCCCAGCCTCTCGCCCACCTGGCCCCCTCCCTCGCTTATCTCGCGACTCCCTCTCCTTGATCTCCGAGGGCCCTGGCCTTGGCGGCGCTCGTTATCTGGCGGCTTAATGTGTCCCGGAACTTGAGGGACTCTGGGCCAGCCTCCTCCCAGCACTACCTGCGCAGGTGACAGTAAAACCCCCTACCTCCGCACAGCAGTAAAGCCACGCCCAGGGCCCTCGGCTGCCCTGGGCAGGTACCGAGCAACCCCTGCTGACTCCCGTGAACGCCCCGCCTCGCACCACTCAGTCCTTAGTTCACAAGGGCCAGGGCCTCCGCACAGCCCAGGTGCTAGCTCTGGCCCCCCCCCCCGACCCCCACCAGCCAATAAGACCACTGCCAGACAGGGACTTTCAGGGCCAGCAGCATCTGCACCTTTATCCACAGGGTGGGCGGCTGAACCCAAGATATCATCGAATCACTCTATAAAACCCAGAGAAAACAAGGAAAAAGTGCAAGTCCGGGGAAATGGGGCCAAGGTCACGCGGAGAGGTCACTGTTATCAAAACGCTCCTGGTCATAAACTTCAGCCACCACCTTGCGGCCCGCAAACCAGCGCCCGTTGAGGGCCTGGATGGCCTTGTGAGTCTCGGAGGCTACGGAAAACTCCACAAAAATCTTGACAATGATCTCTGCATCCTCCTCCTCGCCCTGCTTCTCTTGGTAAATGATGACACGGTTGACGGCACCGAACTTGCCACACTCCTCCGTCACCTCCCCTTCCAGGTCGTCATCGATGTCCTTGGGGTCCACCATGTTGCGCAGAACCATCACTGTGGACTGTGGGGGGGACAGCTGAGAGCTGGGGCCGGCCGCCCCGCCCCGCCGGCCCGCCCCGCCCCGCCCCGCCGGCCCCGCCCCGCCCCGCCGGCCCCGGCCGCCCACCTCCTGCTTGCGGAGGAGCTTCTGCATCACCATGTGGCGGGCGCTGCTGCCGGAGATGCTCATGTGCTCCTGCTCGCTCAGCATCTCCGGCCGCTCGGACTCAGGAAACAGCTCCTCCTCCTCCTTCTCTTTCTTGGGCTCCAGGAGACCGAGCGTCGGAGGGCTGGCCAGGATGGGGTTCACCACTCCCACAGAGGGGATGGTGACCGGAATGGGGGGCCGGGCCGGGGTCACACCTGCAGCAAACCCACCAGGTCCAGCAGTCACTCCCCCAACCCAGCCATCCCCGGGAAGGAGCAGAGCACCGCTGAGCACGGCTGAACCGCCTGGGGCAGAGAAGGCCGAGGAAGCTAATCAAGGGCAGCTGAAGGCGTCAAGCCCGAGGAGAGGACGGAAGGAGGCCCCGACACAGGCAGGCTCACCTGTGATGACTCCCGGGGCCTGGGCAGCCATGACAGCCTGGGGCAGGGCCCCCAGGGGCTGGGCCAGAGTCAGTGCGGGGGACACCAGTCCAGGAGTGGCCAGGGTACCCAGGACGGCCGCTCCTGCCACCGCCTCCTGCAACCAGAGAGACCACGGTGCTCAGTCCCCGCCCAGTGGCTGCCTGCACTCAGACAGCCGGCCATCAAAGTGCCCGGGGTGGGGGGGGACCCACAGTCAAACCCCATGATGGCACCAACCCTTACCTGAGCCGTAATCTTAGCTGTGGCTGCAGCAGCGGCCACAGCGGCAGCAGGTGGGAGGCCTCCAGGCGTGGCAGGTGTAAGCAGGGGCATGGGGGGGGTGACCGCCTTGCCCACCCGCAGGTACTGTCCGCCCAGGTCAAAAAGGTTCATGGAAGACACCGCATCCTGGGATGACTGGGCCTTCTCATACTCTGCAGAGAAGGGGCAGCAGAGACGTGAGCCACAGCGCTGGCTGGGTCCCGCCCGGCCCCGGCCGCTCCAGCTCACCAATGAAGCCATAGCCCTTGTGCTTGCCCGTTGTGGGGTCTCGAGCCAGCGTGCAAGATTTGATCTTGCCGAAGGCCTCAAACACGCTCTTGATATCGTCATCTGAGAGGTCCTGGTGCACAGAGGCCACGTAGATGCGGTTGAAGGCCCGGGCCTCCTCGGCCAGCTGGTCTATGATGGGCTGGGCCTGCCCTATGTTGCTGGGTCTGCCCACCTGGGGGGGAGGCACAAGGTGAGAAGGCCCCGTCAGCCCAGGCTGGCTACTTCGGGCTCCTGGACGGTGTGCCCTGAGCTCCCGGCCGACCGAGCAGGGCGCCCGGGGTCTGCCTCCCTGGCCCTCACCTTGATGTTCCTGCCCCCCAGCATCACAGAGTTCATCTGCTCCAAGGCCAGCTGGGCGGCTTCGGGGACCTCGTACTCCACAAAAGCAAAGCCCTGGGCACGGGAACACGCTGTTAGGCCAGGCGAGCCCGGGGCGGGGCCGGGCGGGGCCGGTCAAGCCTCACCTTGTGCTTCATGGTGACCGAGTCCCAGGACATGTCGATGCTCTTGATGGGCCCAAAGGGGGCGAAGGCCTGGCGGATGGTGTCCTCCCCCAGCTCGTAGTAGATGGAGCCCACGTAGACCCGGCACATGATGGCCAGTGCCCGCTGCCGCTGAGCCGCCATCTGGAGCAGGACACAAGGGGAGAGAGAGCCACTGGCTTGTGAGAGGGTGCCGGGAGGCTGGGCAGCCCCTTCCCCCCCTGGCCCACCCACCCAGCTCCACGTGGGGAGGGCTCCCCACGTGGCCGCGTAGTGCAGGCTGAGCCCCTGCAGTCGGGTAGCGGGGGTCAGCAGGACCTCACCCCCCAGGAAGGAAAGCCAGGCCTGAAGGAAGGACACGGATGAGCCCTGGCCCACCCAGGTCCCGGGCAGATTGGCAGCAAAGCTGACAGGTGGCCGGGAGGCAGGGCCAAGCGCCCTACAGCCCGGGACCAGGCACTCGGGTGGGCTGGGAGATCCTCCCAGGGTCCTGGCCAAGTGTTCCGACGGGGGTGGGTGGGGGAGGTGACCGTCCAGGCTGCAGGGACCCACTGGTGTGGGGGCGAGAGAGGGGGCAGAAGGCAGGAGAGCTTCCGCCCAGAAGAGACCCTGGGAAGGGGCTTCCTGGCGAGAGATGAAGAGCAGAGCCCGCGCGGGGCCCCAGTGCCTGGACCCCTCACACAAAAGGGCTGCCCATAGCCGGGGACCACGGGGAGGTGGCAGAGCCGCCACAGGGAGAAGCCCCAGGGCCCTGCTGGGGCAGACGCCACCTCCAGGCCGGGCACGCCCGGCAGCTGCTCCCTCGAGGGCAGCATTCCCACCCTGCCACGGCGCACGCTACGTGCCGGGCGGAAAGGGTCCCAGCGCCACATGCAGGGGCCACCGGGAGAGGAGACCACAGGCCCAGGGCAGGCAGGGGACCCCCGCACCCCACGAGGTCCCGCATAACCAGAGGCCAGCTTCTTTCTTTAGACACACCAACCGGCCTAGGACAGGCCAGGGCTCCCCAACCCGCACTCAGAGAGGGGCCCAGAACCGAGGTCCGCCTCTGCCCCAAACGAGGTTCTCAACAAACAGGCCTCAGGCTCCCACTGAGACCAAGGACCGCCCCCCGAAGGCAGAAGCATGTCCCTTCTCACACTAGGCGCCCTAAACTTGGAACCGTCCGCCCGGAGGCCGGAGCTCCCCCTTCAGCACGGGCTCCCAACAGCAGGTTTGTCGAGCGCCCTCTCCCTGCCACGCCCCCACAGACAAGCCGCCTCCCAGGGAGAGCACGGGTGTGCCAGCCCTCGAGGACAGGGCCGCGCGGGCCGGGGAGGGCAGCGCCCGCCCCCTCAGCCTGGCTCGGGGCGGCGGGGGGATCTCCTCCCTGGACGCCTGCCTCTGCCGACGGCAACTGAGGCCGAGGCCACGGCCTCGGCCTCCTCCCGGGCCCGCTCGGGCCGCAGCCGCCGCCTGAACCCTGGCCGCATGGCCTCTACTCCTCGGTGACCGCCAGGCCTGAGGCCCAAGTCCTTGTCCTTCCCTCTCTCATTGGCCTGGGTCCCCCCAGCCCCCCGCCCCCTCCATCCGTCCCCCCTCCAGGGTTTGATGGGGCCGCAAATTGAGACCCTTCTCTCCTCGGGGGCCTGACCCCGACCCAGGAGCCCGGAGACTGGGGAGCTGGGGGCCCGGACGGCGCACCCTGTGCGTGTGGGCGGCATGGCTGCAGGCGGGCCTGGCGCGGGCAGCTACCTCCTGGCCGCTGCCCTCCGCAGTTACCTGGCCGGTTAGTTTTAAGGTGGGCCCTCAGAGCAGACGCAGGCCTCCCCAGGGGCGGTCCCGGGGTGGGTGCCCCCCACCCCACTGGCCCCGCCACGCCTGGCGCTCTGCTGCGCTCGTCCCGAGCGGGCGGGCAGGGCCGGCTAGGGGCGCAAGGGCCCCAGCACACGGGCTGCACTGCCCCCCTCTAGCCCTGACTAAGGACATGAGCCCCGGAAGAAGTGAGCATGTCTATTGACCGATTGCAAAGGTGAGAGAGGATCTCCAAAGCCCATTGTCACTGCTGCCATCTGAAAGACAGTAAAGACAGAGTTCAGTCTGTTGGAGCCGAGCTGTCCCCGCTCTCGTCACACCTCACGCAGACGGCGGCAAGGCTGGAGCCCCGCCCTGCCAGGAGGCCCGCCTGCCTTCCCACACTGCCGGCCCCCTGGCCGGCCACCGGCACCTGCCCAGGGGGGCCTCAGAGCCCCGGGGGCCCCGCCCCACAGCCTGGCCGGCGGGGCAGACGGAGGGGAGAAGGAAGGGGAGCAAGAGGAGGCGGGCAGGAACGGACAGAGCGGTCGAGCGCCAGGGCGTCTCCTGGCAGCGTGAATGTCTGAGGGCGGGGCGGGGCGGGGCGGGGGGCTCGAGGCCCAGGCACCTGTCGGCCTCCCCTGCTCTCCTCCCCACAGCCCCGCAGCCTCCGGCCAAGGTCTAGAGCAGGGCCCCGTGGAGGCGCCCCAGCCTGCGCTCTCGTCCCCGGGCCCCAGGCCGTGCGCTGGACTCGCTGCAGGGGTGGGGGCCTGGCGGCTCTTACCCGAGGCCGTGGGGTGGGGAGGAGCGCCCCAGGAGCGGCACCGTCAGCCACGCGGCCTGGGGACACGCGGGCTCAGGGCGACCTGAGGCCAGTCTGACGTCCAAGGAGAGGCTCGGTTTGGGGAGGGACTCAGGGCCACAGAGGAGGGGGGGGCGTGGGTGCTCGACAGGCGGGTAAGGCCGGGCCACTCGGGCCGCAGCGAGAAACCCGGGCGTCCCAAGAAGGAGTCCTTGAGAAACCGAGCACCGCGACACCTTGGGACGGCCGCAGGCACGAGAGGAGGAAGAGAAGGCGGGGAGGGGCGGCGAGGCCGTGGCCCGGCGGGGGGGCGGCCTCCCCAGAGCCAGCGCCAGGGCCGGAGGGCGGGCCGGCGGCTCACCTGCAGGTTGGTGAGCTGCTGCTGCTGGTGCGCAATGGTCTGCTTCACCAGCACGCTCTTGATGCTCTGCTCCATGGCGTACTTCTTGGCCTGCGAGACGGGGCGGTGAGAGGCGCTGGGGGCCCGGCCCGCGGGGAGTCGGCCCCCGCCCCCGGTGACGCGGGAGGGGCACGCTCACCTTCTGCAGGGCCTCCTGCTGCTCCGGCGTCAGAGGAGGCAGGCCCAGCTTGGCGGCTGTGTTCTGCCCGTTCTCCATCTTGACGGAGTCCGTCCCCTGGTGGTGAGGAGCGGGCATCATGAGGAGCAGGCTCAAGACCCCCTCGCGGGCCCGGGGAGCCCCCCGCACCGCCCCCCGACAACGCGCTCGGCATCTGGCTCGGCCCACCCCCGGGGACAGACAGCTCCTGGCACGGACAGTCTCCTCGCCGGCCCGGGCACGCGTCTGCCCACCTGACACCCCCATGCCCGTCCGGGACCCGTGGGCAGGACTCGCACCGAGGCAGACAGGTGCATGGGGGCCCTTGGCCAGCCCAGAGCAGGAGTCCCCAGGCCAGGCGGCAAGCCTGACCCCAGGACCTCCGTCCCAGGCTGCGAGAGGGCTGGCCCCGCTGTCCTCCAGGGCGAGGGGAGGGCAGGGGCTCTCCGGAGGCTCTGGCACTCCTCACGCCACGACCGCCTGGCACCAGGCCCCCCGCACCTTCCTGTGGCTCCAGCCGGCTGCCCCGCTCAGGACGAGCGAGCTCCAGGGAGCACTCAAAAGACCCAGTACAGGCAGGGGCCGCACCCACAACACCTCCGTGCAGTGCCCGCCCCAGCCCCGCACAGGGCACACGCTGCCCCCAGAGCCTGGAGGCCTCTGCTCCAGCCCACCTCCGCCAAACCCCTGCCCAGCCTGGGCCGAGCGCTCCTCAAGGCGGGCCAGGAGCAGACCAGCCGGAGGGACAGACGTGGACATCCGCCAGCACCCTAGGTGAGCACAGGGAGCAGGAGATGCTGCGGGGGGGCCCCCAGCCCACCGCGGACCACGGTGAGTGCTACCACGATTAGGTTTACGCGCCCTGCATCAAAATTCACTTCCAAGCTGTCTGCAGGGGGAGAGCGCGGCTGTGTGAACTGGAGGAGAAGCACGGTCCCCAGACCGAGGAAAGCACGTGTGTCGGGGTCAGAGCACACCTGCCCCTGCAGCCGTGCCGAGCGGCAGCACCCGTCCCCCCAGAGCGGGTGCGCTGCAGCCCCACACGGAGCCTTGGGAGATACAGCAGAGACGAGAGGCAGGTCCCCAGCACACGGTGACGACCAAGGACAGGTCCAAAGGAGGCCGAAGGGGCTGGCTGACCCAAGCCCCAAGAGCCACCATCCCGACCGGCTGGAGTGCCAGGTTTCCAGCACGAGGTCAAAGCGCAGGAAGCCCGGGAAGCCCCCCCCGCCCCAGCAACTGAGTCTGGCCCCCGCGAGGTCCTCGCCGTCCCCCCGGCTGGCCGCAAGCCCAGCTGCCTGGCGGGAGAAGCCAGGGGCTGTGCCTCCGGAGCAGACTGTCGCCATGGCGATTCCGCCACCCCCTTCAGCCCCCAGACACTGTTCAATTGTTCAATCCCTCTTTGTCTTGGGAAACAAAAAGCCCTTCTCCTACCAACCAATGGCTGAGGGGAGGGCCAGCCAGGGTCAGCGGAGGGCTGCTCAGAGGGACACTGACTCCTTTGCCCGTCAGCTTTGGCCCCCTAACTTCCCAGGATCCGGGCTGCATACCATGGTCCTCCCCCCAAGCGCTGGGGGCCCGGCCCCAAGAGGCCTCCAGCCACCTTGCGGAGCCCCCGCTGGAACCCTCTGGAGGCAGGCGCTGCCATGGGGAAGCATAAAGGACCACATCACGCAGCGAAGCGGCCCGGCCCCCTCCCCCGCCACAGGACACACTCCTCAGGGCCAGACAGAGCGGGACGCGCGCTCCCATGTCCACCCTGACCCCCGCGCTCCGCCTGCGTGGCCCTGCTTTAACGTGGTACCGAAGCGAGAGGCCTGGGGTGACATCCCGCAGGCTCTGGGACAGCATGTCCGCCCTTCTGCACGACACCAACCGCTAAGGCTCGGCACGCCCACCCCGCCCACGGCCTCCACCGCCTGGTGTCTGAAGACACCTGAGGCTGCGACCCACCCCAGAAGCGGGGAGGACGCAAAGTGGGGGCAGGAGGAGGGGCTGGAGCCGGGCCAGAGGCTGGGTGGCGAGGGGCGGGGTGGGCCCCTCTGCCCAGCGACGGAGGGGAGTCCCTGGGGCCCCCCCCGCCACCCCGGCCAGGTCGCTCTGGGCCCAGGGACACGCAGGCAGGCGGGTGGGCGGGCAGGCAGGCAGGCAGGCGGGCGGGCCTGAGGGCAAGGATAAGGTCAGTACCTGTGGAGGTTTCCATTTGTCTCCCGCTGCCACCACTGCCGCCGCCGCCGGCTCGGACCCCCCTCCTTGCTGGCCATTGACCTGCTGCAGGCAGGAAGGAGATGCTGTAACAGACGTTCACAGGACGCGGCTCCCAGGCCCTCTCATCCTCCCTGGGCAAGAGCCGAGCTCCACGTGGACCAGCAAGGGAAGCCAGGCAGGGGCCCAGGAACGCTCCTGAGGCTGCCCCTCAGCCTGCCCACGCCCAGCTGCCCAGGGCCCGGCAGAGACCACAGCAGACTGTAGGTGCCGAGCCCAGGGAGAGACGGGGTAGAGAACGGGGCCGCGCTCCTACCCCAGGCAAGGAAAGGCACCCTCTGCGGGTCTGGAGCTGCCCTGGGCCACACAGCTGGGGTCCCCGGGCGGGCTTCCTCCCCTGCCAGCAGGCTGCGCCAGGCCGGGCTGGACAAGCTGACAAGGAACACAGATGGCTCTTGTCCCCTCCTGAGCAGAGACAGGGCACCTCTCGGCACCCTGTACACGCACCTGGGCGTCAGCTCCGGCCCGGCCCAGGCCCCAGGCCCCCCGAAGACGGCGCCAGGCAGAGCAGCCGGGCCGGGGTCTGCGTGTGTGCACCGCCCTCCCCGCAGCAAGCTGCCCACGGCTGTCTCACCCAGGGAGCACCGCTGTGCAGAGCCGGTCCGGGGAAGGACGGGGCCGAGAGGGGTGGCACCGCGAGGACAGGCCAAGGGTCCTCGCGGAAGGGCCCTGAGACTTCCCCACCCTCTCGGAAGCCACACAGCAGCAACCCACTCCCAGCTCCAGGAAAGACCCACAGACATCGAGAACACAGGGGCCAGCCAGGCGCACCCTTGGGGCCCCACGCACAAAGCCAAAGGCGGAGGTGACTTGGCCAGAGCCGTGTCTCAGGAGCTCCGGCCTCCAAGGAGAGACAGCAGCGTCAGCCTGACCGCACCAGAGCCGCGACCAGCGGGCGCAGCAGCCGCGGCACCCCCGCCCTGCCCCTTCCCTGGGACCCCTCTGAGCGCGGCGCCTCTGCGGCTCCGACACCGTGTCCTCGAGACAGAGACAGAGGAAGAGGGCCTTCGACACAGGTCCCACCCAGCGGGGGCACGGCGTGTGGGGTCACGGTCAGAGTCTGGCTCCCCCAGGTCCGCAGGCAGCCCCCAGAACACACCCAGCGCACAGGCCACCTCAGGGCTGGGGGGGCAATCCAACCTCCAGGCCCCTGTGAACAGGGTCAAGTTGAGGGCGTCTGTGTAATTACCTTCCCGCCCTCCCCCGTCAGTCTAACAGCCAAGACAGGAAGCAGGACAGCGCTCAGAAGAGGCTTCTGAGAATTCAGTCCACCGGAAACTCAACAAAGGACGTCCCCCCACTGACGGCAGAAACAAAGTCCCTGGGCTCTCTGTTCCTAGCAGACGCAAAGAAAGCCCGGAGGACATTTACCACCAGCTAGTCACCTGCTGTCGTCCTCTGGAACACGGCAGGCTACGCAGTCAGTCCCCAAGCTCCAGGCAGCAGGGCCTTAAGGGGTGAGAAGCCCCCTCCTGCAGGACAGCCCCCGAGTCTAGCACCCAAACTCCTGCGCTGCCACGCAGAGAATGATTATTTCTACCAGACCTAACTTTTTTTACCCGGAGACGTTAAGTACTTAACGTCTCCAGGCTTCAGGCTCCTCAGGCCTGTCTCCTGGGGCTGCAGGAAGACGGTGAGCAGCTCCCCTTACAGCACTGCAGGCACTCCTGCACACGGCGAGCCATGCATGGGCTTTAGTGCTCATTAGTATTGGCAGAACGTCCAAGTCAGGTTCCCACAGCAGGGCCACTGCAGAACACTGCCTCCATGTGTTCAGTCCCCTTCGCTTAGTGCCATGCTGTCCACGGCACGGCCTGGCTCTGTGTAGGGGCACTGCAGATGCAGAAAAACAAGGCAAGAGACACAGAAACCAGCACCTACGTGAGACTACTTCTGTGGCTCACAAGCACTAGGAAGAGCACCAAGCACGAGCACTAGGAAGAGCACCAAGCACAAGCACTAGGAAGAGCACCAAGCACGAGCACTAGGAAGAGCACCAAGCACGAGCACTAGGAAGAACACCAAGCACAGGGCGGGGAACAGGGGAAGCAAAGACGTGGCCTCTCTGTTAGGCGACAAGCAGACAGGGCCCACAGAAGGAGGAAAAAGCAACGGTGCCCCTGTGGGGAGTAGAGGGGACCCCTGCCAGATAAAACCCGGGAATCACAACCCCAAGTGGGACTGAGTCCAGGTGTCAGAGGAAGAAGCTGTGGCCCATTTCTGCAGCCACCAGGCGGAAGGCACCAAGAGAGAAGAGGCACTTCTATGCCTTCCTAGGTCCTTCCCCACCAGATCACCATCAACCAAGTTCAGGGCCACCCCAGCCCTGCTTCCACAAAAGCCAAAGCCACAGCTTAGGACAGCAAGCCAGCACTGCTCAGTACGCATGCGCCACAAGCTCTCACGGTGCCCAAAAGTACAGCAGCGAAAGAGGCAACCCTTCTAGAAACCTATCCATTCAAAAAGTTGGAAGAGGAACATGTCGGACCAGATGCTGGACCTCATTTCCAGAAGCTGATGAGACACGGCTGGGCCTTTCCAGTGGACACAAGCCTACTAACAGAAGTCCATTAACCTCTTAAGAGGATTAGGACGGGCAACGAACACCTTTATTGAAAACCCCCAGGAGTTCCTGCTGTGGCGCAACAGTATTGATGGCATCTTAAGAGCACTGGGACGCAGGTTGGATCCTTGGCCGGGCACAGCGGGTTAAGGATCCCATGTTGCCACAACTGTGACCTAGGTGGCAACTGCGGCTAGGATCTGATCCCTGGCCTGGGAACTCCACATGCCGAGGGTCGGCCAGAGAAGACAAGAAAGAAAACACCAGCGTTCGGGATTCAGACTCACTGCCTGCATCCACCTCCTGGGACTGGCTCAACGCCGCAGCACAGCTGAGCTCTGATTCACCCTCAGTCCCCCCACAAGCAGGGCTGCAGGCTCCAGCCTCCAGCACCCACCAAGGCCGGGGCTCAGCGCTGACACAGGCGCCCCCTCACTGGCCTCTCCGCCTCCCACACCCTCCCCAGGGCTGTGGTCCTTGTCTCCAAGCCTCCCTCTCTTCCATCACCCAACTCTGGTGACTTGGGATAGTCGCCAGGTCCTCAGCCTCCATCTCTTATCTCTAACTTCCCTACAGAGACAGGTGGCCCCTGGGACTTCAATGGGAAACAGGACATGGTAGAAAAACGACAGTGAAATTAGCCAGACCTCAGAGCCTGAGGCCTCTCTCCTACTGGGAGCTTCTGCCCCGGCGACAGGTTCAGCCGCCTCGCTGGGCATCAGCCCCCAACTAGGGGCTTGACCAAGGCAGTCTAAGCACACTCCTTGACCCTCAGATGTCTCCGTCAGTCCGGCCTTCAGCCACTCGCGAAAGTTAACTTCTCAGACAGACCTCTCTACATCCCCGAGTACGAGCCAGGGAGGGCAGCAGATAAATACAGGGACGCAGCAACTAATGAAAGGTCTAGCGGGTAGTCAGTCGCTTAAGACTGGGAGAGTGAAGGGAGACTCCACCGTGCAAGTGCCGCAGGACCGGGGTGGTCCATCTACGCTCATCACTCGGGGAGGCCGACACAGGTGAGCACTAAGCACCGCAGGAGTTCCTTCCTCCAGGTGCCCACCCCGGCCCCCACCCCCCGCATGGCCCCTTTGGGCACCCAGTATACGAGCACCCTGGGTAGGACCTGGTCTCCAGTGTCCACTAAACCCCTGAACAGGATAAGGACGGTCTCTGGTTCCCTACTGTTCCCCCAAATCCTTGCGCAGCGCTCGGGACAAAGTCACTGCTTAGGAAACACGTAACAAGGGACCATGTCTTCCTTTCCTCAGTGGGGACTGCAAGACGGAGTCCTTGTTAGCTGGTACCCATTCCCCGCCGACCATGAACGGGGAGCAGTCACAGCGGTGTACACAAGGAGCCAAGGCCTCCCTCCTCGCCAGGCCCGAGTCCCCTCCTACGGGCCCCCGCACGCCGGGGCGGGAGAGACGCCATCATCTCCAGGAGCCCCGCCTTCAAGTCGGGGACACAAGCGCATCCCGTCGGCAGAGGGGGGCGACGGCAGCCCGGCTCCGCCATGAGGCCGCGCGTTGGGGCCTGGCTCGGCGCGCGGCACAGCGGCTCGCCGCGCCCCGGCCCCGGCCGCGCAGAGCCCTCCCGCGCCCGCTGCCGGAAGCTGCGGCCTGCGGGCCGGAAGCTGTGGCCACAGGCCGGCCCCCGCCTCGCGCCCGCCCCGCCCCGCCCCCGCCCCGCGCGACCGAAGGCCGCAGGAGCTCGCGCGGGGCCCTGGAGAGACCGTCGTGTCCCCGGGGGGGCCCTAGGCGCCCCGGCGGGACCAGCAACCCGCTCCCGCCGTCTCAGCGGCGGCCCGCGGTGAGGGGGGCTCACTTACTAGCGCTATGGTCGCCGTCGCCATCTTGCGCCCGTCGCGGCCGCCGCGCGCGCGCACACGCTTCGCCTCCCGCCGCGGTCTCGCGCGACCTGGGCTCCGGCGGAGGCGCTCGCAAAAGGACGGAGCTCTCGCGATAAAAGGCCCTTTTCCCCAGCGGCGTGGAAGGAAAAGGAACGCGCTTCCGGTGCGGGGAGGGACAGTTAACTCTCCGCGAGAGGCAGCCGGAAGGGGCGTGGCCGGGGCGGTATCGGGGACGCGCGCCGCCGCCCGGGCCTCCGGCGCGCCGCCAGCCCCGCCCTCCGCCGGCCTCGGTCGGTCCTAGTCGGCCCCTCGCTCCGCCCCCTGCCGCCGCCCCGCTTCTCTGCCCCTTTACTGGAAAACTTTGGTGTAAACAAAAACAGCCGGCATGCACTCCCTCCAGGGCTTCAGTTGAAAGAGGTGACAGCGCCGTAGTTCAGACTCAGATTGCGACATGCATCTTTGCATCATCCCGTCTCCGAACGCACCTACCCAAGTGGCAGCATTTTCTTTCCTAGTGATTCACAAAACAGTAGTGCATCTTAATTAACGCTGATGGCCCCGCAGAGTCCGTGTCGTGCAGTGCAACCGAGAGACAAGCTTGTGAGCCATCCCATGGGCAAGGCGTGCACTCAGACTCCGCTTAGCTCCTGTACTATGTTTTCAAGGCTCCAGGTGTCCATCCGTGGCGCTGAACTGCCCTGGACCTTTGCTGCGTGCCACACCCATCCCAAGACCCTGACTCAGTGAAGCTCAGGCGGTGGGGCTGTCAGCGTAGGAACTTCAGTCGTCCTGAGGAGCTGGTGTCTTCCCAGAAGGCCCCTCTTCTCACCCTGGGAGTTTAACGTGAAGTGCAGATACCCCTAGTTAAACGTGACAGTATTTTCCTCACCTCCTGGCCCTCTAAAATGATAAGAAGAGGGTTTTGTAAAGGCAGAAACCCATGAAGGCAGAGGTGGACTACTGCGGAGCTGGAGGCAGGGCTTGGTGGGAGCTGCTTGAGTGCACTGGAGTCAGTGCCCAAGGGATCACCCGAAAGTCAGTTGTAACCAGGAGACAGGCAGACTTCAGTCTCTGCCCGCAGCGGCGAGAAGGTGAGCTCTCGGGGACCTTCAGAGGGGACATCCTGTTCTGAAAATGGGGGAATCATGGAGATTCCTGACCTTCCCACCGCCTCCACTCCTGGCTCCAAGTCTGGCCCCAAACATGTGCCACCCACAACTCCCAGAACACCTCTGCAGCAGCTCCCAACACAAAAGAAAAGACTGGCCTCTGGGGGTGGTGAGGAGGATGGCCTGGCTAGATCCCTGACCGCAACGCTCGCCAGGCAGCAAGGCCCAGCCACTAAGATCATCTCTTTTTTGTTGTTGTTGTCGTCTTTTTTTAGGCTGCACCCTCCACATATGGAGGTTCCCATACTAGGGGTCGAATTGGAGCTGTAGCCGCTGGCCTACGCCACAGCCAGAGCAATGTGGGATCCGAGCCACGTCTGCGACCTACACTACAGCTCATGGCAACGCCGGATCTTTAACCCACTGAGCAAAGCCAGGGATCGAACCTGCGTCCTCATGGATACTAGTCAGATTCATTTCCGCTGAGCCACAACGGGAACTCCTCATCTCATTCTTAAATGCATCTGGGCAACCCAGCATCACCAGACATCTGAGGAAGAGGGAAAAACCAGGACAAGGAAAGGGGGTGAGAAGGAACAGAGCCAATAAAGCAAGCAGAAGAAGGAGAAAAGAAAAGCTAAAACCATATCCTCAGAGATAATTGAGCGGATGTTGCATCGAAAATCAAGAACAAGAGGTGATTAAAAAAAGGACACTGAGCAAGTGAGGAAGAGCACCTATAAATTAAAACCTGACAGGGAAATGAACAGTTAAGCAGAAGGGCTGAAAGATAAAGTTGAAGTCTTCCAGAATGCATAACAACAAAATCGCATAGCGAGAAAACAGAAAACGGAGTCAGTACTCTGCAGCGCTTAGGACTGGTCCGGTGCCTCAGAGGCCTCCGTGACAGAGGAGACGGGCGGAGGGCTGGGCGTGGGTGGCCGGATCCCCAGCCCCTGGCGGTAGCCCCGCTGCGGAGCCTGACGGTGGTCGCTCCGAGGCCTCGCGAGCCGGGCGCTGTTCTCGCCGCTCCGCAGGCTCACGGCGGCCCCGGGCGCGGGGACCGTTACCTCCGTTTTCACGGGAGAGAAGGAGGAGGCACAGACCGACATCACACAGCAGGAAGCAACAGAATGGCTCCAGAGCCTATGTTCTTAGCACACATTGCACTTCGCAGAAAATAAGTCTGGCATCTAAGGAATAATTCCAGAAAATAAGGAGAGGAGAGAAATCACCAAAAAAAGAGCGAAAAAATGTCCCAGAATTGAAGGGCTGGGGTCTCCTGACAACACATGAAAGAGAAAATCTACTTTAGCACACATCACCGAGAACTCGCAGAGCGCTAAAAGGTTCAGAGAGAGCAAGAGGTCACAAAGGTTCACGCTTCAGAGAGGCATGACTAGAAAAAAATGACATGACACCCCCAAAATCCTGGGAGGAAATAATCTCCCCAACTTTGCGCCCGGATACTCTAACACGCAGGAGGAGGGCAAACAGGCAAGGACCCTGCTTCCTCTCTCAGGAGCCCCGGAGGCTGTTGCGCCTCAAACAGCGCGGATGGAGGAGGAGGAAAGCATGGGTCCCAGACCAGAGGGAGGTGTGCCAGGCTGCCGCTGCCAGCTGGGCCCAGGCCCGGGAACAAGGAGCCTGGGCAGAGCTGGCATGCTGTGGGCTCCAGGAGGAGATGAAACGGTTAGTCAGTTAAGCAGCAAAGCCCAGGTATTTCGAGGAGGTTCACCTTCTGCAGGAGAATCCAGGGAGCAGCTAGTGAGAAACATAGATCCCCCCTCCCCAAAAGGCAATCATTAACCCCAGGGAAAGCAAGCAGTTGTGCAAGAAAGCAAACACAACACTCGGACACCTTGTTCTCTGCTGAGACCGGTGGGAATGAAGCTGTGATAATATCCTTCACACCAGGAGTGGCAGCCCTCGGACTGGGACGGTGCTGGGTAAGCGGGCTGAGGCCAGTGACCCCCCTCCCCCAGAGGACACCAGCAGGTGACACATGAGGTAGAAAAACCAATAACAAGCAGTAGAAGCACGTGTGTGGTTTTGCGAAACACGCGCCTTAAATGCCTGAAGAAACAGCTAAGAGGGTTGAATTTGGAAAGAATCAGGCTTAGAGACTGTATTTATTGGCCTAAAAAAATTTTCACTTTCAAAACAGTACGTATCTGACTTTGACAAGATAAAAGTTAAAATGGAAACCTCAACACAGACAGTAAATGAAGCAATGAGAGTATCGATGCTGCTGAGTTTAGTTTAATCACGGTACAGTCTGTTATGCATTTGACACTCAAACCATTCACCCCGGTGCAGAGTCAAGCCTTAGGACTGCAAGTCAGCTGGGAGTTTAAACCGGAAGGTGTGAGGACTTGAATAAATACGTAGCGAGCGTTGGAACGCTGACGATCGCGTGTATTCGTACATGTGATTCACCTGACATGTCTTTTGGTGAAAGGTGTTTGGTGTCCTGTTAGGGTAATGCTGGGGGGGGGGCACCCCATCCCTGCAAAGACGCCCACACCCTAAACCCCAGAGCCTGTGAATGTGACCTTGCGTGGGGGAGGTATTGTGAAGACAGGATTACGATCAAGGACCTCAAGATGGGGAGGTTATCTGGGGTCATCCGCGTGGACCTCACCTAATTGCACGAAGCTTCCTCCCTGGCTGCAGAAAACCAGACACACAGTTCACGAGGAAGACTCAAGCCAGTGTTGCTGGCTCTGAAGATGGAGGAAGGGGCGGTGAGCCAGCGAATCCAGCAGCCTCTAGAAGCCAAGAATGGCCTTCAGTTTACAGCAGGCCAGGAAGTGGGGACCTGGGCCCTGTCACTGCATGGAAGTGAATTCCCGCCCACGGCCTGGCGCCGTGCTGACACCTGAGGCCGACGACCTGAAGGCGCAGGAAATGGATTCTCCCCTGGAACCTCCAGAAAGAAATACAGTCTTGTTAACACCTCAATTTTAGTGTGGTGGGATCTGTGCCAGACATCTGACCTACAGAACTGTAGAAATGTGTTGGCTTAAGCCACCGAGTTTGTGGTAAAGCCTTATAGCAACAACCAAGAGTACAGTGGCAAGCTTTCCTTGTGTGCCATTGGAAATGCTTAGAAAGGAACCTGAACGGGCTAAATTTATATATGTGGTTTAAAAATGTTTCAGAGTGATTAACCAAATTTGAAATGGAGGGAGGTCATCCAGGCGACGGCGGGAGAGGGAGCAGGCCGATACCCTCAGGCCCCGGAGGCAGCTGCCGCCGGAGGAGGCCAGGGGCTGCCCTGAGGGGCCACGAGCTGCAGCAGGGAGGGCGGCTGACCCTGCCCAGTCTAGGCCAGGGCGCCGCGGAGAAAAGAGCCCTTTGGAGGGGCTGCAGGAGCCGGAAGAAGGTCTGCAGAGGGCTGGCCGGCCCAGCCTCAGAGCAGCGGGAGGTCCGAGAGGCGCTCCAGGGGGTCTGCAGGGGCCACAGGGAGCTGGGAACCCGGCCTTCTGGCCGCATCTCTCCCACCTGCCAGGTCAGGGCCTGCCCAGCGCCCAGCACTGGGCCTGACACTGGCGGGCACTTTACTGCCGGTCCAAGGTGGTGGCACCTTGTGTGGGTCTGTGGTGCCAGCTCGGGATACAGAGCACGCCCTGGGCCCGCCTCTGTCCGGGGCTGGCCTCCGCCCGCCCAGCACCGCGCCGTGGCTCCCTGCAGGGCGGCGTCCCTCCCTCGCGCCCAGGTCTCCCTCACTGACCGCATGGGGTGGAAGTGACGGGTACAGCAGGGAAGGGAGCTGTGGAAGCTGGCGGCCTGGGGAAACCTGGCCCTCAGGACAGTGGGGCCTCCCCGCAGCCCCTCCCCGGGCCTTGGGGAAGCCGGGGGGGGGGGGGCGGCTCGCTAGCAGGAAAGCAGGCAGCCGCTGGTCCCCCACCCAGACCCGGGGCCCAAGGCTGAGCTTCCCCGGGTGGGCCGCCACGACTGTTTGTGGGGGGCCGGGGGCTGGGGCACTGAGGCACTGGATCAAGGTCACAGCTGAGCTCCGCGGTACTTGAGGAAGGTGCTGTCCAGGAAGGCGGCCAGCTTGGTCCGGTCTTCCTGCGGGGTGGAGGGAGGCATGGGGGCACGGAGGGGCAGGGCCCACCCCAGGCGCCCTCCCAGGCCGGCCGCCCCGGCCCGCACACCTCACCTCGTGGACGAAGCCGTAGTGCACCAGCTCTGCGGCGAGGTCCTGGGCACTGTCGGCTGAGGCAGGGCAGGGCAGGGGGTCCGGTGAGGCTGCAGTGCCACCGTCTGCGCCCCCCCCGGCCCGGCCCAGGGATCCCCGCTTGCCCGGCCTACTTGGGAGCAGGTCGTAAGTGAGCTGCCGGTGCAGCCGGTCCTCCAGCACCAGGAGCAGAGTGAGCTGGGGAGGCGGGAGGGTGCGGTTGGCTCCTGGGGTTGGCCCCCCGGGCCTCTGTGACTGCAGCCCCCCCATGCTCACATGCCAGCGCCCCTTGTCCTCGCTCCTCTCCAGGTTGCACTGCATCTGGATCACCTGGGGGAAGAGCGGAGGCCAAGGTCACCCACAAAGCCTGGATCTCAGCAAGAGCAGATGCTGCCACAAAGGGGCCCAGGGTGGGCGTATAGATGGGAAAGGGGAACCCTAGCCTAGAAAGCATCTCTCACTGCCAGCAGCCTGGCAAGTTAAGGAAAACCTCCAGAAAATTAGACATTGGAGCTGAGCACTGAAGGATGAATAGGAGTTTTCACAGGTAGGGAGAACACCTGAACAGAGAGCTGTGGAAAGCAGAAGGAGAGAGGGCAGCAGGCTATGGCAGCAAAGCACAGGACGCCAGCAGGACCCGGCCTCGGGTGCCTCGGAGGTGGCGGTGTGAACCTTCATGATTTCCGGGGCAGCTCTGGCCGTTAGGACTTGAGCTCTGGCAGACGGAGGCCGGGAGGAAGGAGGCGAGGCTGGGGGCCCAGGCAGCAGCCCGGTGCGGAATGGAGGTGGCCCAGATCAGGGCGGTGACCGTGGAGACACACCCAAGGCCAAAGCCAGAGCCTCTGGAAGCCAGTGGGTGTGGACACGGAAAGGGAGAGAGGGGGGCCGAGCCTGACGGCGTTGGGGGAGCCCTGCAGGAGGGTGCCTGGGGCCATGGAGGAGACGCCCCCGGCCCAGTGTCCAGGAGTGAGCAGGCCAAGCGGTGGGATCAGAGAGGCACTGTGGGCCGGGGCAGGTGGCAGAGGTGAGGGAGCCTCTGGGAGAGAGGGGGACCCCAGCTTGTGCTGCTGCCCCGGCCTCACGAAGGGGTCAGCCAGGACCTGGTCCCCAGCAGCCCGGAAGAGAGCTGGGCTGGGGACCTGCAGCCCCCGAGGGCGAACCCCAGACGGCGGGCAGGCGGGGGCTCACCTTCCTGCTCTCGGAGTCAAAGGGCCCTGGCGTTGGGGTCTCAGCCTTCGGGGCCTCCTCGGGGGGCGGGGCCGGCACGCGGGGCAGCCCCAGGGGCCGAGCCGCAGTGAAGTTCATCAGCGGGTAGATCCCGTTCCTGGGGACGCGACCACGGGGCGGGGCGGGGGGCTGAGGGCTCCTGCGCGGCGGCCCCTCCCCCGCCTCACCGCTGTGCTCACCTGACATCTTCCAGGAACTTGTCCAGCTCCAGGTAGGAGACCTCCGAGTACCTAGACGGTGCGAGGACGTGGGGCTGACCGGCCTGTCCTGCCGGGGGCGCACCTGCGTGGGGCCGGCCAGCTGGGGAGCGAGGGGAGGGTCTGGGCCGCTTACCGCCACTGCAGGGGGGACCCGTGGGGCCGGGGGATCTCTGCCAGGACGGCGTGCAGGTCCATCGCCTTGGTCTTTTCCTCCACCACGTTCTCAGGCATGAGGCCTGCAGGCCACGGAGCACTCAGGACAGGGCCCCCTTCTGCGTGCCCACCCCAGGCCCTGGCCCACCCCCAGGCCGGCCTGCCGCTCACACTGGTGCTGGAGGAAGCAGTGAGCTGCCAGGAGCTTCAGCGAGTGCACCTCGAAGAGCACGCGGTGGAAGAGGAGGTTGTGGGCGGAGGGCCGGCGGGCAGGGTCCCGGGCCAGACAGGACAGGACGAACTCCTGAGGGCGCGGGGAGGAGGCTGAAGCAGGTGCGGTCCCCCTGCTCTGGGCCCCGAGGTCCCGCGGGAGCCTCCACGCGGGAGCGTGGGTACGGACAGGCATCCTCTCAGCGGCCAGGCCGGGGCCGGGCTCTACAAACAGGGCGGTCAGGCCTGCCCTGGGCCCAGAGCCCCCCACGCTCTGCTCCCAGGAACCCTCATGTGGATCCCGGGGCGTCAGCCGCTCTCCCCAATGCACAGGGGACGCTGCCCCGTGGAGGGGGGACCCCAGCCCCTGCCCGCAGCCCGGGGCCGGGTGGGGTGCCAACCTGGAGGTCCGTGTAGCCCCGTCCGAGCCCACCGACCTGCAGGCCGACCCTCTTCCGGTGGCCTCAGGTCAGGCTCCGCCCCAGGTCCCTGCCGCCCGCTGCCCCTCGTCCCCCCGGGCCCCACCTCCCCGCAGTCCCCTCCGGACCTCGGCCCCACAGGCCATGCAGTTAGGCCACGCAGTTGCCAGACCCTGGCCAGAGAGGCTTTGGTGCAGCTTCCATCCCGCGTGCCCCCCCCACCCCCGGCCTCGCCCCGAAACCAGCTAGAACCGCCTCCTTTGAGCCTGCCTCGCGGAGGCTGCCAGGCGGGCTGCGGAGGGCAGACCCGGACGCAGCCGCTGGCTCTGCCACTCGCTCTAGAGCCTCCAGAGCCTCACTTTCTTTACAAAATGGGCGTCCGAACAGCGCCCACGCTGGTCCTTCTGGCTCAGCGCCTTTCCCAGGAGCCTTTAGGGCTGGATCAGTACGCCCCCCCCCCCATAAGGCCTGCCCGCGGGCAGCGGGCGGAGGTGAGGGCGTGTGTCAGGGTCCTGGCGCGGACCCACTGCACCTCTGGGCCTGCCCGGAGCACCTCACCAGCCCCGCCTGCAACTCTGGCAGCAGCGGCGGGGGGGGGCAGCCCGCTCACCCGCATGTCGGGGTCGCTCAGCGAGTGCCTGGCGCGGGCGATGGCCTCCTCCGTCACCCGGGTGTCCCCATTGGCCTGGATCTCCAGCACTGCCATCTGGGGGGCAGGGCAAGGTCAGGCGTGGGGAAGGTCAGCGCAAGTGAGCCGAGGGGCGCTGGCCGGGAGGGGCGGCAGGCCACGGGCTGGTACCTCCAGAGCACACATCCCGAAAGAAAAGATGTCCACGGCCGTGCCATCGGCAACCTCTGGAAGGGGAGAGCAAGGCCGGGGGGTGAGGCGGCGGGGCGGCGCGGCCGAGAGGAGGGTGGGCAGGGCCTCCGGGACTCACCCCCATACTCCGGAGGGAAGAAGTGCAGGTTCCGAGGCTCCTCCCGCTCGACGCGGATGGGGCTTCGAAGGTCGTGGGGGAGCGCTGTGGAGAGAGCGGAGAGTGGGCACACGGGGCCTCTTGGCCACCCGCTGTCCCCCGGGGTCCCCACGCACCATTGCAGAAGATTCGGTGCCACACTGAGTTGACCGCCATGGGGAGAAAGAGCGGGCGTCAAGGACCCTCTGCCCTCTGGCCCGATGGGTCCCCCGCCCGGCCCCGCCCGGCCCGCCCGCACCGGAGCCGATCTTGATGAGGCCATTGTGCTGTATGAAGATGGTGTCGCTGGTCAGGTTCCCATGGATGATGGGCGGGCTGCAGGCGTGCAGGAAGCTGGCAGGACGAGACAGCAGGGGAGCTGGGTCAGGGTCGGCAGGGCGGTGGCAGCGCCGCAGGGCAGCTGCTCAGGCAAGCCCCGCCCTCACCTGAGCGCGGACAGGATCTGTGTGCACCAGCGCTTCCAGGCCTGGCGGTGGACAGGCTCCGTGGGATGTGGGCCTGGGGAGGGCAGCTGGGCCTGCCCGCCCCCAGCACCGCCCCAGCACCGCCCCGCGCCCCCCAGCACCGCCCCCGCCCCTCACCAGCTCTGTCCCGAGTGGCACCCAGCTCCACGCCGGCCCCGACGCCGCCCCAGCCCACTCCCCATACCCTGGCGTTCATGGCCTTGTGGTTCTTCTTGGTTTTTTTGAGGAACTGCTTGAGGCTGCCTGACGACACATACTCTGTGATGAAGATGACCTGCGAGGCGGGCAGGCTCCACCAACTGCGGGTGCCCACAGCCACCCCACCCGCAGGTGGCCTCACCCCACCCCGGGGTGTGCTGGTGGCTCACCCGGGCTCGGGCCTCGGAGGCCTCCAGCCAGTACTTGTGCACTTTGACGATGTTGGGGTGGTCCACCAGCGCCAGCTGCTCAAACATGGTCTGGATCTTCTCCTGGGAAGGGGGGGCAGTCACGAGGGTAATGGGGGGGCGCGGCGGTGGGGGCAGGGGCGGCAGGCCTCACCTCGTGGGCAGAGAAGGCCTTCCTGTCACTGAAGTGCAGCTCGTTCCACACCACCTCCACGCCTTCCTCCGTGTCCATGGCCAGGAAGGTGCTCTGGACCCCAGGCACGTTCCCCTGATTCACCTGGTGGAGGCGGCCCAGCGCGTTGGTAGGCAGGCGCGTGGGGAGGAAGAGGGCAAGCGTTTTGGTCTCTGCTCACATCCTTTCCACCAGCCCGAGCCTCTGACGCAGGCTCGGGTCACCTCTGGGGGGAAGCTGGGGTCCTGGAGGAGGGCCGGTCCCCAGGAGCAAAGGGGTGGTGGTGTCTAGGGGGTTTGGGATTTGTTTTAGGGGGTTGGGGATGGTCCCCAGAGGCTAATAGCTGGTCCCAAAGGCATGGGGAGGTGGCCTCCGGAGGAGGCTGGCCCTTAGGGAATCCAGGGTTTCTTACCAGGGCGTGGGGGCCAGGCTAACGGAGCGCTAGGGCCCATAAAGGAAGGGGTCTCCTGAGCGAGTGTTCGGAGAGGTGTCGGGCCTCCCGGTCCCCCCCTGGGTTCGCACAGCTCCGCGGGGCCTCAGGGGCCCTCCACTCCAGGTGGGCGGCGACCGCCCCGCCCGGCTGCGCCGTGCCCACCTGCTCTCGCCGCTTCTGCCAGCGGCCGCACGGGCTCTCTTCCAGGATGTCGCTCTCGTCCTCACTCTCGTCCTCCCGCTCCCGGCCCCGCCTCGGCCCCGGCTCCGGGGCCGCCATGGCTCGGCCGGCCCAGGCCGCCGCCCTCCCCGCACTACGCCGCCGGGTGCCGCCGCCGCCGCTCCCGGCTCGTCCTGGCCCCGCGCCTAGACGCCGAGCCGGGAGCACGGCCGGCCCGGGCGTGGAGCCCGCCTGCCGCTCCAGAGCCACCGCCCCGGGCCGGAGCCAGAGTGGAGCTTCCCGACCGAACGCAGAGCCCACGCCGTGCCCGGCCGAAGCCCCACCTGTCCCCGCCCAGGGCCCCACCAGATGGAGCCCCGCCCCGGCCGCGGGCCCGCCCACACCAGCAAGCCCCGCCCCTGCCACGCCCGCTAAAGACCACGCCCCGGCCACTGGGCGGGGCCCTCGCCCCTGCCGAGGCCCCGCCCCACGGCGCTGCACAGTCCCAGCCCGGCTCCTCCCGGGAGCTGCCGCTCCGCCGCGAGCCCAGGCCCCGGAACCAGCCTGGGCGGAGCAACCCGGCCTCAGGAGTTTTCGTGCCCGCCTGGAGCCCGGTCCTTCGGGTCTCTCGGGCGCGCAGCGGCGTGCGCTGGCCGACCCTGCCCAGCTCTGGGGGGCCGCTCCTACTTTGTGCACCCCTTTCCCACTACACTCCCGCCAGACACACCGCGAAACCCGGCCCTGGGAGGAACCCAGCGTGAAGCGGGGCCGGGGACAGTCTGCTCCGCCCGGGGTTGCACACGCGAAGGTCTGGGGGAGGCCAGCTCTCCGCGCACGTCCACCTACCAGCAAGGAAATCCTGGGAGGCGCACTGAAGGAGAAAAATACGCAAGCAGGTGGACTTTAACTAGTGACCACAGAGCTCCCACCGGCCCCGCACGTGCGGGCTTCTCTTCTGTGTCCACGTGCTCACCTTCCCAGCCCCCAGGATGGCGATTTCTTACCTTCTTTCTGAGGTGGGTGGTGTGAGCGGAGCCATCAGGAGGGAGCCCGTCCCCTCCCAGCGACACCCCCCGCTGCAGCCGCATCAAGAAGATGTGTGCTTGGAGTTCCGGCCGCGGCTCAGGGTTAACGAATGCGACTAGGAACCAAGAGGTTGTGGCCCTAGAAAAAGACAAGGAAAAAAAAGACGTGTGCTCTGGGAGCCTTGTCTAAAACCCCCACCACCCTCTCAAAAGGGGCCTCCCTCTCACATCTGCCGAGCCCTCCCCACGCTTCGCTTCCTCTCTCTGGAGAGAAAAGTGGACACACGTGCCGCCTTCTCTCAAGTTCAACCGCAGCCCTGAAGTCCTGCTCCAATCCAACCAGTGACTGAAGTTCTAAGCTCTTCTGAGAATTTGAGACTGACCTAACTTCAGTATATGCGGAGACCATTCCATTATTTATTTTTGCCTTCTCGCCTTTTCTAGGGCCGCACTCGCGGCATATGGAGGATCCCAGGCTAGGGCTCGAATCGGAGCTGTAGATGCCAACCTACACCACAGCTCATGGCAACGCCGGATCCTTAACCCACTGAGCAAGGCCAGGGGTCAAATCTGCAACCTCATGGTTCCTAGTCGGATTCGTTAACCACTGAGCCACGACAGGAACTCCCAGAGACCATTCTAGATACAGCTCTATGTCATCCTAGGGATTCAATGCTTAGTTTCCTCCTTTAATCATCTATATGAACAATAACGAAATCGAGTTTTGTGGATGAACCTTCAAAAAGCTGAAATCAAAGAACGGAACCTGGAGTTCCCGTCGTGGCACAGCGCTTAACGAATCCGACTATGAACCACGAGGTTGCGGGTTCCATCCCTGGCCTTGCTCAGTGGGTTAATGATCCGGCATTGACGTGAGCTATGGTGTGGGTCACAGACGCGGCTCAGATCCTGTGTTGCTGTGGCTGTGGTGTAGGCTGGCGGCTCCAGCTCTGATTAGACCCCTAGCCTGGGAACCTCCATATGCTGTGGGTGTGGCCCTAAAACAACAACAATAGCAACAGCCACCAAAAAAAAAAAAAAAAAAAACCGGAACTTTGCTGACACACAAACAATTCTTGGGAGGCGGTAAATGCCACATACCCAAAACCAAGCACATAAGGCACCCACGCGTGGTCTCACCAACTGGGAGAAGCGGCACCAAAAGAAAGAATGAGCCTGCGCCTAACCAGGGCACAGCCACAGAATGGAAAACCACGGCACGTAAACCCCGATGTGACAGCAAAAGCCATTTGCCAGGGCCAGAAATTGATGGAAAATCATTTGGTCAACAAACAGGAAAATAATAACTGAGAGTAATGGTTTAACTGAAAAAGGAATATAAAATATTGATGCGTGTACATCCGTGTGACAGCTCGAAGAACCAAAGAACAGGGGTCTCCCAATGCATGAGAAGTTATCAGAAATGCTCACTGTGAAATATGAAAAACATTGACAACTCAAAAGTGATAACACAAGGGCGACCAAGAAAACTCATGGAGATGAGGTCCTGCAGAGCAGCACGGAGAGCTATACCAGTCACTTGTGACAGAATGTGACAGAAGCAAATACAAAAAAAAAAAAATGCCTAGGAAGTTCTTGTGGTAGCTGAGTGGGAAAAAACCTGATAAGCATCCATGAGGGCACGGGTTCAATCCCTTGCCTTGCTCGGTCAGTTAAGGATACGGCATTTCCATAAGCTGTGATATAGGCCGCAGATGGGCTTTGATCCCACGGTGCTAATGGCTTGGGCTGGCAGCTGAGGTGAATTTAACCCACAGATGGGGAACTTTCATGTGCGATGGGTGCGGCCCTAAAGAAAAAGACCAAAAAAAAAAAAGAAGATGTCTACAACATGTGACTAAGTCATTTACTGCACAGAGGAAAATGATAAACATTCTAAAACAATGGAACTTTTGTTTGTTTGTTAATGAATTTTATTGCAATTATAGGTGTACAAAAATGATTAAAAGTCAATTTCATAGCATTTGCGTCCCAAAACATCAATGATACTTGAAGGAAACACTTTAAAGACAAAACAAATTTCGTGAAAGAGCATGAATTTATTATACCGTAAATGAAACATCAAAAGGAAATAAAAAACATGAGAGGTGTAAGATAGGAGAGTACAAGAAAAAGTACCAAAGTGATGTTATGACAACAAATGAAGGATGAAAAATGCTAAAACATACTCAAAATGCTTTTGAAAGACAGCGAAACTCAGAGAACTAACATCCAATCACTTTGCAGGAAGAGAAAGAAACAACAGGCCCGACTCGAGGTCGCGCTCGCACCGCAACAACAGCTGCTTGTAGGTGAGGTTCTCGTGCGTGTTGGGGTCGAAGAAGCCCTTGGTGTCGTCGCTGGGGTCCTCCAGCACGCGGCTCATCTCCTCGTCGAAGTAGCCGCGCTGGTAGGCCACGTCCACGGGCACGCGGTGGCTGTGCACGGGGTCGATGACGCCGCCCGTGGCGATCTGCGCCTCCAGCAGGCGGACGCCG
>PVHT021183678.1:0-105902 GCA_004024745.2 Catagonus wagneri
TTATCCTTTACTCGTTTAACTCGCACACCAGCTTTCTTCCCGAGGCCCTTGCATCAGCCCCTTCCCTGCAGACCCGGCGACCTCACCCCCTACCCCGGCCCCTGAGTGACGGGTCCCAGCTCCCACGTGACCGAGTACGCAGCCGACGACCCAGCCAGAGCGTCTCACACACTGAGACACACATCTGGAAGTGCCACCTCTCCACGCGCCCTGCCACTCGCACCTGCCGCGACACGTGCCCGCCCTGGGAAGGCGCGGCTCTCACCCTGCGCTCCAGGAAAGCCTCCGGCCTGCGGCTCCGAACCGCACCGCTGGTCCCTCTCTGGCCACGCCCTCGCCCCCTCCCACACCCCAAACCCCTGGGGGTCCCCCGAGGATAAGCAGGTTTCAGCTGAGTTGTGGCACCGGGCGGTGCGGGTGGAACTGGGGATGAAGCGGGTCGGGGGCACGAGGCGGGGGCGGGGGCTCCGGTCCTCACTTTGTGAGTGGAAAGCCCTCCGTTTGTGACCGGGATGCTTCGGGACTGGGCGGGCGCTAGCCAGCAAGGAGCGGAAGGAGGCGGCGCCTGGGAGGGGCACGAGGGCGCTCACCCCGGGGGCTCCCGAGTCGGGGGTGAGGGCCCTGCGGGAACCACGGGAGGCTCCGGCTGGAGCGAGCAGCCCTGGGCTGAAGAGAAGGCAGAGGCCGTAGGGAGAAGCCGGGTTGGGGTCTGGGCAGCCGCGGCCAGTTGTGCCTAAAACCCTGTCTGTCTCAGGGGAATAGTGGGTCGTGCCACCACCCGAGTCACCAGCCACCCCCTGGGGCGCTCGTGCCCTGAAAGAGCTTGGGGGAGCCTGGAGGGGAGCCAGCCCCTCCCAGCTGGGCCTGACCCTGCAGGAGAAGGGGCGCCGGGACGCTCCTTACCGCGGTGAACCCGCTGGCCTTCCGGGTCTGCTGGAGAATGCCTACGCCCAGCCCCTCATCTGCCAGACGGGCCCCTGGCACCCCCAGGACCACATCTGGAGTCTGGCAGGTGCTGGCCACCCCACCGTGACCTTCCTGGGCTCCTCTCTGAGGACGGGGTGGGAGGCAGGGCCATGGAGGGAGGGAGGCCAGTCCTCTGGGGGCTGGGACCCGGCTGAAGTGAGGCTGCGTGCGGTCAAGGGGGAGCCACAGGGCAAGAGGCCCAGGGCCTGCTCCTGGGGACAGCGAAGGGAGTGGGGGTGGGTGGCAGAGGCAAGCCCGGGACAGCGTGTGGCCCAGTGATGGGGAGCAGTTCCACCTGGGGCCACGCTCTGGCCTCCGGACACCTGAGCAGGGGGCCATCCAGTCAGGGTGCCAGCACCGGGGAGGCCAGCCTGTAGGAGGTGGCAAGGCTGCGCGGAGTGCCAGGGCCGAGAGCGACCGGAGGAAAAGTGCTGCTCTGGGCAGCTGGAGAGTCCCTGCCCCGCCCCCACTGGCGCTGACACCAGCTGAGGTGCTGCACCCACGGTCTGCTTCTTTCAGCCCCACCCAGCCCTCCTGGGGGCCAGGTTGCAAAGCCCCCATACCCCCAACCCCGGCTCCTCCCGCGATCTGCCCCCATAAACACAGCCTTCTGGTCTCTGCTCCTGCCCTGTGGCTAGAAACGCAGGCTCTCGCCACCCTGGGGTCTGGGGAACCCGCGTTGTAGCAGATTCTAGCTCGATGCCCTGCGTCCTGAGCGTGTTTCCTACCCGCTCGCCCTTCCCAGGCGGGGGGACTGGCAGAGTCCCTTCCCTGCGCCAGCTCCGTGGGTCCGTCCCTGTCCGGCTCCAACCGCCCCTCGGCGCCCCCTCTTCCGCCCCCGCCCCCGGCCTTCTTTCCTCCAGCCGCAGGCTAATCGGCTGTGACAGCTCGAGCCCTCAGCAGCTGAGCGGTGTCACTGCGAATTAGGCAGGCACTGAGCCCGCCAACAGCAAATGACTAGTCGTGCCGCTGTGCTGGAGTGGCGCCGAGCGCGGGCCAGGACTGGGCCTCCTGCGCCTCGGGACAGCAGTGGGCACGTGTTGGGAGCTCGGGTGCCAGTGGGAGAGTGGGCGCCCCGCTGCTCCCCTGCCCTCCCCGCAGCCCACCCCGCCCAGCGCTGCAGCCCCCCGCCGCCCCTCGCCTTCCAGCTCCCATCTCTGTGCCCTAGGCCCTGGGCCCTCGCCACCCCAGCTCCGCCCTCGCCCCCGTCCACCTCCTGCGCTACCTACTGCTCACCAGGGGCAAATGCAGGCCGGTCGCCCGCTCCTTCCGCGCCCGCCTAATTTAGGCCCTGGCTGCCCAGCCCTCCCTGGCTGGTCCCCAGCGAGCTGTCCTCCTGGCCCTGGGCACAGCCTGCGCCCTCTCCCGGGGCAGCTCCGGCTCTAAGCGCCCGAAATGGACCCAGGGGACGGGACGGCGCCCAGCTCTGCCACCAGATGACACTGCAGTCTGGGCCCAGTGCCCCTGCGCCCCTCCCTGCAGCTGGCGCCCCCACCTTCCCTTCCCCAGCTCACAGCCCCTTCCACAAGGAGCTGGGGGGCCCATCTGCCTCCACCCACTCCTGCCCGCTTCCTCCCCCCCACCCGTCCTTCCGCCCTGGAAATCCAGCAGCTCCCTCCCTCTCCTGGGCTCCCCCCGACCCGCAGCTGGTCCCACCCGCCCTGCCCCTGGGCTGGAGGGCCGCCTCCCGCCAGAAAGGGACCCCCGGGGATGGGCTGTCTGTCCGTTCCCAGTTCCGTCCTCACCTCCTAGCACAGACCTTGGCACACAGCAGGTGGATAGTCAATAATTTTGGGTGAATGGATGAGACCCCCTGGATCCCCTCCGTCCAGGCTGGGTCTCCTTGGGGCCCAGAGCCCCTGTGGGGGGCAGGCCGAGCTGGCCTTGACTCCGGGAGAGCAGGGTGCCTGCACCCCAGCAGGGCCTCCCTGGCCTGTGGCCGCACTCCGTGGCCTTAGGAACTGCTGATCTTGCAGCTGGGCCCAGGGAAGTGACGAGGCTGGTCCTTGGTCAAAGCAGCAGGCAGCGCTGGGGGTTGGGCAGGGGGCAGCTGTGGACCCCGAAGGACTGGTGGCCCTTGCCTGTCCCGCAACTGTCCCCTCAAGTGCTGGGGACAGCCCAGCCTGTCATCTCTGCTGCCAGCTCAAACCTGCCACTTGTCTGTTTCCCAGAGCAGCTGGAGGTAAGGAGACCCAGGCCCCCTGGGGTCTGGGCGGAGGCAACATTCTCTTCCACTCTGTCCCATGTCCCTAGGCCCTGGACCACAGTGTCCCATGTTCCTTGGGCCCCAGGCTCCGGGCCCTGCCTGGTAGGCAGGTCACAGGCCAGTCTTCAGGTCGGAACACTTCTCAGCTCCCTGTCTTTTCCAGCCCAGGCCAGTCCAGGGCTGAGCCCGGTACCCGCTGGGTAAGTGGATTCTGGGCTCTGGACCTGGAGGCCCCAGGCCTGTGGAACTGGTGCCAGTGCCCCCTGGGGCAGGCCCTGGCTTTGTACCACATGGTGGGGCTCGGGTGAGCACGAAGAGGTGTGCACTCCTAGCCCGGGCAGAGGCGGGCTGGGGTTTCCTCCTGGAGGGCGTCTGGGCTCTCACTGGTGCCCAGAGAGAAGGCGGACTCGCGGGATCCCAGGTCCAGCAGAACCGGCCAGACGGTGGCTGAGGGTAGCACCTCCTGGGGTGGCCGTGTCAGAGCTCACAAGGCCACAAGGCCAGAGCAGCTATAAATAGGAGCTGGGAAGGGCCGTGGACAGCCTCCCGTGCAGAGAGCAGGGCTGGCGTGGATAGGGCAAAGACAGCCGCCCTGGGGACCCCTAGGGCCAGCCGCTGGGGAAGAGGCCAGGCTCCCGCTCAGAGTCTTTCCTGCAGTCAAGCAGCTGGAGGACGGGGGAGCAGCTGGGCCGTGTGCACGCGTGCTTGGGGCGTAGGGACCTTGCAGACCTGGAAGACGAGGCCCAGCTGGGTGCGCTGTGTGGAGGGCGGGGGCTAAAGCAATGCTGCCCCAGAGGCCCTGGCAGGGGCCGAGAAGGCCTGGGCAGGGGGTGGGCTGCTTGGGCCTCAGCGCAGGCAGGCGCCCCGACCCTCAGCTGGGGCGCTTGGTGATGGGGGGACCCTGGGGTCCCAGCTGTAGCGGGCGGGGGAGAGGGACCTTGGTCCCCCAGAGCAGGGGGTGGCATGTGGAATGCACTGAGTGCACGTGG
This sequence comes from Catagonus wagneri, assembly GCA_004024745.2. Classification (NCBI taxonomy): domain Eukaryota; kingdom Metazoa; phylum Chordata; class Mammalia; order Artiodactyla; family Tayassuidae; genus Catagonus; species Catagonus wagneri. The sequence continues at coordinate 4,162 of PVHT021183678.1, forward strand.
TGACGGGCCACGTGTGTCCTGTCATCTTTGTGTGAGTCCCTATGTGTGTGTGTGCAAAGCGTGCATGTGCCACCGGTCACAGGTCACACACACGGCCACCAGGTCTCCCCCCAGGCCTGGGAGGAGACCACGGCTGCGGCCACTCCCAACGCCCCCTTCCTCTGCCGTCTAAGGAGCTTTTGTCCTGGTGGGTGGCTCTGTCCCTCGGAGCTCAGGGCCAGCGCTGGAGTTTTGTCCTGCTGTGATCCTTACTGGCCCGGGCACAGAGCCGGACTCGGACCGAATGAAGGGACAAGGAACTGAAGAATGGATCCCCCCAGGGGCGGGTGGGGGCGGCCAGGTCAGCTGGGAGCCCCAGGTCCCAGATGGTCCCCAGAGCCTCCTCCAGGTTATGGCAGAGGACGGAGTGTGGAGTGTGAGCTGACAGGGCGGAGGCACAGGGACAGCCCCTGCCTCCTGCCCGGAGTGACCGAGGGGAGGGTGCCACACGGCTCCCTGAGCACCCTGGCGGGCGCTGAGCAGAAGCGTGTCCTGCAGCCTGGACACTGCGGTGACAATCACTCCGACCCAGGCCCAGGGCCCTCGCTGCCGCGCCAGCTCCTTCTCAGACCCATCCAGGACGCCAGTCACGTTGCAGTCACACGTTCCTGGTCGGCCGCTCCCGGGGACCAGGCCGGTGGAGTTCTAAGCCCTCCGGTTCTCAAGTCCGCACTCCCGGGCCGCAGCCGGGCTGCAGCAGTGCCTCCCGGGCGGGAGGGCCGAGGTGCGGGCTCGGCTCTGCACCCGGGGGACTCAGGAGACAGAGGTGCTTTCCTGCAGGAGCCGGAGGGGCCCTGAACGCGTTCGGGAAAAAGCTGACTTTAAACACAAAAATAAGCGCCTGGCCCGCAATTATTGCCACGCTCTCCACGTTCGTTTCTGCTCCCCGTCTCATCCTAGAGGGAAAAGCACAGGAGAGAAGGGAGAGAGAGGGAAGCGAAGGAGGGAGAATGACAGAAGAGGAAAGTGAAACCAAACCCAGCCCGCAGCCCCGGCTCAGGCCCGGGCCCGTCCGGTGGAGAAACCCAACCGCCGCCGCCGCCGCCAGGCGGGGGTGAGGGGCTGGGCTCCGGGAGGCCGGGCGCGCGGGAGGGGGGTGAGCGCAGCTCCCCGCCGCCACCCTGTCCCCAGGTGAGCACCGCCAGGCTGCTGGCCCTTGGCCTCTTTCTCTGCCGGGGAGGGAGACCCCCCAGGGCAAGGAAGGTGCCCTCAACAAACCGGCCGGCCGGTGGCCCTGCCCTCGCCTCTGGGCCCCCCCTCGGCAAGAGCCTCAGCGGCCGACCCGACCCTCCTGTCGTCTGAGCCCCGGGCCGTCGGGCCTGACTCGGACCAACCGGCCGGCCCCCTTCACCCGGCAGCGTCCAGAACTTGTCCCTTTAGTCCCCACCCAACGCACCCATTTCTGCTCCTCTCAGCACCAGCATTCTCGCCCCGAAGCCCCGGGTCTGGGGACGCTGCTCACGCCGCCAGAGTCCCAGCCTCGGGTCCAAGTTTCAGGCAGAGGGGAGGGCAGCGCTCGCCGGTCTCTCCGACGGCGACACTAAGACAAACTCCGGCGGCGTCCTCGTGGGCTGTCCCTGCCCCCGGGAGGAGACTGGCTGTCCCCAGACAGAGGAGCGCACGGCCCCCTCCGCAGAGAAGAGCCGAGACCGGGAGGGGCTGTGCAGGGCCTCAGCGGCGGCAACAAGCTCCCCCGCAACCGTGCGAGTGCAGACCTTCTCCGGACTCCGTCTCGCGGTGAAGCATCGGGGCTGAATCTGGATCCTACAGCGGCCCTGCCCCCTTAGGGTGCAAACCGCAGAGGTGCCACCATCCCCGGTGCTCCCACCGTCCAGGCCTTGGCGCTTCAGGTAGGAGACCAGAACGCAGGCTCAGAAGAGTTGAGGACAGGGCTTGTCACTGAGACGCAGTGGTGCCCCGCGTGCAGGGTCACTGCCAAGGACGCCTCAGGCAGAGGCCCGCCGGGCCTGCCTTAGTGGGGACCAGGGCCACACTGTGCGGCCCTCCTCTCCGAGTGGCAGCCCAGGGACAGCCGGCAGGTGCCGGTCGGTCAGGCCTTTTTTATAACACTGGCCAGTCTCTCCCCGTCGGCCCAGGTGGGTCACGCAGAGCTAAGGCAGGGACCACTTCAGGCACCTCTTTTTCTTTATGTTCGAGAAGAAATATGGCAAAAACAAAAGCCGTAGGAAACCAGCCAGGCTCTTGTGACTTTCGGATCTAAATGGGTTTATTTTGTGTGTTTTTTCTTTCCTCAGTTTCGTAGCAAATGGAAAAGAACCCAGCGAGACCCAATAACACAACAAAACTTTCAACAAGTTGGGGCACCTCCTGGCGCAGCAGGCGCAGGCGCTGGCGCTGAGGGAACACGGGCGGGAGCGGCCGGAGCCGGGGCTGGCGGCTCGCAGGGCCGGGGGCACGGGCCTCCCCACCCATATCCCGGCTACTCCAAAAAGCCGTCGGACATTTTAAAAAGGATCCACAAACAAAACGAAACACATTTTAAATTAAAGTAAAAATGCTTTCTCCACCCGCCCCCATGCCAGGAGATTCAGGCGAAACCTCCTCTTTAAAAAATTTTTTCTTCCGCTAGAAATACTGTGCATTACTTTTTTCTTTCCTTTCACTTCTCTTGAGGGTTAAAATAAGATATATTTCCCCAGAAGTCATAAATACAATCTGGTGCATAGAGAAATAGCAGCGCGGGCGTCCAGCCCCCACCCCCTCCCCCCTCGAGCACAGTAGGGCAGCAGGACTGAACACAGCAGAGATGACGCTCTTGGGCTTCAATCTCTAGGGGACGCCGGTGGCAGGGTGGGGGGCAGGCGGGCAAGAGGGCAGGCGGGGGCCGGGCCCCTCCGAGCGAACCACACATGCTGGGACACCCGGACGTCTGAGGCGACCGCGGCGGGAGAGGGGGGAACGTACTCCAGGGTTTTCTTTTCTAATCACCGAGCAAAATAAATATAAATACTTCGAAAGTGAGACTGCTTTAAAAAGGACTAGAAAGGGGCAGGGCTGGGGGTTGGAAGGAAACGAAGGCGGGGGCTGGCGGGGAGGGACGGCAGCGGCGCCCGCGGCAGTCCCGGAGGGGTCGGGCGCAGAACCGCGTTCCACGTATGTACAAGCGGGCGCCGGGAAGGACCTCCACCCGGCCCAGCTTTCCTGGGCATCGCCGCGCTCTGTGCAGAGAAGTCGGGGCGGCGTCAGGACGGCGGCCCGGGAGGGCGCGCGAGCCGCGGGGAGCGAGGACGCCGCAGCAGCCCGGGGCGCGGGGCCGCCCCGCCGTGAGTCCTCGTCCTGGGCCGCGGAGTCCGGGCCGAGGCCCTGGGCGGTCTGCGCCTGCCTCTTGCCGGCGGCGGCGCGGGCTCGGGTCCCCCCGCGCTCACAGGAAGAAGTCGGGCGCGCCCTTGGCCCCGCCGGAGCCGGCCTGCGGCGGCGAGGACTCCCGCGGGAAGCCGGCCCCTCCCGCGCCCCCGGGGCCACCCCTGCCGGCCAGCTTCTCGTATTTCTCCTTGTACAGGTCCCGCTCCTTGGCCAGGCGCCCCACCTCCAGCTTCAGCTGCTCCACCTGGCTCTGGAGCTGGCACTTCTCGCTCTCCAGAATGTGCCGCTGCTGCACCCGCTTGAAGCGACACGACTGCGCGTAGCCGCGGTTCTTGAGCGTGCGCCGCTTCTGCTTCAGCCGGATGACCTCCTCCTTACTGAAGCCGCGGAGCTGCCTGTTCAGCTCGCGCACGGACATGGACACCAGCTGGTCGTCGGAGAAGCGCTCCTCCAAGCGCACGTGGTGGCCCGCGCTGCCGCCGCCGTGGTGGCTCGCGCCGCCGTGGTGGTGGTGGTGGTGGTGGTGGTGGTGGGCCGCGTGGTGGTGGTGGGTGGCGTGGTGCGTGCCGTGGTGGTGGCCGGACCCCATGTCGTCCGCGCCGCCGCCGCCGCCGCCCGCGAAGCCCTGGCCCCGGAAGGCCTCGTAGGCCGCGGCGGCCGCTGGGTGGTGCGCGCCGTGGTGGCCGCTGCCGATGAGCGCCTCCACCGCGTCCTCAGGCGTCAGGTTGAGCGCCTCGGGGTTCAGGTGGTGCTGGTAGCCGCTCATCCAGTACAGATCCTCCAGCGCCGGCTTTCCCGAGGCGCCCCCGACGGCGCCGGGGCCCCCGCTCGCAGCCCCCGGGGCAGCCCCAGCCTGAGCCGCCCCGCCGCCGCCGCCCCCCGCCCCGCCGCCGCCGGTGCCCGGGCTGGGTGCGCAGAAGCTGGGCGAAGAGGGCACGGAGGAGCAGGGCGTGCTGAGCGGCGTCGAGGACAGCGAGCCAGGCGGCAGGCGGTGGCAGAAGCGCTCGGCCTCGGGCGGCTCCTTCTTCACCTCGAACTTCATCAGGTCGAAGTCGTTGACGTACTCGATGGCCAGCGGGCTGCTGGGCAGCTCGGCACCCATCGCCAGCTCCGCGGCCATCGCCCGGGGTGCCCCCCGCCGCGGCGCCCGGCTGGGCCCCGACGGGAGGCGGGAGGGGGGGAGCCGCGGGCCTCTCCCCCCCTCTTCGCTTCCCACAGGCGGCGGGTCCCGTCGGGGACGGTGGCCAGGGGCGCGGGCTCCCGGCGGAGGCGCGTGGGGAAAACTTTCACGCAGCCAACTCAGGGGCGGTCGCTGGGGACGCCGCCAGTCAGGCCTCTCGGGCAGCCCCGGGTCGCTCCCTGGCGGACGCAGGCCAACAGCGCTCCCCTTTTCCCGACCCGGCGGCCGGGCGGGTGGCCTCTGGGCCACCGCCTCTGGCAGCTCGGGTTCCCCGCGTTCCGCCCGCGCACGGCCAGCCCCGCCTCCACCGCCGAGCGCCGCGCAGCGCGCTACTCTTTATAGTGCCGGGAGCCTGGTTCCGCCCTTGTGGGAGGGGCGCGCGCCCCCGGGCCAATCGGAACCCGAGACCCGCAGCTCTCATTTGCCTATCCCCATGGCAACCACGAGCCCAGCTGTCAATCTCCGGTGAGGAACAGCTGTGGAAAGGGGTGGTGACCCGCCGCTGGTGACAGGAGGGGACAGGGCCCTCTGCTGGCCGCCTCAGGGGATAGCACGGGCAGAGGGGGCCGGGCGCGTCGGGGGCGCATTGGGGCCTCCTGGGACTTGCTAGGTCGCTTGAGGACTCCTGGGCCTCGTGTCCGCGACTGGGCGGCCACGGAGTCTCGGGGAGCAGGCAGTGCTCTTCGGCGCTCGGTGCCCCGGCTGCCCAGATGGCCGTGACCCTGCAACCCCTTCCCAGGTTTTTTCCGGCCGGCTGGGAGCCCGCGTCCAGCCCCGCTACCGTGGTGGCGCCGGGACGTTCCGGCCTCCCGACACGGGTGACACTGCTCAGCTCGGCCGGGCACTGCGCGGGAGCGCCGGTTATTTTTAGCTCCGCAGTTCAGGCGGGTTCAGGAATTTAGTCAACAAAGTTGCTGGCACCTCCGTGCACGGGATCCACCGCAGGACGCCTGGCCGCGAGGGTGGTGGCGGCGCAGGTGGGGAGGGAGCCGCGCGTGTGCCGGCGAAGGGGCGGTGCCAGGGACCCTAGTATGGGGGCCGGCGCCGCCGGGGGCGGGGTGGGGGGGAAGACGTGGGCTCTGGGGTCGGTGGGACCCCAGGGCGGGAGGAGCGTGGGAGCTGGCTCTGGCCAGAGGGCCACCAGGCCTGGCATCACATTAGGACTCCCGGTCCCAGCTGCCCACCTAGTGGTGGTGGTGGGGGCGCGGGGCTGTGTCAGGACAGGGATCGGGGTTGGAGGTGGGAAGCCTCCTTGAGAGGGAGGGCTGGGCTCACAGCGAGGTCGCCCAGGGCTTGGCGACCAGGAAAAGAACTGTGGGGGAGGGGGTTCACCCCGAGCAGGACAGCGGTCCCTGCCACCGCCCTCCGGGGTCAGCTGAGATGGGAGGGGCCCCCATTCTCTGTACTGTTGTTACATGACTATTTAAAACTTTTTTTTTTTTTTTTTTTTTTGCTTTTTAGGGCTGCACCTGCGGCATATGGAGGTTCCCAGGCCAGGAACTAAATCTAAGCTGAAGCTGCCACCTATGCTGCAGCTTTGGAAATGCCAGATCCTTAACCCACTGCGACGGGCTGGGGCTCAAACCCATGCCTCTGCAGCAACTCAAGCCACTGCAGTCGGATTCTTAACTCACTGTGCCACAGCAGGAATTTTTTTTTTTTTTTTTTGGTTTGTTTTAGGGCCACACCCCCGGCATATGGAAGACCCCAGGCTAGGGGTCAAATCGCAGCTACAGCAGCTGGCCTACACCACAGCCACGGTAACCGGGGGTCTGCAGCCCACACCACGGCTCATGGCAATGCCGGATCCTTAACCCGCTGAGGGATGCCAGGGGTCCAACCCCCATCCTCATGGATACTTGTCAGGTTCATAACCTGCTGAGCTACAACCGGAATTCCCCCGTCATGTCATACGACGAAGAGTGAGCCCCACTGCCCAAGACGCCGTGGCCTGGCCCCGCGGTGTGCTCGGCACCCCTTGCCCTCTCTGCCTTGCCCCCACATTCTTCTGAGACGAGGCAGGGCCGTGCCTAGAAGGAGCACCCGCTCCGCAGGGACGGCCCAGCAGGTGGGAGAACCAAGACGCCAGGCCGGGTGCTTGGGCTCCAGGCCAGACGCCTTACCAGGTTTGGGGCTCCTTTTATTTTGTAAATTTTTTTCACCACGTCCACTGCCTGTGGAAGTTCCTGGGTCAGGGATCGAACCTGTGCCACAGCAGGAACCCGAGCCACAGCAGTGACAATGCCAGATCTTTAAGCTGCGGCCAACCAGGAAACTTCGAGGCCCCCTTTGAAGCCCTTGGTGCTCAGAGGGGTGATGCCGCCTCTCGAGCTGCCGGTCGTCCGCCCTTCTGAGGTGAGGAGGACACAGCACCGGGCTGCCCGTCCGGCCACCTCGCCTCCAGCCAGGCCGCAGGCCACGTGGGGTCCAGCGCCAAGCTCAGCAGGTGCCGCGGCGGGGCCTGTGCCGACAGGAGCCTTCCTCACAGCTCCTGGCCTTGGCCCAAGGGGCACCAGCCCGCAGCCGCGCCCCGGCTCTGGGCACCTCTACTCCCACCCGCTCGCCTGCCTGTTTCTGAGAGGCGCGGTCAGGCAGGTGAGGCCAGGGTGGTCCTGCAGGTCAGCCCTGACCCACCCAGAGCCCACCCTGAGCCGCCTCGAGGCCCACACAGCCAGCCACACCAAATTGGGGACGGTCCCCGCACCCAGCCCCAAAATGTCACACTCAAGGCTGCCGGGCCCTGCTGTGGCCCCGAGCCGGTGGCCGGCTGCCGGGTCGCGCACAGGTCGTTCCTGCACTCCTTTCCCTGGGGAGGGACAGCAGAGCCGGGCCTGTGGCAGAGACTCTGCTTTCAGAAGCAGGGGCGGCACAGGGCCTGCGGGGCAACCTGGCACCAAGCAGAGAACCGTGTCCTCAACTGGTTTAGGCGCCTGGCGAGCCCCCCAGCCCTGCACTCGGCCTTGGGGTCGGACCGGCTTCCTCCAAGGTCTTGCGCCAGCAGACCTGCCCTCCGCCGGTGCTGCCCCTAAACCTCGGGGGCCAGAGCCCCTGGGGAGGCCCCCAGCCCGCTCCCTGGCTCCGCGTGGCCGTGGCAGAGCCCCAGGCCCTGGAGGGCTTGCCCGACCGTGCCCTGCAGAGTGGAGAGCGGACGGGACAGGCTCGCCCAGTGGGGTGGTGGTGGCTCCAGGCTCGCTCCTTTCTCCTCAGAAACTCCCCCTTTTCGTTCCCATCGTGGCTCAGCAGAGACGAACCCGAGCAGCATCCATGAGGATGTTGGCTCGACCCCTGGCCTCGCTCAGGGGGTTAAGGATCCAGCGTTGCCATGAGCTGTGGTGTAGGTCGCAGCCGCGGCTCGGATCCCGCTTTGCCGTGGCTATGGTGTAGACCGGCGGCTACAGCTCAGATTCGACTCCAGCCTAGGAACTTCTCCATGCCGCAAGTGCGGCCCTGAACAGATGGAAGGAAGGAAGGGAGGAAGGACGGGAAAGAAGGAAAGAAACTCCCTCTTGCCACTGGTGGCCCAGGGTGGGGCCAGCACATGGGGGTGCTCCCAGCCGGCGGTGGGCCCCCATCTGCCAGCACCGGCCGTGGCTGGCAGGCGGGCCGCAGAAACTGCACACCGGTGTGCTGGGTGCCCATGGCGGCCCAGCAGGGCAAGGCTGTCTGCGTAGCTCCCTCGATGCTGGAGGCGGGAGAGGACCCAGTCCCACGCTGCCCCAGGAAAGGGTCACCTTCCCCCGACCCAGCACCCCCACGCCCACCAAACTCTCAGCACTTGAAACCAAGGAACATTACAGGGACCAGCCGTGGGACGTGTCGTTAAAGGCACCCCCGGGGTCTTTCCCGAGCACTTTCTGGGTGCCAGGCCGCCTGCCCTGGGGCAGCTTCCACTGTCTTCCAGCTGGGGGGTGGCCCGGGGGTCCCTGGGTGAAAACGCCACGCTGCCACCACCGCGTTCATGGGCTCTCTGTGGATGGCTCCGTCCTGGGTGCGGCCGGATGGGTCCCTCTGACCCTGACAGCGGCGAGGACTCGAGAGCCGGAGGGACGGGTGGCCGGCGGCCGGCAGACGGGCCGTCGCTGGACAGGCATCTCCACGCGGCGGCCGAGTGGCGGGCCTTCCTCGCGGCATGGCGGCCGGTCCCCAGCGCGTGCCCAAGGGGGCCGGGCCGCGGCGCCTGGCATCTCTGACCCCGGGGTTGTTGGCAAAGGTGTGGCAGGGGTCTGCCCACGTCCCAGGGGGCGCAGACCCACCTCCTCTAGTCGGGGAGGGGAGCCCACACCGCTGGGGCACCTTTGAAAATACAGTCCGCAGGAGCGGGGGTGAGAGAGCAGGAAATAAACCGTAAAATAGTAAGTACATTTCGTCGCGTATCCGTGTCCCACTGCTGCGCAGCAAATCAGCGCCACTCTGGCAACTTCAGACTGCACACTGTCCACCGCCTCCGTGCCGCGGTCGGGAGGCGGCAGCGCTGGGGCCTCGGCGGGGGGCTCCCATCTGGAGGGTCCTCGGGGAAGCTCCTTCCTGCTGTAGGGACCAGGTCCCCACCCCTCGATGGCCCTGCAAGGACAGCCTCTGGAGGGGTCGGCCCGCTCCCACGGGGAGAAGCTGAAAGGTCAGGGGCCTGGCCCGCAGTGTGGACGGACCAGTAGCTCGGGGTGGCTGTGCAGAGGCGGGGTGCCCACCGTGCCGTCGCCTAGGCCACCTCTGGGCACCGCAGGACCGCCACTGCCGACGCCCAGCTCAGCGCGGGCTCTCAGGAAGCTGGGAGGGGCTGTCCGGTTGCAAGCTTCATGCTCCACCGCGGAGCGCAGCGCTGCACGAGCACAGCGCAGGGTCCGGACGGGCGTTTTTGTCTCTGGATGCGGCTCCTGAGCTGGGGTGAGTGGTGGCCGGCCGGCCTCACGGAAGTCGCTGTGTGAAGCCGCACGCCTCTGTCCCGGGCTGGGCAGCCAAGGCCTCCTCCCAGCCCCCTCCCGCCAGGCTTTTCTTCCCAGGCTCTGAAAGCTCGGGGCTGGGAGGGGCTCACCCGCTCTTAAAAGGAGGATGGGGCTGCCGTGCCTCCCAGGGTGGGGGTCGGGGGGACTCAGGGAGCAGGGGCGCCCCCCCCTCCCCGGTCAGCACCTCCTCCAGACCCCACCCGGAATCACCTTTGCACCGCCCACCAGGCCCACCCATCCACCAGCCGCTCCAGCAGAAGCGGGCCCCTCACCACCAGCTCACGCCACCTGCTGGACGCATAGCACGAGGGACTGTCACTGTCACTGTGCCCAGCTCCCCGCTGTGTCCAGGAGGAGAAGCAAGAGTTTATCCCCTTCCCCATCACCAAAGCAACACCCTTTCAGAGGGAGCCTGGGGAGCCAGAGGCAGGAGGCCAAGGCGCCAGCTCCCCGCTCCCAGTTCTGCAGCTTATTCTTCGCCGCACTTCACCCAGGACCCTCGGTCCCCACTGCACCAATCCATGGGCTCCTCCAAGGGCCTGGGCCAAGGCACCGTGGAGAGACCAGAGGGGTGGCCGGTAAGGACACGTGGCCCTGGAAGTCCCGCCCGGGGTGAGCTGGGCCCTGGAGGGGAGCTGGCCCACGGCGGGACCCACTCAGTCTCCTTTTTCCGCAGCAGGGCCTGACTGCAGACTCCTGGCACACGCTGGCCCAGGGCTGCGGGCGTGGGGCCCTGGGCCGAGGTACCAGCAATAGGCACCATGGGACAACAGACGGAGTGGCGCTGCCGCAGGCTTGGCCTCGGTTCTCGCTCTACGGGGCTGCTGCAGGGTCATGCCATCACAGGGGCAGGGGGTGGCGGAGGGCAGGACCCGGATCCTCGCCTCAGCCTCGTGGGGCCGAGCGAGCGTCTGCCCTGCCCGAGCAGCGGCTGGGCTGAGGGGCCTTCTTTGGCCAGTGGGACCCTCGAGGGTGTAGTGTGGGCAGAGCTGTCCTTTCCGCCCAGGCCCAGAGCGAGCGGGACAAGCGGTCACGCCACAGACCCGACTCCGGGACGGGGGGCAGGCGGCTGGGGACACGGCGTGGTGGAACCAGGCGGCAGCTGACTGGCAGGACATGGGGGCAGCGGGCAGTGCCCCAGGAGGGGCCGCCGGCACAGGCTCCCGGACAGAACGCGCCTCACCTCCCGGGTGGTGGACCGACCCTGAGCGGCCCGTTCCCCCCAGGTACCGCCCTTGGGCCCCCGGGCCCCCAGCCAGGCCTCCACAGCGCCCTGGGGCCAGAGCGGCTCCAGCACAGCACGGGCCGCCTCCTCGCTCAGGCTACCCCGGGTCCCCAGTCCGTGCTCTGGCCCGGCCACTCTCCTGAGGTGCCCGGGGAAGGGGCTCCAGCGGGCACCTGAACCTGGGGGACTCTGGGCCCAGCCTGTTGCATCAGCGTGTCCCCAGGGTCCCCTCCGGGCCTCTCCCACCCACCGGTCACACTGGGGAGAGCGGCTGCCCCAGCCCTCTGCGCCGTCTCACGAGGCGGGGACACGGCCATGTTCCTGCTCAGAGGCCGTGAGGGGCTGCGCCTTCGCCCTGCTCGCCCGGCCGAGGTTGGGGACGGGCCGCAGGTGGGAAACTGGGCAGGGCTGCTGGAAGGGGGCTCCAGAGGGGAGTCTGAGGCGGCCCCTCACCTGCCCGCAGTCTCAGGACCCCTCGCCCCTGGGGGTGGCGGTCCCGGAGGCTCGGCCGTGTGCGTCCCTCTGAACTGGTGGCCAGCAGGGCCGGGCGGCGGCATGGTGGCAGTTAGGACAGCCCAGCGGACACAGGACAAAACCTTTATTGCTGAACAGGGAACGCCAGCGGGAGGCCTGCCCGCAGCCTCCTCCTTGGGCAGGGTCCCGGGGGCGCCGGGGGGCTGCCATACCCACAGCTGGGAAGGGTCACGGGGCACCGCCGTGGGCAAGGCTGAGGCCTTGGGTGGGGCCCAGCCCGAGGGCGGGAGGCCGGGGCCCTGGGGATGCAGACTGAGAGCAGACTGAGGGCGGGGTGATGGCACTGCCCCGGGGGCGCCCGGAGGCAGCGGCAGGCAGCTCCTCTGGGGCGGTGGCGGGCGGAGCCTCCTTCCTCTCCAAGGACCGACAAGCAGGCCTCACAGGCGGGGCTTGATGTGCAGAGACCTCCCTGCTGGGGAAGCAGAGGTGAGACCCGGGAGCCCCGCCAGGAGGAAGGCCCGCCCCAAGCACGGGCCTGCAGTGCAGGTGCGGTGAGACACGCCTCCGGCCTCTGGCCCACCACCCCGCCCGCCCGGGGCCCAGCGCCCAGCAGGGAACAGGCCTGGACCGGGGGCTGAGGCAGGAGGGAGCGGCGGCCGGCCACGCCGGGTAGCCCCGGGCAGTGGGCGCACCACGGGCTGAGCTGCAGGTGCTGGGGCAGGCGGCCCGCGCGCACGCCCTGCACGGCCTGCCCTGAACAGGTCTGAGGCCGCCAGCATAAAAGCCAGGGTGCGTGCAAGCAGCTGCCGGGGGTGTGCAAACCCCTGTGCCGGGCGACAGGCCTGGGGACACGAGGCTTTCCCACAACAGAGCAGGGCTTCCACCCTGTGCGTCTCACCAGGCGCCACGCGGCCTTCCTGTGAGCGCCGCAGGCCACCCCGAGGGCCGGCAAACTCACTGACCCCAGACGCCTCCCTGTGGCTGCCCTTAGGCTGTCCAGGTCACCCTGTGGCCCGCCCCTCCTACAGGGACCCCCGCAGGGCTGAGGGCTCCAGGCACAGGCTCGGCCAAGCCAGAGACGGGAAGTCAGGCCGAGCGCCCCGCGGATCCCACCAGCCTCGGGCCCCAAGGGCACGGCCCCTCCTGGGTGGCTGCAGGAGCAGGGGCGGCCCAGTCCCCCTCTGGCCCTCTGGCTCCCAGGAGTGGGCGAGGCCTGAGCAGGGAAGAGGGGCCGATGGGGCCTAGGCCAGGGGGAGGTCTCTGGCCCACTGCCTCTGGTCCTGGGGCTGGTTACAGGGCTCCTGATCTTGCTTTAAAAACAAAAAGTGGCAGTTCCCGTCATGGCTCAGTGGTTAACGAATCCGGCTAGGAACCATGAGGTTGCGGGTTCGATCCCTGGCCTTGCTCAGTGGGTTAAGGATCCGGCGTTGCCGTGAGCTGTGGTGTAGGTTGCAGATGCGGCTCGGATCCTGCGTGGCTGTGGCTGTGGCGTAGGCCGGCAGCTACAGCTCCTGCTGACCCCTAACCTGGGAACCTCCATATGCCGCGTGTGTGGCCCTAGATAAGGCAAAAAGACAAAAAACAAGAAAACAAAAAAGTGGCTGCCTCAGGCTGCCTGCTTCCTACCCACGAGGGAGAAGGGGATGGGGCCGGTGCAGCAGCGGGCAGTGGCGGGCGCTGCAGGCGAGTGAGCGCGCTCAGCAGAGCTGAGAGGAGGCTGCAGCCAGCATCTCCCATTAACGTTACGACCGTGAAATATGACAATAAAATGATAGCCGTATGGTGGCAAATTTGCAGCCCGCCGAGCTGCGTGGGGTTTATCGTCACTCAAACGCGCGGAGAGCTGTAAAATGTTTACAGAAAGGGTCGTTTGCAGCCATAAAATCCTCTTTTCTCTCCTAAACAAGGCTGAGTGGAGCCATTTGCCAAAGCCCCAAGTGCTCATCGGGGAGGGAGAACATCTGTTCTGCCCGGAGTGTGCGGTGATCTTCCAGAACAAATTAACAGAAATGGGTGCTTTCTAATTAAATCAGCCCGGCTGGGCTGGTCTGTGCGGGCGGCGCGGCTGCGCTCGCACCCAGGCCGGCCCGCAGGTACACAGCTGCCGGTGGACAAGCACAGCAGGGCCGGCCTGTGCGGCTCTCGGAACCACCTCCAGATTCTGCGCCCCCACCCGGCGTCCGAGGTGGGCGGGCTCCGGGGCCCAGGCGGCCTACCTGAGTCCTTGGTGGGGGGGCTCCTGGGGGTCCGGGCCCCGGGCTGGCCCGCTGGGCTGGGCGAGGACTGCAGGGCGATGAAGGAAGGCAGCTTGGAGAGGCTGCTGGAGGCCGTCCCCGCCGCCGAGGCAGCCTCCTGGAGAGCCGGCTCCTCCGGGTCCAAGGGCAGGGAGGCCGAGGGGGCGGGGGAGGGGGAGGGGGAGGCCGAGGCCGCGTGCGGGGAGGCGGGGGAGGCGGGGGGCGAGGCCGAGCCTGCAGTGGCGGGGGAGCCTGGCGGCTGTCTGGCCGGGCGCTGGGCGGCCGAGGACTTCCTGTGGGAGAGGCGGGGGCGCGAGGTGTGAGCACGGGCCCAGGTGTACGTGGCGAGTCCCGGCCCTGCCTGCCCTAGCAGCCAGCAGGTGTCACCACACAGCTTCCAGGCTGGTGACAGTGACAGGGCCTCCAGCCTGAGGCAGCTGGAGTCAGCCTGGGCGGCAGGACCCGGTCCTCGTCCACACAGGCTCTCGCACTCACCCGGGACCCCCCCAGCCCCCCGGGAGCGGGGCGGCAGCTGAGACGCCCCCACCTTCACCTTCCTCCACAGGGTGGGGGCTGGGCAGCCCCGCACAGGCTGGTCTCGGCCAGACACGCCCCTGGCTCTGTCCAGCCTGTGGCTTGGGGGCGCCCCCCTGGAGTGACCTGACCAACTTGGGACTGAGGTTTCTTTTTGGGTTCAAAGCCCACAAAGCTGGGTGGGGGTGCCTCTTCCTGACCACTCCTGGCGCTGACACACGAGGCACCCGCCGTCCCCGTCACCTGGGCCCGTGGCTGGTGGAAGCCCTGCTCCTGGGCCCCGCGGCTGCGGGTGTGGCTGTCCGCCGGCCGAGGCGCTTCCGGTTGCGGTGGAGCAGCTGGCACTGGGCGCCCCGGGGGCAGACACCCCTGCGGGAGAAGTCGGGGCACAGCAGCGTGTGCTTCTTCTTGCACTGCGGGGAAAGGGGTGCAGCTGAGCCGGCTGGCGGGGGCCCTGCCTGCGCCGTCCAGGGGGGCTCGGGCCGAAGGCTTCCTGCCGCAGCGCTGAGGCCCGCAGGCCGGAGGCCCCGCCCCGACGCCCCCCGAGCCCGTCAAGGCGAGGAGACTGCCCTGGTTGTACCAGCACCAGCCAGCTCGGCCCTGGGCCTGGACCGCGGGCAGGGCTGGCCTGGGGGGCTGCCAGGCTGGGGCGGGGCTTCCGGGGGCGCTAACTCCTCCTCCTGACTGCAGCCCACCCATCCCGGCAGAGGACTCTCGCTGTGGAGGGGTGGGTTTCGGCTTCAAGCCCAGGGGTGCGGCAGGGTGGCCCAGGCCCAGCAGCACGGGCCACCACACCTGTCACAGAGTGTCACCTATACCCGGCGGGGGCAGGCCCAGGCATCAGGCAGCCTCAGCTCTGCCCGCCCCTGGGGACCGCGAAGCCTCTGCCCAAGGCCTGCCTTTCCCTGGCCCTCCCGGGGGCCTGCAGTGAGCACCACGTAAAGGGCAGCACTTAGGTCTCCTCCCTGGTCACAGACATTCGTGACCCACGGGTCAAACAAGTTCCTGTCACCTGTTTTTGTCTTACTGTCCCAAGGCGGCTACAGGACCTGTGAACCAACCCCTGCGCTCGCGCCGGCCGGCCGGCCATGCAGGCGGCTGCCCTGAGCCCGCCGTCCTCCCAAGAACAACCAAGATCTGGAACAGAACACGGAGAACTTTCTCAAGTCATCCCAGCGCTTTCGAGTTCCGTGGAGGACGTGTCCGCAGACACGGAGGGCACAGCTGCTCGCGGATCCCAGAGGCCGGGACCGTCATCAGACCGAGGTCGGGGGAGGGCGTCAGACCGAGGTCGGGGGAGGGCGTCAGACCGAGGTTGGGGGAGGGCGTCAGACCGAGGTCGGGGGAGGGCGCGACACCGAGCAACCAGAAAAAAGCCCTGCAGATCTGGAAATTAAGAAAGTCACTGCCAAGCAGCTCCCCGATCCAGCAAGAAACAACCGCGGCTGGGTGCTACCCAGACCCAGGTGATAACCACGCGGACACCTGGCGTCGCGTGGAGCGGCCGGGGCAGCACGCGGGGTCCTCGGCCGTGCGGGCTCGCAGCGCCAGCACAGAGGATGCGCCCCAGAAGTTAGAAAGCAGCAGAACGACCCAAAGGAAGCAGAACGAAGGAAATAAAAGAAAGGAAAGGAACGAAACCACAAGAACACAATGAAACCAAGAAAGCCAAAATTTGGTTCTTTGAAAATATTAATAAATTTGTCCAGTAAGATTAAATTAGGAAAAAAAGAGGAAAGGAACACACAAATGCCATTAGGAATGACAAAAGTGCTGACAACTGCTGATGCTGCAGGAGCCAGGGAGCTGCCCGGCTGACAGGGCACTCAAGCTTTACGCCGATGTGCTTGGAGACACAGATGAAATGCAGGTGAAATCTACAAATGCTAGAACTGACAAGAACTGGCATAAAACCTGAATGACCATTCTTAACACCAAAGAAATGTGAACCAGTAGTTAAAAAATAAGGACAGTTCTGGGCAGGTTTTCACTGAGAGGCCTACCAAAGAGTCAAGGGGGGCCTCAACCCAAGCTGACGTGAGCTAGGCCGCAGAAAAGGAAAGCAGAGAACACCTTTCGACTTAGTTACTGCACCAGGATCATCGCAAAACCAAAACCTGGCCAAAACTAGATGATGAAAGAACATTCAGGCCAGAGTTCCTGTTGTGGCTCAGCAGTTAACAAACCCAACTAGCATCCATGAGGACCCAGGTTCGATCCCTGGCCTCGCTCAGTGGGTCAAGGATCCGGTGTGGCCGTGAGCTATGGTGTAGGTCACAGACACGGCTAGGATCCGTCACCACTGTGGCTCTGGCGTAGGCCACTGGCTAGAGCTCTGATTCAGCACCTAGCCTGAGAACCTCCATATGCCGTGGGTGAGGCCCCCCCCCCCAAAAAAAAAACCATCAGAGAAAGGCAAATTTTATTTTATTTTTTAAATTTTTAAAAAAATTTTTTGCCTTATTTGGGCCACATCCGTGGCATATGGAGGTTCCCAGGCTAGGGGTCGAACAGGAGCTGATAGCTGCCAGCCTTCGCCACAGCCACAGCAACGCGGGATCCGAGCCACGTCTGCAACCTACACCACAGCTCACGGCAATGCCGGATCCTTAACCCACTGAGCAAGGTCAGGCAGGGATAGAACCCGCAACCTCATGGTTCCCAGTCGAATTTGTTAACCACTGAGCCACGACGGGAACTCCAGAGAAAGGCAAATTTTAAAATACACGTGAATTCCTGTTGTGGCTCTGCAAAAATGAACCCAACTAGTACCCATGAGGATGTGGTTTGACCCCTGGCCTCGCTTACTGCATTACGGATCCCGCGTTGCTGTGGCTGTGGTGTAGGCTGGAAGCTGCAGCTCCGATTTGACCCCTAGCCTGGGAATTTTCATATGTCAAAAAAAAAAGAAAGAAACACACATGATCAAAAGGACAGAGGCTGGTGGCATGAGGGGCTGGCAAGGAAGCCAGTCCTCAAATGTGACAGGCAAGGCTGCCCGGGAGCCACCATGGGCTTCCTACCACGCGCTGCCCCGTACCTGTGGCCTTTGGGGTGGGCAGAGCCCACGCTCTCCAGATGCCCGTCTGCCCTCCACAAAACCCACTCCAGGACTTGGCCACAGCCACGGTGGCTCCCGGGGGCCACACTGGTCCCAGGGCCCCTCCAGGCCAGGTGCAGAGCGTGGCAGAGCTGGGGCGGGCCCCGGGGCCAGGCTGGAACTTTCCGTCTGGCTTGTCCACAGCAGCCTCCGCGGCTGGGGTGGCCCGGGGGCCACTGACCTTCCCAGTCCACGGGTCCTGCCAGCTCGTCTGTGTCCTCAGCCTCCCTCACGGGGGCTGGCAGGGCCTCCCCTGGGTTGGCGGTCATGGTCCTCCATCCTCAGTGACTCGCCGGCTTTCTTCGCAACCCCCACAACCAAAGCTGCCCCGTCTCCAGCCTGGAGCCTGCCCACCTCCCGGACGGCCTCCCCCGGCCACTCTTCGCAGATGCCCTGGGCCAAGGCCTGCCTCGGTCACGGCATTGCTCAGTCCCAAACTGGCAACCAACAGCAAAACTGGGAAAATGGTGATTTGCGGAAAATCGCTTAAAATCCAAATAAAGACTCGAGTTACGCTGAGCGTAATGTACCGACGCTAATACTTTGCTCAGCAGAGGTTGGTTAGGTAAGACACTGGCCAAGGGGGGCCTGGGAACAGCCCCTGGGAGCACCTCGGTGAGGGGCCTGCGTGGAGAACGAGCCCAGAGGAGGGGGCAGGGCGGCAGTGGGGCACGGGGCCTCCACGTCAAGGGGCTGCTGGAGCCCTTCCGGGGGCGTGGGGGCCACAGGAGGGCCAGGGCCCCGCGGCCTCAGGCGCTGACCCCAAGGCTGGGATCTGCTGGGTGAAAGGACAGTTACCAGGACAGAAGCCTCGGGCGAGAAAATGCCCACTAAGCGCAGAAGGAAGAGGTGAACAGCTTGAGGTGCAACACCGTGTTAAATAGACACCTGCACACCAATACAGCGAAAACCTAGACACCACAGATCAATTTCTGGCAGAAAACAAGCCAGATCTGGCATAAAAAGACCCACCTTCCTGGAAGGCGAGCCGACATGTCTGTCCCCGCTCCTCCACTAAGCACAGGGGAGCCCGCGGGGGGACACACGGGGGAGGGAGGAGGTGGCCCGGGGCCCAGGCAGGAGGCACACTAGGCGTTCCTTGAGCTTCCCCAGCTGGGTTTGACGGTTGGAGCAAAAGCTGTCACTGTGTCTGTGGCCTGCAGAGGAAATATTTATGGTGGTGACAGGCTGGGGGTAAAGAGTCACAGGGAAGCCGAGGCCCCTGCACTGCACCCGAGCTGGTGAGAAACCACACAAGGGGCCTCTGTAGGTTACAGAGCTAAAATGCAACGCCCAGCGTAGCCACTAAACAGCCTGCACAAAGACAGATCTCAAAACACTACAGATAAATCCAAATAAAATTCTAAAAAATGCTCAAGTCACTCAAAGGAAGGCAAGAAAAAGAAAACAGAAGGAACCAAAAAAAAAATCAAATTGCAGACTTATGCCCTAATATAGAAATAATTACATTAAATGTAAGTGATCCAAACACACCAACTGAAAGACAGAGATTGGCAGAGTAAATTTAAAATCATGGCCCATATCTGTTATCTGACCTGCTATGTCCAGGAAAGTCACTTCAAATATAATCTGTGAGGAGTCCCCGTTGTGGCTCAGTGATGGAGAACCTGACTAGCATCCATGAGGATGTGGTTTGATCCCTGGCCTCGCTCAGTGGGTTAAGGATTCAGTGCTGCATGAGCTGTGGTGTAGGTCACAGACACAGCTCAGAACCCGAGTTGCTGTGGTGTAGGCCGGCAGCTACAGCTCTGATTCAACCCCTAGCCTGGGAACCTCCATACGCTACAGGTGCAGCGCTAGAAAGACAAAAAAAAGACAAAAGCAAACAAACAAAATACTGTCAGTAACTGGAAAGTGAAAGGATGGAAAAAGATACATCATGCACACGCTGATCCAGAGGAAGTAGAAGTAGCTCTATTAATTCAGATAGAGAAGACCTCAGAGGAAAGAAATCACCAGAGACAGAGGGGAGCATTTTATTCTGATAAAGGGTCAATCCATCAAGGAAAGAGAGCAACCCTAAATTTATATGCATCAAAGAAAAGAGCTTTAAAATACGTGAAGTAAGAACTGAAATATGTAAGGAGAAAGAGACAAGCCCACGGTTCCAGTTGGAGACTTCAGTACCCATCTCTCATCAACTGACTAAACAGACAATCGGCAAGAATACAGAACTAAAAAATACCTTTAACCAACAAAATCTAATTGACATTCATAAAATACTTCACCCAAAAACAGGGGAACACACACTCTTTTCAAGTACCCTGGAACATAAACCAAGACAGACTATTATCCTAGACCTCAAGAAATTTAAAAGAAATAGCATCACACAGAGAGTATTTTTTACCATGAGGGACTCAAACCAGAAATCAGCAACAGAAAGATATCAGGAAAATCTTCAAGCATTTGGAAATTAAACAGCACACTTGCAAAGAGTCTACGGGTAAAAAGGAAGTCTCAAGAGAGGAAAAAAAAGAAAAAAGAATTGAACGAGGATACGATAATTTAAAATTTGTAGGACACAACTAACTAAATTTATAGAGGACAATTTTCTTTTCTTTTCTTTTCTTTTTTAGGATGCAGCCAGAGCAGGTGAAAGTTCCTGGGCCAGGGATCAAGCCCGAGCTGCAGCCATGGCCTTCCCACAGCTGTGGCAACAGACAGATCCTTAACCCTCTGTGCCACGAGGAAACTTCCTAGGGGACAAATTTTCAAGTCAATAATCTAAGCTCCCACCTCAGGAACCCGGGGGGGGGGGGAAGCAAAATAAAAGCAAAGCAACATAAAGAAACAACAATGATAAGTGCAGAAATCAATAAAATCAAAAAGAGAAAAAACAGTAAAGAGAAAAATCAATGAAACAAAGAGCTGGCTCTCTGAGATCAATGATAATAACAAATGCCCAGCAAAACAGACTAAGAAAAAAAGAGAAAAATCATAAATTTCCAGTATCAGGAATGAAACACAGGTCACCACAGACCCTGAAGGCATCGGGAACAATTAGGAAATACTTCAAGCAATTCTACAGGTACACATTTAATAACTCAGACGAAACAGACCACTGCCAGAAATACGCAGCCTACCAAAACTGACTCAAGAGGAAGAGAAAATCTGACTAGACCTGTATACACCTGCCCTTTGAACAGCATGAGTTTGAACTGCAAGGGTTTCGTGCACACGGGGGCTTTTTCCTATAAACGGGCACCGTAGCTCTGCACAGTCTGTGGCCGGCTGGCTGTGGGTGTGGAGCTTCCTCTGCGGCAGGCTGGCTGAGAGGCTCTACGTAGATTTTCAACTGTGCTGGTGGGGGTGTTGGTGCCCCTGAGCCCCATGTTGTTCAAAGGTCAGGGGCACGGCACAGTCATCAAAACCCTCCCCACAAAGAAGAGTCCAAGCCAAGATGGCTTCAGCTGGTGAATTCTACTAAGCATGTAAAGGAGAATTAACACCTACTCAAATTCTCCCAAGAAACCGAAGAGGAGGGAACACTTCCTAACTCAAAATACCCACAACAGTCTATGAGGAGGGCCCTGCTTTGATTCCAAAATCAGACAAAGGTACAAGAAAAGGACTCTACAGATCAATATCGGCTGTGAATACAGACGCAGAAATCCGCAACAAAATACTATAAAACTGAGTTCAGCAGCATACTAGAAAGACTGTATCTCATGACCCAGTGGGATTTATTCTCAGAATGCAAAGACGGTTCAACACCCAGCAATCCGTCAACACAAGCATGGTTCAGTTCGATCAGTGCTTCATCAGCTTAACAGAACGAGGGGGAACCCACGTGACTGTATCAACTGATGCAAAGATCTGACAAGACTCAACAACTTTTCATAATAAACACACCAAAGAAGCTGGGACCAGAAGGGAATAGACGGCCCAGCATAACAAAGGCCATTATGGGAGTTCCCGTCGTGGCGCAGCAGTTAACGAATCTGACTAGGAATCATGAGGTTGAGGGTTCGATCCCTGGCCTTGCTCAGTGGGTTAAGGATCCGGTGTTGCCGTGAGCTGTGGTGTAGGTTGCAGACGCGGCTCGGATCCCGCGTTGCTGTGGCTGTGGCGAAGGCCGGCGGCTACAGCTCCTGTTAGACCTCTAGCCTGGGAACCTCCACATGCCGCGGGTGCAGCCCTAGAAAAAGGCAAAAAAGACACAAAAAAAAAGGCCATTACAACAAGCCCTCAGCTAACAGCACACTCAACAGTGAAAGGCTGAACTTTCTCTGAGAAAACAGGACAAGGACAGCCCATTTGCCACTTTAATTTAACAGAACACTCGGCCGTCCAGAGCAATTAGGCAAAAAAGGGAGGGAGGGAGACTCAAAGGCGTCCAAGTCAGAAAGGGAGAAAATTCTGTCAGCAGATGACTTAATCCTGCATGTAGAAAACCCTAAAGAATCCACAAAAGAACTGTCAGAGTTTAATAAATGAATCCAGCAAAGTTTCAGGGCACAAAATGACCACAAAAATCAATTGTATTACTATACATTTATAATGAATAACTCAAAAAGAGAAATTAAAAACAATCCCATTTACAATAACATCAAAAAAGTATAAAATACTCAGGAAGAAAACTTTAACCACGGAAGTGAAAGACCTATATGCTGAAAACTACAAAATGCTGCTGAAAGAAGTTAATTAAGGCGTTTCCTCACGGCTCAGCGGCTTAAGGATCTGGCGATGAAATCAACGAAGGTCAAAA
The DNA here is from genome assembly GCA_004024745.2 of Catagonus wagneri. Classification (NCBI taxonomy): domain Eukaryota; kingdom Metazoa; phylum Chordata; class Mammalia; order Artiodactyla; family Tayassuidae; genus Catagonus; species Catagonus wagneri. The sequence goes on from PVHT021183678.1 coordinate 25,941, forward strand.
TAAACGAAAACACATCACACATGCGTGGATTAGAAGACTTGCTGTTAAAATGGTAATACTACCCAAAGTGACCTACAGATTAAATGCAAGCCCTATAAAAATCCCAAAGGCCTTTTCATTTTTTTAAACAGAAATAGAAAAACCCACCCAAAAACTTATATGGAATCTCAAGGAATCCCAAATAGCCAAAACAATCTTGGAAAAGAAGGAAAAACCTTTTCTTTCTTTAACTAAAAATCTTTTTCCTTTTTAGGACTGCACCTGGGGCACATGGAAGTTCCCAGGCCAGGGGTCCAATCGGAGCTGCAGCAGCTGACCTACGCGGCAGCCACGCGGGATCCGGCCGCCTCTGCGACCCGCACCACAGCCACAGCCACGCGGGATCCAAGTCACGTCTGCGACCCGCACCACAGCCACAGCAACGCCGGATCCTTAACCCACTGAGCAGGGCGGGGGTCGAACCCGCATCCTCATGGATACTGGTCGGGTTCTTCACCCGCTGAGCCACAACAGGAACTCCTAAAAGGCATTTTACTATTATTTTTTTTTGGCCGCACCCACAGCATGCAGAAGTTCCTGGGCCGGGGATCGAACCTGAACCACAGCAGTGACAACACAGGAACCTTAACCCACTGCACCACCAGAGAATTCCAGAATTGGCAAACACTATATTTATTTTACCACAATTAAAACATTTTAAGTGTAATACACCAAAAACCCTTGTACCGTTCACCGGAGCAAGGCCCTGTATGGAATGCGAATTCCCTCTCGGTAAAGCTGAGGAGAAAAGAACACGGGGCAGCCAATAAGCCCACAGGGGCCAGATGTCGTCAGTCGCCAAAACCCCAGGGAGACTGCCTCATGCGTACCAGAGGGCCGGCAGTGCTGGCCAGGTGACAGCAAGAAACCCTCACTTGCGGCTGGCGGGACCTGGCCCAGCACAGGCCACCGCCCGGGGACCCGGCAGTCCACACAAGCCGCGCTGCTCGGGCAGACTCACTCAGAGAAGCCCGGGGAGCTCCCGCCGCGGCGCCGCAGGTCCGGGACCCAGCACGGTCTCTGCAGCGGTGCGGTCTGATCCCCGGCCTGGCACGGGGGCTAAGGATCCGGCGCTGCTGCAGCTGTGGCAGAGACTGCAGCTCAGATTCAATCCCTAGCCCAGGAATGCCATGTGCACGGGTGTGGCAGGGGAAAAAAAGAAAAAAGAAAAAGCCCAGCCCTGCTGCAACCAACCCGAACATCCACCCACGCGGAAAGTGGTCTCTGCACACAGCGGAGTGCGGCCTGGCCTCAGAAGGGGCTGCAGTCCTGCTGGAAAAACACACTCAGGAGAGAAGCCGGATATATGCTCCTGTCTGTGCATCGGAGGACCGGCTGTGTGAAATGCGAGGAAGGACGGCTCACGGGTAAGAGGTGCGGCGGTGCAGCTGCGGGGCGGAGGGCCGGCAGCACCATGACCGGCCCCCCAAGGCTGATGGCTGCACGATTCTGTCAACTTCCCAGAGTCACCGAATGGTACGCGCTGCTCTGACTCACAGAGCTGAGCGGACGGACGGGGGAGAGCGCGGCAGGGGACGCACATGGGGCGGCGGGCTCACAGCTGGGAGGCTCGGCGGGGTGGTCCCTCCCAGCAGAGACCAGGGAGCAGCGACACAGGGCCCGGGCCTGCCCCACCCCCAGGGCCTGCTCGGGAGGCCGCGCCCACACTTCTACACTTTAATCATCGGCTCTTCCCACGGGAGGTACCGCCATCAACCCAATCTTACATAAAAAGGAAGCGGAGCCGAGGGTGAAGCAGCTTGCCCGGGGCCCCGGCTACGGGCAGCAGAGACGGGGCTGGACTGCGAGCCCCACCTGGCCAGGGTCGGCGGGTGGAGAACAGTCACCATGGCTTGGGGAGGGGCGGATCCTGGACAAGACCCACAGGGACAAAAACGGAAGGACTGCGTCCACAGACAAAGGCAGGATTCTGGCCTAAGCAAGAGCACCACAGGGAGCTCCCGTTGTGGCTCCGTGTAACCAATGCAACTAGTGCCGTGAGGACGCGGGCTCGATCCTCGGCTTCATGAAGTGGGTTACGGATCCTGCGCTGCAGTGGCTGTGGTGTAGGTCAGCAGAGGCAGCTCAGATTTGAACACCTGGGGAACCTCCCTATGCCGCGGGTGGGGCCCAAACACACACGCATGCGCGTGCGAAGGAATCGGCACCACGGGCAAGTCCTCAGACTGCATGCAAGCAGAGCAAAGCTCGTGCAGGGCAGCACGGAGAGGCGCCAGCACCCCGGCTCGCTGCCGGGAGCCCCTAGCAGCAGAGCAGCTCCTGGGGACAAACACAGGGCACAGAGGGATAAGGGAGGGGCTAGAGAGCAGGTGAGAGGCCGGAAGCCGAGGGGTGGGGTCGGCACAGAGGGGCCTCAGATGAATCAGAGGCTCCCGGCTCTGCAGCCCCCCCACAGTGCAAGTGTTAACCCTGAGGGGGGCCAGGCCGCCGGAGGGAGACTGCACGGGGACAGCAAGGGACGGAGACCCGCTGAGCGGGGCACGGTCCGGAGCCGGGAGCGGGGGAGCGCTGCTCTGCGGGCACTCCGCAGCGGAGGGCGCGCTCGGGTCGGGGCCGCGGCGGGGCGCTGTCACACCGGCACCAGGAGGCTTTCCCGGGGCCCCAGGGCCTCTCCCCAGGCACGCGCCTCAGCCACGAGCCCGACCCTGCAGCTCGGCGGCCAGCGATCAAGGCGAGCCCCGCTAGCGCCGGAAGGGACTCGCTGTGCGGCGCGGTGACCGCGGGCGGCCCGTCGGACCCGCGGAAGAGGGCGCAGAGGCTTCAGCCGGCGAAGGGAAGGCGCCCGCCCGGGCGGGGCCGCGACACCGGATCCGCCGAGTGAGCACCCTCTGGGCCTTCGCGGGAGCAAGGCGGCGACTCAGCACTTCTGCGTCACGCGGAGAACAGTTAACCCTCGCGGGCCCGGGCTGCTGCCGCCCCCGCCGGATCCCGCCTGCTCGGCGCTTTTCCGGCTATAATCACAAGCCGCTATCCATCATGTGGCGGCCGCGCAGCGCCGACGTGCCCAAACGGACACTGTAAGCACTTCCACTAATAGAAGCCGAACTTAAACACCGCTTCCATATTTTCATTTAAATCGGAATCTCTTACAATAATCGCCCCGGCCTCCGTGGGGGTCCCGGCCACTCCGGGAGCTGCCTGCTGGGCCCTCCTCTCGGGACAGGCCTCCTCCAGGTGCCTGTGGCTCCCAGGGAGGCCCGGGCCCGCTGAGCCCGTGCAGCCCTCGGCCCTGCGTCAGGAGGAAGGGGACGCCTGCAAGGGCTGGACGCTGCACAGAGGGCTGAGCCCGGGGACGGAGGCTGCGGCTGCGATTCCCGAGATCGAGCGGGGAGCGGTGACACGAGCTCCCCCCGCTCAGAGCCCAGCCCTGCCAGCAGCAGAGGGCCTGGCGTCCCCGACTTCCTGGGAGCTCCCGGAGAGCCCCCGGCCCTGGTGCACCCGAGGCAGGGCACTGACCCACGAGCACCTGGGGACAGGCTGGCAGTGGGCCTTGCTGCAGCCGCTGGGCTGGGGGTGAAGCGGCCTGTCCAGGATCCTCGCCCCAGGGCCCCACGGCCTGTGTGGCCTCCCTCGAGCCCGCAGGCTCCCGTGGCGGGAGCTCCGAGTGCAGCGACAAGGGCTGCCCCACAACAGCACGGCCGACAGGCGAGGTGGCGGCCACAGGCGGCGAATCCGAGTCGCCTAATTCCCAGGGCCGCTGCCACCCCAACAGCTCGGGTCACGCCAGCTCCCGGCCGGCTGCCGCCCCGCCCAAGCCCCTCACCTTTGCACCCAGCGGGCAGTAGCCCTTGAGGAAGTCGGCACAGATCTCTGCTCTGCGGGACACGTAGACGTGGCTGTAGGGACAGCTGCCGTTGCTGCAGATCCCCTTCAGAAAGTAGGAGCACACGGGCATCTGCGGGGACAGGGCGGCTGTGAGGCGAGGGCTCGGTCCTCCCCCAGCCCGTCACCCCGTCCCAGGCAGGAACGCAGGCCTCCAGCGCTCCCCGCAGGCCTCCAGCGCCAGAGTTTGGGGCCTGAGAGCCTCTGTGTGGCCCTGCCCCAGGGTGGAATAACCGTGCTGGCCAGCAGGGGGCGCCGCCCAGCCTCGCCAGAGGGCGGGCCAGCTCTACCCTTGTCAGTCCAGATGAGGGCACAGAGGGGGATCCCCAGCCCAGCAGGTGGCTCAGGCCCAGATGTGCTGTCACCTGAGTCCGTCACCTGCTCTGAGCCTGCCCAGTGTCCAGACCACGGGGCCCTGGTGTGACCGGCCAGGAGGAGGGCGGGAAGGGCAGGGCTTGGGGGCAGTAGGTGGGGTGATGGCCCGCAGGGCCTGAGCCGCTGCAGGTTTTCCAGCTGCCAGACACGTCCCTGAGCTGAAGACCTGACCCGGCCTGGGGAAGCTGCAGACCTGACCTGGCCCTGGCCCACTGACGGGGTGGGGAGGGCCCAGAGAAGACCGGCTGGGGGACACGGGCTGGGCAGCCTGGGCAGCCCCGAGCGGCCCCAGCAGCTCTCAGCCCACAGGCTGGGAGGGGGATCTGGCCCCAGGGGGGGCTGAGGCCTGGGGGCCAGCGAGGGGGTCTCTGACATCACCCGCGCTGCTCTGACAACCCTGGGGAAGGGGCCCCGGGGAGCCCCACCCTCCCAGGCCAGCCTCCTGGGGAGGGTGGCACTCTGCCCCGAGCTCCCGCTGCCCTGCCCAGGCCCACTGAGCCCACCCAGCCCGTCGCCTCCGCAGCCAGGCCAGGCCGGCTCCTCACGGTGGCTTCCACCCCAAAGGCTCCCGCCTGCCCACAGGGGCTACACAGGGCCAAAAAAGCCACTTTTCTGGGGGTGGGGGTGGGGTGGAGGCAGAATAAGACTGAGGCCAGGAGGGAAGGAGGGAGAAAGCAGAGAAACAAAGGGTGATTTAGCGAGGAGAGTTTATTTTTAATTGTCTTTTAACTGCAGCGCAGAGGGGAGCGGCCGGCCTGGGGCTGGCGGGGCCGTGGCGGCAGGCAATTCCCTTAATGTGCGCTTTGATACGGGCCCAAATTAGCGCTAATAAAAAGAGATAATAAAGCCAAGTTTGCGCCAAACGGAACTCCTCCGAGCTGTCAGCAGCGCTGTCAGGAGGAAGCTGCGTTCTCATTTCAATTAACCTTGTTTGCACCCAGCACGTCCACACAAATAACAATAACATTAATTCAGGGTGCTGGTGCGGGGCGTCCGCATCAGACAGCGCAGAACGTGCGCTGGCTTCGGAGCTGGGAGCTAATGAACCCGAAACTCGACGTGAATTTCCAAATTGCTCACAACAGAGTTTCGAAGCTCTATTAGGGAGAAAAATGCTGAGTCTCTCCAAGTCCCTCAAGAGGAAAAGCTGTACCAGCAGCAGCCGCAGCAGCAGCAGCAGCAGTGCCGCGGCCCGGTCCCGCCCCCCGCTGCCGCCCCCACCCGGGTCGCGCTGACCGCTGACCGCAGGGGGCCTGGCGGGGGGCGGGGTGGAGCCCAGCTGTGTGCCTCCCAGCGCCCCTGAGCAGGCAGGGGGGCGGGGTGCCGCCAGCGGGAAGCTCACCTTCTCCTTGGAGACGTGGTGGGAGAAGGGGCAGGTCCCGTCCGTCTTCTTGCAGGTGCCCCGGAGGAACCTGCAAACAGGGAAGGGGGGGTCTGAGAGGCGCGGCCAGGGCGGCCCCGCCCCACTCCACCCCGGGCCGGCAGGCTGGGGCACCTGGTACACACGGCCACCTTCTCGGGGTCGTGGATGTAGGGGCAGCGCTGGCCGCGGTTGCACCTGCCGAAGCGGTTGTAGTACATGCAGTACTCCTGCTTCCTCCTCCGCCTCCGCTGCCGCGCCTGCCGCACGATGGCCAGGCTGCGCTGCACGGCCCGGCTGCGGACGAGGCAGAGGTTCAGACTGTGAGCCGAGGTCGCGAGGCAGGCCCGCCCCCACCCGCACCCTGAGGGGCCTACCTGGCCAGGGAGCGGCTGCAGCTACTGGCGGGGTCCAGTCGGCCTGGGAAGAGAGGCAGGGTCACGCCGGGCCCCCAGCCGCTCCTCCAGGAACCTGCCTGGCGGGGACGGTGCTGGAGACGGGAGCGCTGGCCCCCACCCCACCCCGGGCAGAGGAGAGGCCAAGGCGTGACGGCGGAAACGGGCGGGGACAAGAGCTCAGGGACCAGGTGTGGGGACCCGGCTCCCCAAGGCCACGCTGGCTGCTGACCAGTGGTCTCGCCTCGAGGCAGGTGGCCCCAGGAACAGCAGGTGGCAAGGCCTCTCAGACACCTCCCTCTGCCCGGAGCCGAACCCAGGGCCGTGCGACATGAGTGGGGTCTGGGAATGCCACCTGGCTCTGAGGTAGCTGAGAAGCGCTTACAGTGTTGTACATAGAGGGGAGTTCCCTGGGGGCCTAGCGGTTAAGGACCCTGCACTGTTGCTGCCGTGGCTCCGGTTCACGCCCTGGCCCGGGGAGCTCCTGAGGGCCACAGGCACGGCCACAATAAATAAATAAATAAATGCGTGCTGTAAACTAAACCGAAACAAGGATAAGGCTAGAATCCTGAAACTCGAGGGAGCCGCCTGCCACCCGCAGCCTGCACGGACTCCGACAAGCATGTGCGGCTCCAGCGCCCCGACGGGCACCAGCTCTGCACCACCCGCACCTTATAAGATGCTCCTCAATAAATAAATACAAAAAAATAAAATTCAAAAAAAAAAAAAAACATGCTCCTCAAAACCCGAAGCACACAAAGCAAAGCAAAGCAGGGCCTGGCGGGGCGGCTGACCGCGCCCGAGGGGAGCTGTCGCAGCGGCCAGTGGCCACAGGGGGAAGTAGGTGTGTTCAACCGGGGCAGTGGGGCTTTGAGGGGGGCTGGGGCGGGGGTCATAGCACAGGTGGGTGGCAGTGTTGTGGGCAGTGCAAGGGGGTCTTGCAGAAGAGGTGTCTGGACTAACAGCCCCGCCTGGCTTTTATTTTTTAACCTTTTGTCTTTCTCAGGCCGCACCCACGGCATATGGAGGTTCCCAAGCTAGGGGTCTAACAGGAGCTGTAGCCGCCGGCCTACGCCACAGCCACAGCAACACGGGATCCGAGCCGCGTCTGCGACCTACACCACAGCTCACGGCAACGCCAGATCCTTAACCCACTGAGCAAGGCCAGGGACCAAACCCGCAACCTCATGGTTCCTAGTCGGATTCATTTCTGCTGTGCCACGGGAACTCCCCACCTGCTTTTTAGACGCCGGGTCGCTCCCGGGACCCAGGTGGGCAGGACGGGGCGAGAGCCTTCTCGGGGCAGCCACAGTGTCTCAAACACACACTGGACCCTCCCAGCCCAGATCCAATTTCCCACAGGCAGCCGCTTAAATGGATCCGGCGACAGGAGGCACGCGTGACATCACTGAGATTCTAGTGACCCGAGATGATGACAAAGCACCCTGGGTTTAAAAAGGGACGTCCCTCAGCTGCCTGGCCCTGAGCCGCACCCGGGGAGCCGCACGGGAGGCCCCTGCAGGCCCCCTCCCAGGGCCCGCTCGGCCGGGTCCCTGCCCCTGAGCCCCACACCCAGTCACACAAGCGCTTCGCTTGGCCCGTCCAAACCCAAACCCTTTGTGCCCCGCAGGCCGGACCCTCGGACACCTGTCTCCACATCCCCCTCTGCTAAGCCCTGGCCACTGGACGCTCCGAGCCCCTTCTGGGCCAGGCCCTCGCGGCCCTGCTGGAGCTGCCCTCTGACCGGTGTCTGCTCTTCTCTGAGCCTCAGTCTCCGCAAGTAAAAAAGGCAGCTCCGGGAGCTCCTGCTACGATGCAATGGGCCCGGCGGCATCTCTGCAGCACCAGGACGCAGGTTTGGTCCCCAGCCTGGCACAGCGGGTTAAAGGAACTGGCGTTGCTGCAGCTGCGGCTTAGCCAGGGGTCTGATCCCTGGCCCAGGAACTCCATATGCCACAGGGCAGCCGAAAAAGAAAAATGAAAAGGCAGCTCCGGGGCTGTGTGTTCAGACCCGCTGGGAGGAAGCGTCCTGCACGGTGGCCCAGGCCCGGGAGGCCGAGACACAAGTGGGGCTGGTTACAGTGTGTGAGTGGGGGAGGGGAAAGGGACAGTGACACAGAGGAGAGAGGGGCTCAGGGGAGGGGCTGGGGAGGGCTTGGGGCAGCTCCCGGCCACGCTGGAGTCTGGTTTCCAGGCCGGGGACACCTATCCTGGGGGTGGCAGCGGAGGCCAGTCCAGGTGGCACGTGGTGACGCTGCACCTGCCAGCCCGAGGGCGACAGCACAATGCGATAGCTGTGGGTGAGCCAGCCTTCCCAGCTGGCCTTCCAGGTTGCTGGCGATGCTGTGGGGTCACCTGCTCCCAGGCACCCGTACATGCCTGTCACTTGCCTGTCAGACCGGCCGCAGGCCTGGCCTCTGGAGGGTGGGGGCGGCTTACTGTTTTCCACTTCTGCTCTTAAAAACGCCGGTGTAGGGCTCCGAGGTAGGAGTTTTTACAAGAACAGGAGGCAACTTTTCAATTGCTTTGCAGTGTTAAAAAATGCACATAAAGTAGCTGGCTTGAAAGAGACCAGGAGGCGTGAGAGGCGCTAAAAAGTTCAGCTGAAAACCTGCAGCGAGCTGAGCCTTCTGGAGAACTTGCATTTCCAGGGATGGTCCCAAAATAGACACAGCCAGCTGGGCAGCCCCGCCCTGGCAGTGACACATCCTGGGGGGAGGGCCCCTGGGGTCAGAGGACACAGGCCACACCACCAGCCGCCCGGCCCCCACCCCCACCTGAAGCCCAGGAGAGAGGGAGGGGTGGGTGGGGCCTTGGGCGCACCCAGGGAGGGGTCGGAGGTTCCAGGTCACAGACGAGGCCCAGAGACCCCTCAGCTGCCCGGGGCGCCGAGGCGCAGGTCTGCAGCAGGGAGATGCTGCCTCTGCCTCAGTCTGGGGCCTGGGAACCCGGCTCCCGGGCGAGGCAGCCGCCACCGCTCAGGCCCAGGAGCGCCCACGTCCCAGGCCAGAGCACGTGCGGAGGGTGCAGGGTAAAGTCCTCTGGGGGCGGCGCCAGGTTCCAGGGAGGCGGGGTCTGCGGGCAAGAAGGCCCCGCCCCTGGGTGGGGGAGGCAGCGGCAGCGGGAGGAGAGGCCGCGGCGCCCCCTCCCAAGGAGGGCTGCACTTTCTTGCTGAAGTCAAAGTTCTGTCGGCACCAGAGGAGAAAATTTATTTCTTTAATTATTCTCTAAGTGGGCCGTTGGTCGCAGACACTGCTCCAGCCGGGAGCCATCTACCCTCGTGCAGCCCGGAGCCCGCCCCCCAGAGGCTGCGCCGCCCCCACCCGGGGGCCAGGCCGGTCAGAGGGAGGGGGCCTGGGGCCGGGGCAGGGGGAGGCCAGGATGCCGGTCCTCTGCCCCCGCAGGGCTCAGCACTCGGCCTGCCGGCTCCGCGTCCTCCCGCCGGAAGTGGGACGGCCCCCAGCCAGCGGCCAGCCCAGGCAGGGTCCCCAGAGGGGAGCGCCGGCCCCAGGCGCTGCTCTGACTACAGCCCCAGACTCCAGCCGCATCCGAGGAGGCCTCCAGGCACCTTTCTTCCCAACACGGATGAGGATGCAACGGGCCTGGGGATGTAGGAGCCCAGCCCCGAGGGGGATGGGGGTGGAGTCAGGGCCCCGCCTGCCCCGCGGCGAGGACACAGGTGCCCCGGCTGCCCTCTGCCAAGGAGGCCCAGGGGCAGCTGGTGGAGGGAGGGCCCACAGAGGGCCAACCAGGACGTCGCCGCAGAGTGGCTGCTGTGGGCCCGTCCTCATGAGGGGCTCGGGCACCCCTGCTCTGTCCACTGCCACAGGCCTGCTGGGGCAGCTTGGAGAGGGGCCCCATTTTGTCCAGGAAGAGGCAAAGGACAGAGGCGGGGTCCCAGACCCACAGCCGGGTGGGGACCCACAGACCACGACGCCAGGGCTGCAGGCCCACGGCGAGGGGAGAGAGGGCGGTCCCCCGGGTCTCAGCAAGGCCCCTGAGGAGGTCCCCTGCCGCCTCAGCTCCCCCCACCCCGCACCCCCCGGGGGCAGAGGCCAGGGGGCCGTCCAGCGCCTGGAGGAGGAGGCGGGAGAGAGGCGGAGCGGGGCGCGGCCTGGGCGGTGCCCGTCCTGCCCTGGGAGGCAGCGCGCCTGGCCTGGCCGAGGCAGGCGGGCCCACGGACAGGCCCTGGAGGGCAGGCGGGGCTTCAGAGGGCCTCTGGCTGCAGCCTGGCGCCCACCCTGCCTCCTCCCTGGGCTGGCCCTCGGGCAGCTGGGCCTGTACAACCCCCGCGCCACCGGCAACCTCATCCTTTTTTTTTTTTGGACAGAAAAGGAAGGGAGTGAAATTGGACTGAAAGCAAACATTTTTCTAGCTAACTAGCACAGTAAGCGAATCCAAAATACCTCCTCTCCCACGGCCGGGCCCACAGGCCGCCCCCAGACACCGCGGGAGGCGTGGCCAACACGATTAGGCGCCGCAGCCCCAGGCAGTCCCTCGCCCAGGCCCCGTTTACCGTACCTGGCTCATCTCCTTTGTCCAGGAGCAAAGCTCGGAAAATCGGGGGCAGCTCAGCCAAGCGAGAGGCCCGGCCCGCCCGCCGCCAGCCCCTGGGGGGCCCTCCCGAGATGCTGCCAGCAGGAGGGGTGCCGGCCTGGGGCTGCGCGTCTGGGAAGCCCTTCCTCCGATCTGCTGGCCTCGGAGCAAGGCTGGAGCGACTGCGCCCACAGCCCCACCCCACGAGGAGCCTCACCTGCTCGCAGGACGGGCTTGCTGCCCCCGTCGCTGCTGGGCCGCCCGGAGGTCTTGGAGAGCTTGTTGGCCGACACCTTGTAGAGAACCCCCCCGATGCAGCGGTAGCCTCTGCTCCGCCACCGAGGGGAGCCCGTCTGGGCTTTCCCGCCCGCCGCAGCCGGACGCAGGCGGCTCAGCACCAGGGACCTGCCGAGACAGAGGGGTGCCCGTCAGCCCAGCCCCAGGCCCGCTGGCAGAAGCCTCGTCCCTCACCCTCTACTGGCCCAGGCGGAGCACCCTCCACCCCTCCGGCCAGGCTGGGACTGCAGGAGGCCCCGAAGGGCCAGCAGGGGACGCGCCTCCCACTCCAAACAAGCACACCCCCGGGACACGAGGGCCCTGGGCACCTGCAGCCCTCGAGGGTCCAGGCCCAGGCCACTGGCCAGCACGTCCTCCCCGGGTGTGGCCCCGGCACAGACCCCTGGCTCAGACCCCTGGCTCTAGGACAGCCGTGCCACGGGGTCGGCAGGCTCCGTGCCCGTCCTCCCTGCTCTAGGCACCGTGGGAGCGCCCAGCACCGACCCTGGGAGGGGACAGTCCCACAGACCCCACCCGGGCAAGCCTTTTGGGGAAAAGACCGGAGCTGCCTCAAGGTCAAGGGCAGGCAGAGGCCTGGGCCCCTGTGCAGACAGCAGCGCAGGAGGGCAGATGCGGGGCCACAAGTCTCTGGCTGCCCCCTGCCAGCGTCCTCCCTCCCCATTCCTGGACCCCGTCTTGCCAGACACGCACCCCCGCCCCCGCCCAGGCCGACCTGCTCCCCAAACTACCACGAGGGTCCAGGGCCCTCCTGCTGCCGGGGCCTCAGCACTCCCAAGGGACTGGGTCAGGGCCCTCAGGGTGCATTTCAGCAGGGACTTGTTTATGCAGATCAAGCTGAATTCCACGCTGGCCCAGACTCTGCTCCTAACAGCACCGCTCCCAGTGCACTCAGGCCCCGCCTGCCAAACAGGGCAAAGGCGCCCGTGCCGGTGCGCCCTGCCTCTGCCGGACGACCCCAAGGAGCAGGGGGGCCGGCAAGGAGGACGACCCCACTGCAGGCAGCCGGCCGGAGCCAGGGCCCATCCTGGGGGTGCCCCCACGGCACCCCCCGCCCCGCCGGGCTCCCCGGCGCGCTCCTGCTGAGGCCCCTGCCCTGCAGCGCCTTTCCCGCGGGCGTACGGACCCCAGCTCCACCTGGGGGGCCACAGACCCTTTCCTGGCCACCCAGGGCCGGGAGGGGTGCCCCAGACCTGGGTGTGAAGTGCAGCCGGGATGGGCAGACCTCAGGGCACGCGGGCCACCCCGGGGAAGGCAGCAGCCATCAAGGCCCCACTCAGCCGCCAGCCAGCCAGCCCTCATTCGGGGTGGGCCTCACTGCAGAGCGAGCTGGGGACGGGGGACCTGAAGCTGCAGCGTCAGGCAGGAAGCGCCGAGGAGGCCGCCCGAAAGCACTTAGCCCAGTTTCCCTTAATTAAAACTCAAGTTCACAAACACCAGTCTTGGAGGAACGACTCCGGCTCCAAGGGTCCCCGGCAGCCCAGCCCACGCCGGCCCCGCAGACAGGCCCCAGCGCCCCCTGGCAGGAGTGGGAGGGCCGGGTGGGGGGCCTCCTCTGGGGGCAGCGGCTGGACCCCCAGGCTCCCTCCCACCCTGGCTTCAGGGCACCTTCATGTCCAGTGGCACCTGCTCCCGTGCCCTGGGCTGGCCCGCAGGCCAGGTGGGGGCTCCGGGCCCCTTGCAGGAGCCGTGGCTACTGTCCCCGAGGGTGGGGACGCCCCAAGTTGGCAGCCCAGGCCAGCGGTCAACATACACACTCGGCCCCGCCAGCCCCAACACCAGCTCTGCACTGTCCAAGCCCTCAGTGGGCTCCCTGCCCACCAGGCGGCCGCCTGCTTGGCTGGCAGCCCCAGACGGTGAGAGGCAGCCACACCCCCGCCCCCAGCGCACAGGGTCAAGGCCCATCCTCGTCAAGCAGGGTGTCAGGGCCAGCCCCCAGACCCAGCGCGCCTTGCACGGAGATGAAGGGACCACACCTGCCAGGAACACGGACACTCGGGGCCCCCTCCTCTCTGGGCCCCCTCGCACCCAGCACAGCACTGGCCAGCACAAAACACCACCGACAGGTGGCAGGGCACCTTGGGGATGGAGGGAGGAAGCAGGGCCCTGGATGCCTCACCCTCTGAGGGGGCAGGAAGTGCCCCAACTGTGGGCATGTGCTCCTGGCTGAGGCAGGACAGGGGACAGGCCACCCTCCTGAGGCAGCCTGGCTCAGACAAAGCTGCGAGACTAAGGTAGCAAGTGGCAGCCCAGGAAAGAGGCAGCCTGGCTAGGAAGGGCCCAGCAGGGCAGGAGGCCAGGAAAGCCTCGAGTCGGAAGGCATCGGAAGGGGCTCCTGCTGCGACGCAGGACCTTGGGAGCGCTGGGATGCAGGTTCGATCCCAGGCCGAGCGCAGTGAGCTAACGGTCCGGCGTTGCCGCAGCTGAGACTTCGTTCAAGGCTGTGGCTTGGGTCTGACCCTGGCCTGGGAGCTCCACATGCCACGGGACAGCCGGAAAAAAAAAAAAAAAAACAACGAAGGCGGCGGCACCGGAAGCTTCAGGACGGAGTGTTTTCTGGGCCCCTGGGTGGCCCCCACGAGGTCTGCACCCCACAGCTCTGCACAGAGGCACCTCCGTCTGGGGATGCCGCTGACCCCTCTCCAGGAGAAGTGGCTCCGTTAACCACTGTCTTGCACGATTCGCTCACAGCCAAAGTGCACATCTCAGGGGACACCTCCTTCTCGAGACATGAGACACAGCTGATTCCCGTGGGCAGAGTGAACGTGACCAACCCACCAGCCCTTTCCCCCGCAACAGCCCGGGCCCTGGGCCCTGGCAGCAGCTCCAGGGTGGCGGTGGCCTCGGGGGGGGGGGGAGGCGCAGCGTCCCGCCCCGTACCCAGGGTCTGCGCACAGCTGTGCGTGTCTGGGGACAGCCCGGAGCCACAGCCTCTGGGACACAGCCAGGAGCCCGGGAGCTGAGCTGGGAGAAGCTGAATTCCCAGAGGGTGACCTGGGGCAGCCCAGGGGAGGTGGAGGCACCCAAAGAACTCGGGGAGGGCTGGCCGGGCCCACCCGCCCACAGGAAACGGGCTCAGCCCAGAGCCACACAGGCACCGCCGGTCCCGCTGACTTCGAGCATCGGGCACAGGCCGGGGGCACACCCGCCCCAGTGCCATGGGTGTCAGAGCGCCGCAGAAAATCGTTACCCTCGGAGAGGGCCGCCTTTGGAAACCAGCTGTATTGAGAAGAGGGATCAAATTAATGAGATAATAGCAGGCCAAGGGCCCGCAGAGCGCCCCTGCCCTCGCGGCAGGGCCTGTGATTCCTTTTCTACAACAGCAGCCCCAGATCTAAAGGCTGCTCCCATCCGTCCGGCAGGCCCACGCCGCCAGGAAATTTCATTAACGCTGGAAAATAGGAAAGGTATTAAGCGTGGATAATGAAGGCCGGGGAGGGAGCTGCGCCTTGAGACAGGCCTCCTTCTCGCCTTTGCAACGGGAGGCATGAACTTGCCTTCAAATCCATTTCTAATCCATTTGAAATACTACAGCAAATTATCTTTCCTTCAGCCCGAAAGCGGCCAGCCAATTTACTCCGAATAGAAGTGACAATGCCCCAGGATTTATCACCATAACCTTGACTACACCGGGGTGAAGGCTGGGCCTCCCCTCGCCCCCCGGAGGGGGGCCACGAAGGACGGGTGGGGGAGATAACATTTTAAATGAAAAGCGGTAGTAACAGGAAGAAAGACACACACGCCACAAAAGTAGGTTTAAAAAGAGAAGTGTCCAGCCACTGCCCTGGGGAGCAGCTGGAAACTTCCAGGCCGGAGGCCATCCGAAGGGCCTGACCGAAGGGCTCTGCCCGCCACAGCCTCGCTCACCAGCTATACCTGCGAAGGAAGAGGGAAATTTCGGGGAGACAGGACCCGGAGAGGAGTGGCGTCAAGGTCTGGGCGAGGAGGGACAGCTTTCCCCGAGGAGCCAGGGTGAGCGTGATGCTCGGCCTGCAGGGCACACCGCTGGCCGCGGCCGAGAGCACCCAGACTGTCGGGCTCCCCAGCGCAGGGGTTTGGAAGGCTGTTCCCGGACCCAGCTCTCCCTGCGAGCTCCCTGGCCACTGCCCAAGCTGAGCGCTCAGGCTTGCATCTGCTTCTCCGGCTGCGCAGCTGAGCTGGGCCCCCAGAGCGTCCTCGGCTGAGCAGGACCTGGCAGCCTGGGGCACAGGTGAGCACGCGCGCTACCTGGCCCAGTGACAGGAGCTGACCGGCAGCAGCCCACAGGGACTGCACCCCCAGGTCCTGGGCTGAGGACAGGCAGCATGCCAGCCACATCACCCGAAGGCCCCGGAGAGGCCGCTCCTGGCTGAGGGCAGGGGCAGGGAGCCAGCCTCCAGCCTCCAGGAGACCCTGGGCAGGGCAAGCTTCACGCTGCAGCTGTGCCTCGGTGCCTGGTCTCCTGGCCACGTCCACCGGCCTTTCAACTCATTCCGCCTTGGGCCGCTGGCACAGCCCCCTGACACCCGTTCAGGTGGGCGGCAGGACCATGCTGGAGCTGAAGGGCTGCCCCGGACCCAGTCCTGAGGGTCTGCAAGGCCTCGCAGCACCGGTCACGTGGACCCAGGGCAGGCGGGACAGACCCTTCTGGGGCCGGGCCAGGCCAGAGACCCTGCACCTGAACAAGAAGCTGCAGGTGCAACCAGGGCTGTTTTCCCACAGGAGGGGCTCGCGGGCACAGAGGGGTTCGCGGCCTGTTCCCCCTGACCCCCGCGGGGAGCGCCCCCCACCCCGGGCCCCCCGGGCATCCGCAGTCTGCTCCCCTCCTCGCTCCCTGGGGACGCTCACCTCTCCGGTGACCAGGCCCAGACCTCAGGCGCTGAGGCACCTGCCTCCTCGAGCCGGCCTGCCCTGACCACAGACGCAGCCTGCGTCCTGCCCTCACCTGCAGCTCCCTGGGGGTCCCTTCACCCGCCCTGTCCCAGCAGTTGGCATGAAAACTGCACCCAGCCGGGCGTCCCGCCTTCTCACGCGCTGGTCTGTGAGGGACCCCGCGGGCCCAGTCCCGGGGCCCCCGCCGCTCCCGGCGCCCACGCCCTGGAAGCTCTGCCTCCTGGAGAGCGCGGAGGCCCCTCCCCGCACCCGGCCTCGCACGTGCGGTCCCTCTGCCGCACACGTGTCCTCCCTGAGAGCGAGCTCAGACCCCCAGGGCCTGCTGTCCCGGGCCCCAGGCTGCAGCACGGGGCGCCAGGGCCGGTGCGGTGTGACCGGCACCAGGAGGGCTGGGGACCGCCCGATCCCGCGCTCCGTGGTCTGCGGAGGGTCAGGTCAGAGGCGGAGAGGAGCGAGGCGGCAGAGGCCCCCCGAGAACAAACGGGGCGCCGTGCCAGAGAAGCGCGGCGGCGCCGCCGGGCGGACCCGGGGCTCCCGCTCTCGGAGAGGCCTTCGGGCACCGTCTGGGGGCGCAGAGCAGCTCGAGCGGGCTCCGGGCAGCGAGCACGCGGGAGGCGGCCGGGCCGGCCGCCGGCCGCGGAGCAGAGCAGACACCCGGGGAGCGGCTGTCAGGAAGCGGAGCGGCGGCCGCTCGGGGGCAGCGGGAGTGCGGCGTCAGCAGCGGGCGCGGGCGGCCGCGCGGGAATCCCAAGTAGGTCAGGCTCGCCGCCACCGTGACGGCTGCAAACTGCTAAGCGGGCTTTTCCGCGGAAACGCTGACGGGCGCGCGGCTCGGGCCGCCGTGCCCTCCTGGTCGGCGCCTCACGCGGGCCCGGCCGTGCAGGGTGGCCTGTCGCCAGGTGCTGACAGAGCCTCTGGGCTCCGGGGAAGGCGGGACAGGGTCCCTCGGGCGAGGAGGGGCCGGGTGGCGGCTGCGGCCACCTGACCTCCTAGGACCCTTCTCCAGCGCACGACCCCTCACCCGCCAAGCTCCAGGGGGGACCTGGGGGCTTCCCGGGTCACACCTTCCCGCAGTGGACGGGGGCTACGGGCCTGGCCGGCCACCCAGGCCTGAGGACCCCGGCAGGTCTCCAGGCTGAGGCTGAGCACCTGACAGCAGAACTGGGGGCCCCCCAGCCCCGGGTCACCTGCGACGTCACCACTGAGGGGACTGCGCCTTCCCGAGGGGACCCCAGTAGTGAACAGAAACGAGGGCGGCGCCGAGGCCAGCGGCATCGGGTGGGGACACTGGCCGTGCCGCCTCCAGCACAGGCGCTGTGGTGTGTTGTGAGGGCCGCGATGGTTTTATGAGCTCACATCTATTCAATAGGTATTTCGATCAATGGAAGCATTACAAGCTTTCCCTTTAAGAGCCTAATAAACAACAAGATGGAAAGTAAAATTCTCCATAAAATGACACTTTTAAAAATCCATTTCAGCTGAAGCTATTGGTGTTTTGTATGTCAGCTGCAAAAAAACGGTATTATTGGCCCTTAATGGCCCCACTCAGAGTGCAGAGTTCAGCCTGCCGGGCAGATGGCTGGCGCGGCCCAGGGCGGCCTCGAATCTCTGCCAGGCTGTCACCCAGGACTTGCGGGGCCTGACAGCTCGGCTGGTGAGGACCCGCCCCGCCCTGTCTCCCCTCCGGGCCGCTCCCCCAGAGCCTAACGGCTGGGACTCCGCGCGCTGGCGGCAGCGGAGGGCGCGCTGCTTAGGAGGCAGGGCCCAGCCTGTCCTCTGGGAAGACCGGGCAGGTGGAGGCCCCACCGGCTCCCAGATGACAGCCCCTGAGGGCCTGTGCCCGTTGTCTGCCTCATCTTGTCCCCTACCCCGAGCCCAGACCCCAGGCTCTGTCCCCAGGGGCCCTTCCTCAGGCTCGCACAGCAGAGCTGGGCCTGCCTGTCAGCCCCTGCTGCCTGTGCGCTGGCCCCACAGCAGTCCTGCTGTGCCCCGGGGTCCCCAGCTCTGACCCTCATCACCAGAGACGTGGGGACTAGCCCAGAGAGCGCCCCCACTGAGCTCTGGTGGCCAATGACTGCCACCTTCCACTTGGCAGGATAGGTCTCTCCAGGTCCCCGTCCAAAAGCCTGGCCACCTGACCTGCCTAGACGGCTCCCACTCCCTCTCCAGACCGCGCGGAACCTGCCCAGTGACCCGGGTCGGGCCTCTGCCCTCGCGCTCTGTGCTCGCAGCCCCCCGCACCACCTACTGCCGGCTTGGACAGCCCTGGCTCCCTGACCTCCAGCTCACCCGCCAGCCACGCGGGCCTGACTCCAGCTCCTCGGCCCACGCTGCCGCCTGCCCGGCCCGGCCTCCCCGCACCGCAGCCGCAGGCCCAGCTCCCATGGCAGCTGCCCCATCCCTCTGGTGACCCCTAGGACAGTTGCGCCTCGTGTGTACACCGTGAAGGGGCCCCAGATCTGGACACGGCCGAGCTGAGACACTGGCGGGCGGCCCAAGCTGGAGGCACGTGACAAAGCGGAAACGTTATGCGACCCCCAGATGCCACAAGCCCTGCCCCTCACTGCTACCTAAAGAGACTCAGGAGGAGGGGAGATGGGAGGGGGTCCAGCTGCCCCTCCCCCAGACACCGGTGGGTGGCCTCTCCCGCAGCCACAGGTGAGTACGCCCGGACCCTGGAGAGCGGATGGTGGCCGGGCAGACGATGGGCTCCCCGAGACTCCAGGGAAAGGCCTGTGGGCTCAGCAGCAAACGCTCCCAAGGCGGAGGGTGAGCAGGCAACTGCCATCAGCGTGAACACACAACTGTCAACACCTCCAACACCAGCAAGACGCGGGATTACAAAGAAAAGCCAGACAAACCTAAACACCGAGGGCGATGTCACAGCAGATGTGCCTGGCGGCAAAAGCCACAGGACACAGCTGAAACAGAAACGAGAAAACAGCCAAGCTTCTAGAGGGAACACGACCTTGGGGTAGGCTGACGCTTCCAAAACAGACGCAAAGGGCACTACTCATAAAAGAAGACGGGAAAGTCAGACCTCACTGAAAGGCAAGCCCACACCGCACGGAGACAGCTGACAGAGTAGAGCCATAATATATGAAGAACACTAGCAAATCAATAAAAAGACAAACTAACACAACAGTGGGTGAAAGACACCACAGGGCGTCCACACAGGAGGGCAGCGTGGCTGCAAAGCGGGAGAAGGTGCTGAGCACTGAGAGTCCAGGAACGGGAGATGTCACTGCAGCCCCAGCACAGCCACGAAGGGAAAGACGAGGCCCAGCAAGGGCCACCGGCACCCTCGCACTGCGGCACCAAGGCAGACCCAGACAGCCACACGGGGGCCAGCCTCTCTACCGCGGCCCGGCAGTCACCCACCTGCTGAGATGCAGTTCCACGGGGAAGAGGGCCCCGGCGAGCGCGCACACAGCACCGAGGGCAGCAGAGCCGGGCAGTAACCCGATGCCATCAAGAGCGAAAAGGGCACAGTGTGGGCCCTGAGAGGCGAAAGGAGTCCCGCTCACACACCAGAACGCACCCCAGGCGGGCGGCCTGGTTCTCTCCCAGTTCTGGAGGCCGCGGGTCCAAGATCAAGGCACCAGCAGGCAGGGTTCCTGGTCTGCAGACAGCGCGCCTGGCTGAGCGCTCACACTCTCTGTTTGCAGGGCCAGCTCGGGGGTCAGTCCCCTCACTGTAAGGACACCAATCCCATCTGATCAGGGCCCACCCTAGTGACCTCCCTTAACCGTGATCACCTTTATCAAGCCTTATCTCCCCCCATCAAAAAATGGGCGGAGGATCTAGGCAGACAATTCTCCAAAGAAGACCTGCAGATGGTAAATAAACACATGAAAAGATGTTCAACATCGCTCCTCATTAGAGAAATGCAAATCAAACCACTACGAGGTACCACCTTACACCGGCCAGAATGGCCATCATCAAAAAGTCTACAAACAGTAAGTGCTGGAGAGGGTGTGGAGAAAAAGGATCCGTATTACACTGCTGGTGGGAATGCAACTTGGTGCAACCACTGTGGAAAACAGTATGGAGATTCCTCAGAAAACTAAAAATAGAATTACCATTTGATCGAGCATTCCCACTCCTGGGCATCTATCCAGAGGAAACCATGACTCAAAAAGACACGTGTACTCCAGTGTTCATTGCAGCACTCTGTGCAATAGCCAGGTCATGGAAACAACCTAAATGCCCATCGACAGAGGAGTGGATAGGGAAGATGTGGTACATACACACAATGGAATATTACTCAGCCATTAAAAGCAACGAATTACCAACATTTATAGCAACATGGATGGACTTAGAAATTATCATGCGAAGTGAAACCTGTCAGACAATTAGACAACAACACCCAGTGCTACCGCTTACATGTGGAAACTAAAAAGACACAATGAACTTCTTTGCAGAACAGACAATGACTCACAGACTTTGGAAAATCTTGGTTTTTCAAGTAAGACAATCTGGGGGGTGGGGGGATGCACTGAGAGTTTGGGACGCAAAATGCTATCAAATTGACTTGTGATGATTTTTGTATACCTATAATTGAAATAAAATTAAGAAATTGAAAAAAAAAAAAGCCTCATCTCCAAGTATAGTCCCATTGGGATTCAGGGCCTCAGCCTATGAGTTTGGACGACTCAGTCCATAGCAAATGGTGAGCAAAACGTTAACTATAAGGGAAAAAATAAACGCTATGGAAACAAAAAGAAGTTCCACACAAAACAGTACCTACCATAGTTCCCTCGTGGCACAGCAGGTTAAGGATCTGGTGTTGCCACTGCAGTAGCTCGGGCTGCGTCTGTGGCCAAGGTTTGATCCCTGGCCAGGAACCTCCACATGCCATGGGCACAGATAACAAAACAAAACAAAACAAAACAAAACACCACAAACAAAAACAAGGGGGCACACAGGAGTCTTCTAGGGGCAGGAAATGGGCCCTCCCTGACCCGTGTTACAGGCACACAAGATAAAAACCCATAGAACTGACCACTGGAAACACAAGCAGACCACGTTTGCTTTGTTTTTTCCCCAGCTGTGACACACAGAAGTTCCTGGGCCAAGGCACGACCTGAGCCACAGCCGTGCCAACACCAGATCTTCAACCTGCTGAGCCCCGGGGAACTCCAAACCACAAAGGTTTTGCAAAAGAAAATCAAAGAGGAATATCTGTGCAGAAAGCCAAGTTCAGGAACAAGATTTGTACATGACAAAGCCGACATTTTTACATAATGGGAAAAACTCTGAGTGTTTAGTAAATGGTCTGGAGAAAACCAGGTAAAAATTAAACAAAATTAAATCTGACCTTTAATTTTATACCATATACCCAAGTAAATTCCCAGTAAATTAAATATAAAACTTTTAAGGGTTTTTTTTTTTTGGTGGTCTTTTCAGGGCCGCACCCGCAGCATATGGAGGTTCCCAGGCTAGGGGTCGAATTGGAGCTGCAGCTGCCACCCTACATCACAGCCACAGCAACTCGGGATCCGAACAGCGTCTGCAACCTACACCACAGCTCACGGCAACACTAGATCCTTAACCCACTGAGCGAGGCCAGGGATCGAACCCGGGTCCTCATGCATACTAGTCGGGCTCGTTAACTGCTGAGCCACGACGGGAACTCCAAACTTTTAAGTTTTAAACATAAAACTTAAAAACATAGCACCGGAAGAACACATAACTGAACACGTGTCATTCTGGGATGGAGACGGCTGCAGTAAGCAAATCAACATACGAAGTCTTACCAGACTGAGAGATTTAAACGTACGGAAAAGTTCTGTTAAAAGTCCTCACACAAAAATGAAAGGCAAGGAGCTCCTGTTGCAGCTCAGCAAGTTAAGAACTGGACATAGTGTCTGTGAGGATGCAGGTTTGATCCCTAGTCTTGCTCAGTGGGTTGAGGATACGGCATTGCTGCAAGCTGCGGTGTAGGTCAAAACTGTGGCTTGGATCCTGTGTTGCCTCATAGGTCTCAGCTGCAGCTCTAATTCGACCCCAGCCTGTCCACATGCCGCAGGTGCAGCTGTGTTAAAAAAAAAAAAAAAAAGCAAGAGGCTTCCTGGTGGCTCAGTGGATTAAGGACCTGGCATTGCTGCAGCTGCGGCACAGGGATGAGCCCAGGTGTGCAAACTTTTGCATGTTTTGGGTGCAGCGGGGGTGGGGGGTGGGGTGGTGGAAAGTCTTCAAAAAAAGGCTAAAGTGAAATTGAGAAAAAATGTATAGTCTGCCAAAAGGGTGCCATAATGAATACTTGCATCTTGCAAACCCGTAAGAAACAGGCCAGAGGCAAATAAACAGTTAACATAGAAAATGTTGAACTTGGGGAGTTCCCATTGTGGCTCAGTGGAAACGAATCCGACTAGGAACCATGAGGTTGCAGGTTCGATCCCTGGCCTCGCTCAGTGGGTTAAGGATCCGGCGTTGCCGTGAGCTGTGGTGTAGGTCGCAGACGCGGCTCGGATCCCGTGTTGCTGTGGCTGTGGCAAAGGACGGTAGTTGTAGCTCCTGTTAGACCCCTAGCCTGGGAACCTCCACATGCCGTGGGTGCAGCCCTAAAAAATGACAAAAAGACAAAAAAAAAATGTTGAACTTGACAAAGAATATGAATGAAACTATAATTAAAACTGTATGACCCTGGTTCCCAGTGGTGCCACAGCGGGAACAATCCGACTAGGAACCATGAGGTTGTGGGTTCAGTCCTCGCTCAGGGGGTTAAGGATCCAGCGTTGCTGTGAACTGTGGTGTACGTCACAGACACGGCTCGTATCCCACATTGCCATGCCTGTGCAGATTTGCAGCTGCAGCTCCGATTAGACCCCTAGCCTGAGAACCTCCATGTGCCGCGGGTGCGGTCCTAAAAACACACACACACACACACACACACACACACACACAAAAAAACCACCAAAAAATAAGCAAACAAAACGAAACAAAAACAACAACAAAAAGCCTGGATGACATTCTCCTCTAGCAAACTGTCCACAAGTTTACGGCAGTGGCGCGGGAACCGAGGAGGGCAGAGGATGCAAACCGGAGCCGCCCACCTGGCTTCTCAAAGGCCAGCACCACGACGTCGGGGCTGTCCCGGATGGCTCGACCTCGGCGGAGGACACCAAAGAGCCGGGTCAGGTTGTGTCTACCGAACCGGCAGGCCAGACGTCATCTCCTCGCCCCCAGGAAGCTCACTGGGCTGGACCCCACCGGGCAAAGGCCATCTGTGGGTGGGAGCAGATGGCGGCAGTGGGGGGTCCGAGCTGCGACTCACACAGCTGGGGCCCTGCTAGCACCTGGGGAGCGGAGGGCGGTAGGGTTGAGTGCTGCCTGGGCCCAGCCCCAAGTAGGGCGGGGCGGAGCAGGTGCCCAGGCCGCGCCCACATGCAAGCCCCACCGACACGCCCACCAGCCAGGCAGGTGGGCGGGGCTGGACGGAGGGGGAGGGGCGGGGCGGGGCGGGGCGGGGCGGGGCGGGGCGGGCCTCCCCGCCGCGGCGCCCCCGCCCTGCCCCTAGAGGAGCCCCAGCAACAAGGGGACAGAGCCCGGGCCATAACTTATGCTCCCCCGCCCATGCTTTATGGCTTTCTTAATTCGGCTCCTGCTGCTATTAATGTAGTTAATGCTGAGATTATATCTATTTTCTGGCGTCAGGCGGTGATTTATTCAAGCCATTTTTCCGGTGGAGGCTCCCACGCTGTTAAATCAAGCGCCTTGCCAATTAAGTGCTGACTTGGGAAGTGGAGGCAATCTTAACAGACATCTAACCGCAAATTAAACCGGGCTCCTTACTCTGGGGAGTGGGCGGGGCAGCCGCAGAAACCTTGCTGACTTCGAGGAAAGTCAAAGGAAACAGACCTGCTCTGCAGGCTGCCGCTCCGGCGGCCCAGAGCCAGGCTCAGCAGGAGCTGGGGTCAGGGTCCTGCCTGGCCGTGGTGACCGCCCTGGGGGAAGGGCCGCAGTCACTGCGCCTGTCCCCAACACACAGAGGTCTCTGCAACTGCAGCCCCTCCCACCTGGGACAAACGCTAAAAAGGAAACAGCCCACGACACCTGAATTGCCCCGAGTATGCACATGAAGCCGCTGAAGAGACTCTCTGGCAGCCTTAGAAGGGCGCCAGGTGGGAGAGGTGCTGTGGGTGGCTGTATGCTGGCCCAGCAACCCCGAGCCTGGTTGGAGCCCTGAAGGGGTGAAGCTGAGGCCCCACCTCTGAGGACGCACAGCGGCTGGGGTGGGGGCAGGTTGGCAGCAAGAGCCAGGCAGGGGAAGACACGCCCACCCCTGGGCCTAGCACCTCCCTGGTGCCCTTGGGAGTCTAGGGTCCAGGGAACCTGAGGGTGACAAGGGACAGGGCAGATGCCAAAGGCAGAGCCTGGGAAGAGGTGGTGGCCAGGCCGCCTGAGGCCCCCAGGGGCCGGAGCCAGCACTCGCTGGTGGGAGCCATCTGGCCACAATCCCCAGCGCTGTGAGCCCCCCCAGGCCCACCATCCAGCACAGGGAGCCCCCTTTCCTAGGCTACCCAGACCCCTGAATGAAGCCTCCCCACCCACCGCAGAGGCCCTGGCCCGGCCCTGAGTGCAGAGTCGTGTTCTGGGGTAAGATCGGGCCGAAGGGCTGATATACGCTAAGAGTTAAACGTGGTATCGATTACGTGGACGATGCTTTACCGCCGCCTCTAAAACCAAGACAAAGGTGGTGTTTAAAGCGGTGTTTGAGTGTGTAAGGCACCCGGAGCCGCGGGTTGACAAGGACGTTTTATTTCTTCCTGTCAGGGGCAGTATTTTCAGCTTCCCTAGCTCCTCACGCCCAGGGCCGCCCAGGGCGCAATGTCCCACGGGGCCCCCCGGAGGGGCCTCACGGGGCCTTTTCAGCTTCCTTCCAACAGTCCTGCTGCCTTAGAGCAAAGCTGCCCTCCGGCAGACACAAGGGGCCTTCTCCAGGTCTACCCTGAAGCACCCAGCCGGGCCTGTCCGACCTCCTCCGAGAGCCGCCGTGCTGTGCTGAGCCCCAGGGAGGCCACACCGAGGCCACACACGGGGTTCTGCTGTGGCAGCGGCAGCACTGCACGGGCCTGCAGGGTGCTGTCCCGTCGGCGTTGGTCCACGGGGAGCCAGGCCTGGGCGGGGCACCCGCCAGCCTGACCCTCTTCCACCGCTGGCCCGAAGGCTGCCGGGCCGGCTCCCAAGAGCAGAGGGCGTGCCTGTCGCATGATCAAGGCGCAGTGCGCCATGGCAAGCAGGTCAGCTTGGCCCAGCGAGGGGTCCACGTGCAGCAGGGACCAAGGGCGGCCCGCGAGGGCACTGACCCCGGGGCTGGTCAGCGGAGGAGGCAGGAGGCCGGCCTGGGCCACAGGGCTGCCAGGAACGGCAGACGTTCCAGAACAGAGCAGCGCAGTCGGTGCCACCCAGCCTGCCCGAAGTCCCTGCGCCCAGCACGCCCACCCTCCACACCTCCCGCCTCACTGGGACCCGGCCCACACCTGAGGCTCCCGGCGTGGGAGGACGAGGACAGAGTGAAGGGCACACACACCCGGGAGGAAGGGGGCAGAGGGAAGCGAGAAAGACACCGACCTGTGGAGGCCGTGAGAGAAAAGCGGGGTGCGAGTGAAGAAAGGCAGCCGGAGGCTCACCCCCTCCGCGGGGGCCAGAGGGCTGGGGGACCGGCGGCGACAGAGTCGGTCCCAGAAGGGACCCATGGCGGCGCCCAAGGCGGGGAGGAGGCTGTGCCGGCTCTCCCAGGGCCGCTGGCCCGCCCCGCCCCCAGCCATCGGGGATGACTGTCCCCGGGGCCAGCGAGCGGGGCAGAGAGGGCGTGGCCAGCCCCGTGTGACCGCAGCTCCTGGCCTGAGATGGAGCGGCGCCCTCCGTCCTCCAGCAGCCGCGGACGGAACCCAGGCCCCTGGCGGGCGGGCGCGTGGCAGGGAGGAGGCAGCGTCAGAGAACCCGCCCAGGGTGACGGTCACAGGGCTGTGACCCCGAGGAGGACAGGCCAAAAGGAAGCAGCCAGCGAGTGCCCCCGCCCCAGCCCCCGCAGACGCCGCAGGCCAGTGCCGCCCACGGCCTCCGACCCCCGCCCCGGCCCGGAGGGCCAAGCAGGAGGCGGCAGGGAGGACGGCTCAGGCTGGCCGCGCCTGGGAGCACGCGCCGGGCGGGGCTCCAGACCCTCGGTGCAGACCCTGCGTCATCGACGGGCTCATGCCAGCGCTGCGCTGCACACAGGGAGGGAGTGGCCCTGGCCGGCCTGGCGCTCGGCTGCGAAGGGCCCGAGGCCAGAGGAGCCCCAGGGCCTCAACCTGGACCCACCAGGGTGCGTCCGGCAGCGAGCTTGGCAGAAGACGAAGGAAGCGGCAGGGCCCAGCTCGGCCCCTCCACCTCGGGTCCTGTGCCCCAGGCCTGGCTCTAACGTCGGGCCCGGGTTCTGGAGGGACGGCAGTTGTCCCTCAGCGTCCCAGCCTCACCACCGACCGGGTCGTCACCTCCGGAAACCATCACGGGGTGAGGAATCGGGCCCCACGGCCCGCCCGAGAGCAGGGCCCGCCCCACGCCCCGCTGAGAAGCTCGGGCAGGCGTTCAGGCCTCGGGGCTGCCGACAGCTGAAAGGCCTGCTAGACTCAAAGACAGAGAAATAAAAAAAAAAACCAAGGCGCGCTTTGAACCGACTTCCAAATTAAGAGTTGCATCCTTGCTGTCAGGCCCCCGCCAGCAGTTTCTGCGGCACCTCCCGTGCAGAAACTCACCTCAAGCCATTTATTAGAATGATGAAGGCAAAGGGACCCGCAACCGCACTCCTTCCTTAATGAGCAGCCGAAGGGATCGGTAAGCATAATTTCAGAGGCCAGTAATATTTTATATAATCGCCGAGTGGTTTAAATTGAAAACCCCCAACTGAATCAATATTTACTGCATTGAAACGAAATGAATAGTAATAAGTCACTAAGCTCTCTGTCCTGTTTCATAAAATAAAAAATTATAAAAATGAGC
Source organism: Catagonus wagneri (assembly GCA_004024745.2). Lineage (NCBI taxonomy): Eukaryota > Metazoa > Chordata > Mammalia > Artiodactyla > Tayassuidae > Catagonus > Catagonus wagneri. The sequence continues at coordinate 52,641 of PVHT021183678.1, forward strand.
ACAGGCGCAGGGAGGCCATCACATTAACTTTTACGGCACTTGGGGAGCTGTAACCGCCTGTTCTCGTAAAATAAAACCCTAAAAAACCTGCCAGAGGAGACCTGCTTCAGCGCCTGGCGGGGAGTGCGCGGGGGCAGGGGGCGGGGGCAGCCCCACCCACCCCCGCTGGCACCCACCCCGTCCTCCCACCGGGAGGCCCCCCAACCTCTGCGGAGCCTCAGCCCGAAGAGCTCGAGGCCACACGGTCCCCGTCACCTTCAGGCCAAACTTCCTGCTCTCACTTCTTACCTATGTCTTCAAATTCCACCCTGAGGATGCTCTCAGCTGTCCCCATGGGGGCAGGAAAGTCCCCTTTGACCACTGTGACCTGGGCTGGTAAGGGCATAGGCGGGTGAGGGCGGAGGACAGGGTCCAAGCCCAGAGACCCTGTGTGCCCCGTGGGCCCTGAGTGGCTGAGAAAGGCCGGAGCCCAGAACTTCCCGTGCAGAGTTCCCTGAGGGCTGAGAAAGCAGTGCCGCCACAGAGCAGAGCCAGATGGGAGCCGCGCGGGGGGGGCGGGGGGTGTGCCTGATGTCACTCTCTGAACGCAGCTGCGGCCGGCAGCACCGCGGCCATGGGCACCAGCCCCCCAGAGGGCCGAGAGCCCCCGGGCCGCCGTCACCAGGCTCCCAGGCCGCGAAGGAGGTCCTCGTCCCAGGCTGAGGCCGATGTGGCGCGTGCACAGGGCCTTGGACAAGTGACCCGCCCCTACAGCCCCAGAACAGCAGACAAACCAGTGATTAAACATGGGCAGAGGACGCAAGCAGCTCTAACCCAAAAGACAAGGAACGGCCTTAAATAATCTCATGAATAAACACCACTGTAATCAGGGAAACGCAAACTGAACCGCGAGATGAGATGCCAGCACGTGGAGAAAGCGAAAACTAGGGACAGAAGGGGACGTGCGTCTCCCCCCTCCCCAGCCCGGGAATGCTCCCCAGAGAAAAGGGGACATGGGTAACACAAAGACCCGGTGAGAGGGTGGCCGGCCCGCGTCGCCATGGCCCAAATGTCTGCGAAGAGCAGGGCTGTGGGCCGGGCGGGGAGGGAGCCCAGGGCCGGCGGCAGGGGAGGCCCCCGGGGGCGGAGGTCCTGCCGGTGGGCTGAGGGGGCCGGACAGCAGCGCGGCTCTTACAGAGTCTGCCTTGGTCCAAACTCAACTCTGCTCAGCGGACGCACCTCACTGGATGCAGCTTTTACCTAAAAGCACCGTAAACGGGTGCTGAGCCCCGGCGCTGGGAGGCGGCGGGAACGTCCAGCGCGCACGGACCCCCAGCGCCCCCGCCCCCCAGCGCTGTCCACGGGGCCCCTGGCTGCGGGGCTGAGAGCACTGGGGGGCGGAGAGGGGAGGCCCCCATGAGCCTGAAGCCCTGCCGTCCGCATGGAAAGGACCCGCGGCAGCCCAAAGGGGCCCTGCAGGCCAGGTCAGAACGCATCTCCGTGAAAACGGATTACAGCCAACAGAATAAATAAGACTGGAGTCCCCACGGTTATAAATGGAGTACTCTCGGCAATGGGGACAGTGACCAGCGGTGGCTCCCGGGCCCCTAGCTCACAGCCGGGGCTGAAGGTCGGTCAGCAGCAGGAGGGGGCAGTCTGAGGCCACTCAGGTCACAAGCCAAGCAGCGGGCTGGGCAGAGACAGAGGCGGTGCCACCGTCGGCAGGGCCCTGAGGGGCCGGGCGCCCCTGCGGTGGAGCTGAGCCAGACTGCCCACACCTGGAAGCCCGGGCCCGGCCAAGTCTCTGCACTTGAACCTGCCCGCCTCTCGCGTGGGCTTCTCCTGTTCTTCCCTGTGTTGTGTGTGTCGTCTCCTCTGCCAGAGAAGACCCCTCTGTGCCTGGCGGTCGGACCCCCCACCGCAGCCAGGCCTCGGGGAGGCCCGGGGCTGCCGAGAAGCCGTCTCCCAGGCCTGCTGGACTCCTGGCACGCTGCCCAGGCACAGTCCGGGCCCCGCTTCCAGGTAGGCAAGGGCCTGACCCAGGGCGGGCCCTCCACACGCTCTAGGGACTGTGAGTGGACAAGCAAAAGGCCAGGAGTGGACGGGCTCCTTCACAGGCCAGGGGCAGTTAGAAGCTGCTGCAGTCGCCAGCCTGGGCACCACCTGCCTGCTCTGCGCGACGGGGTCTGAGCCGAGGCCCCTCGGACCCAGGGAAGAACACTCAGGTCCCGCCTCGGTAAGGACGCGACCCAGCCAGCCCCAGCTCCAGCCCAGATCGCAGACCTCTTACACGAACCAGGACCCCGCCCCGGCTGCCCGCTGCCAGCAGAGCAGGCAGGGCCTGAGGCTGGCACTCTGGACCCACACCCGGGCCGGCGCCCCACGGAGGCAGCGCTCATTCCCCTCGCCCGAAACGGACACTGTCACCTGCAACACAGCCAGTTCACAAACGGCAGACGGCCTCGCCCTTCCAGCCTCCGCCGTCAGCCCCTTCGCGGGCGGCCGCTGGGACACGCTGCTCCCGGACAGGGCTACTGCGGGCGGCCAGAGGCACAGGGCGGGCAGAGAGCAGCACCCCACTGCGTCTCAGAGGGCAGGGGGAGGCAGGCACCCCACCACGCGAGCCCAGCCCAGGGCCGGGGCGGCCACAGTCGCAGCCTAGGAAGGGGGGCGGCCGCCAGGGAGGCTGAGGGGCCCCCGGCCCGACACACACCCCCACCCCACTGATCCAGCAGCAGGGCCTGGACCACCTTCAGCACCAGCTGGGGAGTTCCGGTCGTGGCTCAGGGGAAAAGAACCAGACCAGTATCCATGAGGACACGGGTTCCATCCCTGGCCACACTCTGTGTGTAAAAGACCTGGCACTGCTGTGGCTGTGGTGCAGGCTGGCAGCTATAGCTCTGATTAGAACCCCTAGCCTGGGGGAGTTCCCGTCGTGGCTCAGTGGTTAAGGAATCCGACTAGGAACCATGAGGTTGCGGGTTTAATCCCTGGCCTTGCTCAGTGGGTTAAGGATCCGGCGTTGCCGTGAGCTGTGGTGCAGGTTGCAGACATGGCTCGGATCCCGCGTTGCTGTGGCTGTGGCGAAGGCCGACAGCTACAGCTCCTGTTAGACCCCTAGCCTGGGAACCTCCATATGCCACGGGTGTAGCCCTAAATAAGGCAAAAACACAGAAAAAAAAAAAAAAAGAACCCCTAACCTGGGAATTTCCATATGCCACACTGTGGACCTAAAAAGCAAAAAACAAAACAAAACAAAACCAAACCCTTTCCCTGCGCGTGGCCTCTGCCCTCTGAGCAGACATCCCAGGCTGCTTCCCAGACCCAACACGGCCCACACCGACCGCACGGGTCCCACCCTTGGAGGAGCCTCCTCTGGGCCCTCCCGGCACTGGGCACCCCAGCACTTTCCTGCTGCTGCGGCCGGGGGGGGGGGTCCCATCACAGGGTCGGGCCGGGCTGAGCTGGGGGTCTCTGCACACCACCATGCCGAGACCCTCGGCAGACAGAGACGGGGCCCGGTGTGGCCGTGGGGGAGGCGACTGGACGGGGGCACTGCTCTCACAGGAGTCACCCCAAGTTCTCCACTGCCACAGCCTTCGGGGCAGGGCAGAAGACTGCGGGGACCGCAGTTCAGGGCCTGCACAGGGCAGCTCTGGGGACCAGCTGGACAGTCCCCCCAAATTCCTCTGTTAAGCCTTAGCCCCAGTGTGAAGTTCTCGGAGGTGATCAGAGCTTGAAGACGAGGCCATGGCGGTCGGGCCCAGGGAGGTGACTGTCCCATTAGCCCCTCCGCCTGCGAGGACACAGCGAGCAGGTGGCTGTCTGCCAACAGGAGGAGAAAGGGGCCCCGCCAGCGCCAGACCTCAGCCGTCCACCTCCAGCCTGGGACGTAAGCGCCTGTCCTCTGAGCGGCCCGCAGCGCACGACCCGCGGCCCCAAGGACCAGAGCTGGGGCAGGAGCCGCGGGGCCGGGGGTGGGGCACGCAGAGCCGCGCCTCACGCTGAATTCCCCTTTAGTGACAAGCCGTTCCTGTGCAGAAGGGTTTCAGAGCCTTCAAAATCACAGCCCGAACCTCGTCAAACCGCCCGGAGATTACTTAAGATTTACCGCTCAGACGCAAAAATAAAATAAAATAAAGAAGGCAGCGCAGCGAGCGGCAGCCCTGACAGCACCATTTGTAGTGGGGATGGAGCAGCCTCCAGACTCTGCTTGAGCAGGGCGGCTTCTGTTTATTCCGCACTTTCATGTCAAATGAGCTTGGAGAGAAAAAAGTGACGGGGGTTTAGGGATGTAAGTCACATCTCAGCTTCAGTCCAGATTAACGGACTTGTTGGGAGCCGAGAGGGCACAGGCCCATCCACGAATCCTGGAACAAAAGCATTACACCCGCGCTGGGCACGAGCCTCGGCCCTGGGGTGTGCTCCGCAGCCCCTCTGCCGGGACCGGGGCAGCTCTGGCAGCCGCGCTGTGCAGTCCTGAGCGCAGCCACTTGGGGGCTCCTGGGCCTCGGACCCGGCCCCACCCGGGCCACCGCCACTGCCCCTGCACCCAGGCAGCCCCAAGCCGGGTCTGCTGGCCAGCGTGCCACAGACGTGGTGGGCAGAAGCCTTCCCAGGAGGGCACCCCCCGCCACCCTGGTCCCGCCCCCCACGCGTGCCCGGCGGGCAGCAGCACCTCGTCCAGCCCGCGGCTCTTGATGGAACGTCGGACACGGCCCCAGAGGCCCGGCGAGCAGTGCCCACGGGCCCGGGAGCTGCTGCCCGGCGCCTCCCGCCCTCCCAGCCGGCTCTCCTCGCGGGCACTCCTGGAGTCAAGGCCCCACACGGACGCTCCAGGACGCCCCCCCTGGCCCGGGAACTCCCATACGCCAAACAAACAAGCACCAGAACTTCCTCTACCCCCAGGCCAGACGGAGCTGGTGGCAGGAGGGGACACCCAGGCCCCGCTGGGAATGGGGCACCACGTGGCCCTCAGCTTCCCACGCGTTGGGCCAAAACGGACCGCGGCTGAGAGGGGGTTTCCACTAACTCGGGAGACAAAAGGCAAAGCCGCCGTGAGAGGCGGACGTGCACCTGGCGCCCAGGACAGCGCTAACAGTGGGTCACACGGCCACGTGTCTCGGGCCACGGCGCTGCGTAGGGACTTCCGGGAAGGGAACAGGCCAAGGACCTGCAACTCCCTGCCTCTCCGGAGGCGAGCAGCCAGGCCTGGGGACGCCGTCTCTGAGCGGCGGGCGCTGAGACGGGTGCTGAAGCAGCACTGTGCATCCCTCCAAGGCCGCATGTCTTCGCTGAGGCTGCCAGCCGGGCACCAAAGTGTGGACAGCGAGGGGCCCCAACACGGGACACGGGGGCTGTGGGCTGGAGAAGGGCAACCCCCGTCAGGACAGACGTTGCAGTGGCCCTGCCGTCTCAGACGTCTTTCTATTGCCAGGTCCCTGGCGGTGGCGACTGAGTGGCAATACCCCCCTAATGAAAGGGTGTGTCTTTCCTCGGCACTGGGAGGGCGGGACCTGCCAAGACCACGGACCTCAGCTGCAGTCTGCGCTGGGCCACGCTCCAGCCCAGCCCCCGCCCCCGGGGCGCCGGGCTCCCCCAGGATGGCAGCCCCCGCCCCAGCTTCTCCTCTGCAGTGAGTCGTGGGAGCATCTGCGGGAGGCGAGCCAGCCACTCCCGCCCACACTGGCCCTCTTAGCTGCCGGCCCGGCCCAGCTCCTGCCTGTGTTGATGGCTCCTGACTCTGCCCACTGAGGTGCAGGGCTGCCGGGGCCCGCCGCCCGCCCCCGAGGCGCCCTCAATCCGAGAAAAGCCCTCGGTCTGTGGGTCAGCGCAGCCAGCTGGCGGTACGGCCCGCCCTCGTCACGAGAGCGGCCACCGGCACAGCCCTCCTCCTACCAGGGAGAGCGGAGGGACCTGCAGCTGTGCAGGTCAGAGGTCACGGCTGAGACAAAGCCAGCTGGCCCCAGAACCTCCCTGAGGCCTGCCGACCACACAGGTGGCCCCAGGTCCGAAGGAGCTGAAGCAGGTGGGTGGGGGCATCAGACTGCAGCCAGCCCTGGAGACAGGCCCCTTCTGCCGCCTCGACAAGCCGAGCCTGACGTGCGCGGCTGATGGCGGGCTGGGCGGCGGGCAGGTGGTGACTCTGCCGAGGCAGCCCCGCCAGGGCCCGGGTGACCTTGGGCGAGGGGAGCCCAGGCCGCGGCAGCCACACTTCCCAGGGCCTCCCGGCCGCTCGGCCCTCCTGCCCTCTCGGGGTCTAGGGCTCTGGCTCAGGGTGCGTCCTGGGAGCCAGGCGATGGGGCAGACGGACCGGCAGCGAGGCAGTCAGGGCAGAGGGAGGCCCCGCTGAGCCCGGTGCCCACCCACCATGCACACATCACGGCCTTCCCTCCAAGGTGGCCACCGGGCCCCCCCTCCTCTGGAACAGGAGCCTGAGGCAAGCAGTGGCCACGCTGGGCTGGCAGCTGGGCCGGGTGGCCGCATCCCCAGACCGGGCCTCCCGACGGCCTTCCTGCCACCCGCCCGTGCGGCACCCCCGCCTGCCCCCTGTGCCACAACGAGGCACAGGCACACGCCCGCCCTGCTGCCGCACCAGCCGAGGGCGAGGCGGTGGCTGCGCCAGGGGCACGCCTGGCCTCCTCCCTCTGCAGGAGCCCTTGCCCCCCTGGGCCCGGCACCCGCCCAGCTGTGTCCGAACCTGGGGCTTTCGTGGCGCTCAGAGGCCAGGAGGGAGAGGCCCGCTGGTGCCTGCCGGACGGCCACCCCAGCCCCGAGCCGGCCTCCCGGGGGAGGCAGGCCTGGCCGGGCTGCCACTGCGGGCAGAGTGCCGCCTGCAGGGTGGAGGCGGGAGCGAGAATCAATAAATCTGAACCTCATTCACGACGATCTGGGGCTCTTATTAAGTAAATTAATTTAAGTTAATTTAGCTCGATCACGACTCCCGATCACAGTGATTTACTGAGGGGGAAATTGCATTACGAAAAGGCCATGCTCGCCAGATAGGAGAATGGAAGAAAATTAGACCCACTTAGCACTGTGCATTAATATGGAAATAGCAGGTGTAAATTTAACCTTATCGAGAGAGTGAAAATTATCTTCATAAATTTGTAGAAATAGCCCCCAAGATGCTTATAAATCTATTTAAAACAAAAATATTACAAAAAGTGCAGTAAAATTAATTTAAAATATACTTCCAGCTATCGCCTCCAGGAAAATCGGCAGCAGGGCCAAGCTCCATGCAGCCTGGTGGGTGAGGAGGAGGCAGTGGACGCTGCGGCCGGGGCAGGCCGGCCAGGCACAGCTACCAGGGTCAGGAGGCCAGCGCCTCCTCTCCACGGCCCCAGAGCCAGGCAGCCACCGGCCAGAGGGGAGGGGCCGTGGGGGCCGGCAGAAAGGCCCCGGCCCGGGACTACGGCCGCTCTGCTTCGCGGTCCAGCTCCCCAGGGCACAAGTGCCCCCTGGCCCGCAGCCTCTGGCCCAAGGAAGCCCACACCGCTCCCCAGACGCAGGCTCCCACAGCGGGGCCAGGGGACGGGCGAGGGGTTCCCACCAAGCTGTCGCCCCTCCCCTGCCTCGTGGAAGGGTGGGGCCACACCCCAATCTCTGCAGCCTTCTGCTTCCAACGGTGGTGCCCTCAGCCAGACGTGCCTGGGGCGGGGGACACATCAGCAGCGAGCCAGCCCAGCCTCTGTCACCAGGTCCTCCCTGAAGGATGACCGGGGGCGCTGTGGCCTCCACGGCCTGAGCGGTGGCCGCTCCTGGACCATCCCTGCCAGCTGGCAGCCTGCTGACCACAGGGCAGGGAGCATGTGGCCAGCCAGACATCCAGCCGCACATCCAGAAACTGCCAGACAGAGGAACTAGCCTGCTCCCCATCAACAAACTGTAGGTCAAGCACGTCTGGTGGCGAGCGCCATCCATGGCTCTCAGGCCTCCTACCTGGACAGGGAGAGCCGCCGTGCCCGCCAGGAGGGCAGGGCCGGGGGGCCAGGGGCGGTGCTGAGAGGCGAGGCCGGCGTCCTCTTGACAATGCGGTAGCGAGTCTTGATGACTCTGCTGGCAGGCGGGGGCCGCGGGCCGTGCAGGCTGGAGGCTGCAAGGAAACCCAGACGTGGTGGTCAGCGGAGGCCGGTGGGGACCCCATCACCCTGAGACCCAACCCCCGCCCCTGTGCCCGCACCCATTCCCGGAGAGCCGGGCGGCCCCAGTCTGGCCTCCAGGAGAGGGGGTCGCGGGGCCCTGGGGACGCCGAGGGCAGCAAGGCTCCCCGTGGGCAGTGAGGCGGGGCCTGTGGGAGGCGGGGTGAGAGGCGCCCGGCCCCCTCTCCAGCACCCACGCAGGTTTACGCGCTCAGCCACTGTCTTCACAGCGCTTTGCAGGCTGAGAGACGCCTTGGCTTTTCTACTTGCTGACGTTCCGTGCAATTAACAGGATCAGTTTTTGCTCGAGTTCCCTTCACCTGATAGCCAGCAATTTCTCCACAGCTTCGAGGAATGCATCTAATTGCCCGACTCTCGTAACGTTCAGCTCTGACCGCCCAGATAATCCAGGCTAGAGCTGCAGGGGAGGACAGGCGCCGCCGCCTCTCTGGGCGACCCGGCCCAGCCCTCCGGCCAGGCTGCCTGGACCCAGGCCCCCGAGGCGGCTCCTGCACCGAGCCCAGGGCCCTGCTTGGAGAGGGGGCCGCTGCGGGCGGTGCGGGGAGGAGGGAAGGCCCGTCAGGCAGGGTGGCCAGGCTCCGACCCGGGCAGGAGCCAGCTGGGCCTGGCTGAAGCGCTGTGTGCTGGGGTGGCCCGGGAGAGAGGGCCAGGCGGGGCGTGGTGGTGTCAGACCCGCAGGTCTCCACACTCCCAGCTGCCCAGTGCCAGCCCTGGCCGCGGCCAGCCACCCAGCTCCTCGACGGCACCAACCAGGGCTCCGGGAGCCGGACCCGCCGCTGGTCCCGAGGACACGCCCTTTCGCACCCTCAAAGCCCACAGGGAGCCGTCACTGCTCCACGAATGGCAACGGCAACGCCAACCACGGTCACCTTCCCGAGCCCTGAACACAGCGACCACCTGTCCCCACAGCTGGGCCCAGAGGGGCCTGCCGGGAGCACAGGACAAGCCCGCCCCGGGCCGTCACACCCACACTCGCATTGGCGATGGAACTGGCACTGCGCCTCCTTGTCCAGAGGCTGGGAAAGCCCCTCCCTCAGGTGTCCCCAAGCCTGTCCCCCCAGGGCACCGCAGCCTCTAACAGGGCTCTCGTCCGCCCACATGAGAAGGCCAGGACCCAGCTCGGGCTGAGCCCAAACCAGAGCGGGGTGTGGGCTCCAGGCACGCAGCCGCGGTCACGGTGCCCGTGGGGCTGCGAGGCCCGGGGAGGGGCTGGCGCTCCCAGAGCAGCCGCCCACCTAGGGGGCCGAGAAGGCCAGGCCAGCACAGCATGAGCACAGCGCCCCCCGCTGGGCAGCAGCTTGGGGCGTCGACGAGCCTGATCTCCCCGAGGGGCCGAAGTGAGAGTGTCCTGAGCTCTGGGCAGCCCCTCACACTTGGGATGGGGGGGAGAGCCTAGCCTAGAGTGGGCATCAATAAAAAACGTTTGTTGAATTGAATTTTCAAGGTCTTACAAGCAAGGAGAGACCTGCGAAAATCAGTAACAGCTGGTTCCGACTAAGCGTGGGACCGCGGGGGTGCCCTAAGTTACGGCCAAGCTGCCACCAAGCTCGGCCTCCGAGCGCCCCCAGGCCCCGCTCCCACCGCCTCCTGCCTGCCTGGGCTGTGACGCGCGCCTTGGAGCCCCACAGCGCTGGCTCTGCCGCCTAGGGCACCGCCGTGATGGCGGGGCATCCCGGGCAGAGACCCCTCCCCACCGGCCTGTGCTCATCCAGGGCACCGGGAGCCCCAGGCCCAGGCCCAGACGCATGGCACTGCCTCTCTCACACCGCCTTTCCACCAGATGCCACCTCCTCTGGGAAGCCCCCAATGCCCAGCGCACGGGGCTCTGCCATCTGGGACACAGCGCCTCCTGTGAACAGGCATCACTTCCTGTGAACAGGCATCAATGTTGAAAGCACATTCTTTGCAATGCAGCCCCAATGGGAAGTCAACTTTTTTATGGCCGAACCCGCAGCGTATGGAAGTTCCCAGGCCAGGGGTAGAATCTGAGCCGCAACTGTGACCTACACTACAGCTGCAGCAACACCAGATCCTTAACTCGCTGCGCTGGGCTGGGGATTGAACCCGTGCCTCCACGACAAGCCAAGCTGCCGCAGTCGGATTCTTGGCCCACCACGCCCACCACGCGGGGCCTTGGGAAGTCAGCGTTTTCACTGCCTTTGACTTATCGGTGCCTGATCAGCACTTCTAAGGAAACACAAAGCGACAAAGCAGAGCCCGCTTACGGGGCCGTCATTTTCCAGACTTTGTCACCCGGTGACCCCTGAGAGAGAGGTAGAGGAGAGGGCATACCAACTCAGGCCCCACCGCCGGCCTGAAGGCCCTCCTCCGCAACTCGGGGGGGGCAGGGTGGAAGTGCTCACGAAGGCGGCCTGGAGACGCCAGTGCCAGGCACCCATGCCCAGGGCACAAGAGTGCAGCAGGCGGACAGGCGGGTGGTACTGCCCCCGCCGGCCAGTGGGAGGGAGGCTCCTAGCCCAGGCCCCGCACACAGGCCCAGGGCGTCAGGGTGGCCCGTGCCCAGGCAGAGGGTGGGTGTGGGCGGGGCACGGAGCCGCCCTTCCCCCCACGGCCCGGTGCCCGAGCCTGGCCCAGCAGCCGCCCCGCCTGGCAGCACCCTCTCCCTGCCTGCTCGCTGGCTGAGGGCTTGTGTAGATAATCATGTTATTGAGATAGGGTGTTGGCTTAATTCCCTTCATTACAGACTCCCAGGGCTGTAATTTTTTTCTCCGCGTGATGTATTCCCCGTGGCACATTTCACTCAAATCAAACCCTCCGCGCCTTTATTGCCAGCGATGCCCGGGCGCTGCGTTATCAGGCCCACACACACAGCCCTCGCCGCCCCGCCGTGCAGAGGTCACTTCTAATGACTAATCGATCTCATTAGCTTCCCTAATTAAAAACTTTACTACCGCAGTGGAAGACAAACTACAAAAAACTGCTGGCATCGTATCTGAATGGGATATGAGCGCATCTATCAGCGGGGCCCTGGCTCCTGGGGCGGGGCGGGGGCGGGAGGCCCGGCGGGGGCGGGAAGGGGGGCTGCCAGGCGCAGGGAGGCCCGGCGGTGGGCGGCACAGCACAGCCGGGGGTCCGGCTGACCCAGGCCCCTCCTCAGAGGAGCCACCGCGGAGGGCAGAGCCCGGGAGACACAGGGCGCGGCTCACGCCTCTCACTGCGGATGTGGCTGAGAGGGAGCACAGCTCTTTACGGAACTTCGAGGGAGGTAACGGGGAAGAAGACAGTTTCGGCGAAGAGGAGGAAACGGGAACCGCTCGGAGCAGAGGCCGCGGGCGAGGGGGCTGGAGCCAGGCGGGAATCAGGAAAGGCAGGGCGGGGCAGGGGAGCAGGCTGCGCCCACCGCCAAGGGCAGGGCCTGCCCCCCTCTCCGGACTTGCCCTGGGCACGCCCCGGGCCCCACAGCTTCTCATCCACCAGCCCCGGGGTCTCGCCCCACACGGGCCCCCAAAACAAGCAACAGGCTGAGGAGGCCCAAGACGGCAGGACTGTTCATGGCTGGGCTTCCCATCGCGTCCAGCAGCTGAGGACCAGGCAGGCGTGACGCGAAGGCAGACACTGAGAGCACGGCCACTTCCAGCCCTTCCACCAGCCAGGGGGCGGGACAGCTGAGCGAAAGTCAGGGACGATGCCTGAGCACAGAATTTGCCAGAATCAGCCACACAGGTGCCTGGGCCAGCTACAGCCTGTGGACGGAACCCCATCTGCCTGTCGGGCGCCCTGGAAACCGAGCCCCACTCCTGCAGCGGGGGAGTGGACGGCGGTCAGCACAGGCGCCCGGCCTCTCGGGACGCTGCAGTGTGGCCGCGGCAGGGAGCCAGGTCACGGGACTGCAGGCCACAGGCTTTCTGCCAGCTCAGGATCTCCCCTGCCCAATTCCATGTGACTTCAGGCTCCCGTGTCACCGAAGCTGCTTTTCATCAACAGTCACCTTGACTTCAGTTCCTCCGACCCCACGGCTAAAGGCAGCTGGAGGACCGCCGCGGCCGTGCTGTTTTCTGCCCTTCCGCCCACAAGCGTCCCTCCGCCCCTGAACCCAGGTCCCACCGTCGGCCATCAGTGCCCCCCACTGCGCCTGCCTCCCTCAGGCCCCCCGCGGCCCCCTGCTCGCTCTTCCCAGTCTCCGTGGTCTGAAAGGTCGCTGCCTCCTTCAGCCTCCCCCGCAGGCCCTCTTCCCAGGGCGCTCGCCCTGACCCCCAAGCTCCCCTGGGAGCAGGCCTCTCAGACTGTCTGCTCAGAGCTAGGGTCACAACACAAGGTGCCCGGTGGTGCAGGGCAAGCACACCGCAGGCTAGACCGCAAGGAGCGCTCCCGGCAGTGACGCTGGCCTGGGCTGGATCCAGGCAGAGGGGCAGCGTGGCAGCGGGCCCCAGGACAACGAGAAGCAGGGCCCAGCTGTGGGCAGGCGTGCCCTAGCCTCTGCTGGGAGCCCAGGGAAGGGCCAGCCGGCTGCGAGCCTGGGCCCGCCGCTGCACGGCCTGGAGAATGAGGAAGCCTGACACCTTTGCTCCCAGACTCTGCTCCCCACGGGGCTGGGCCCAGCAGGACAGGCGGTGCTAGAGAGCGGCGGGAAATGAGAAGCCCGCAGCGCCTGAGCTGGGGCTGGGTCCCCAGAGAGCCAGCTCGAGGGACTCAACCCAGATGGGCCCCGGGCACCCAGCTCAGGATGCAGCACTCGGCACCTCCAGGGAGCCGCCCCGGCCCCTCCTACTCCAGACTTAGCAGCTTAGAATGCGCCGCCCAGGCTCCCCCGCAGGGGGCCTGAGGGTCGGCGGTGGGGGCGTCGCTTCTGCCTGGCAGGCCGAGAGCAGGCAGGGGCCTGAGGGGGGACGCGTGGCCGTGGATGGAAGCAGGCGCTCTCCCCTGCCCGGACCTCAGGCCCCTCTGCTGTTCACAGGGGATGACCCGGGGAGGCCTGGCTCTGGCCAGTTCGGGGGACCCCTCCCTGTCAGGAGAAGTGGGAGCCTCTGTTCCTCATCTGCTCTACACAAAACCCACAATGCCCGCTGCACGGTGTGACAGCGCACAGGGGAGAAGACAAGGCCCAGCCCCACGGTGCCTGGCGGGATGGGGTCCGGGCTGGGCCGGGGGTGCTGAGCCAAGGGGCCTCTGCTCACGGGTCTCTCAGGAAGGATGCAAGAGAAACTCGACACCCACTGACACCAACCTAGAAGACACACACCTCCACCCCTAATGGGCAGACCCACACCTGCAGCTCTCCCCCGGGCAGCCCAGACCTCCCCCGTATTCTTACACAGGTACACCGGTCACCTGGCACTAGCCCTGGGCCCCCTGCATTCAGGGCCCCGCACCCAGCCAGCCCCACCGCTCCCAGCCCAGGCCCGGCAGGTGCAGAGAGCAGGCAGGTGCCTGGGCTTGGTCCACTGCTCCCACCTGCAAAAACACAGCCATAACGTTAACACGAAGCCACCGCACTAGGAAGGCACCTCCTGTGCTTGCAGGGCCCATGCACTTCCCCGCAAGAGCAGGGCCAGGTGGCCGGGTGGGAGGCCGCAAACGCCCCGCCCGCACATCGCGCGGCGGGAGCTGCCAGGGCCCGCACTCTAACAAGCTTCAGACGTGGGCTGACTGGGATGGCAGAGCATGAATTTTTATGAGCCTCATAAATCACTGTGCTTTTCCTGTGCTTGACGGTTCCCAGCACCTCAGACACTGGAAAAGCCCTGCTGCAGTCAGGCAGCCTGGCCCTCGTCGCCAGCGCGGGCCACACGGAGGTGACAGGACAGCCGAAGGCCCCTCCCAGGCACCTGGAAGGCCCCAGCTCTGCCCTCCTGAGGGCCCCTCAGAACTGCTTGGGCAGCTTGGCCTCCCAGCCACCCTCGGGCAGCGCGTGGAAGGGCCCTGCCGCAGTCCTTCACCCAGGTGGCCGCAGGCACTGCGCTCCCGGCCAGAATAGGCGCGGGCAGCGCCAGCGGTGAACAGCTGTGCACACACACGTGTGGTCACACACACGCACGTGCGCGCACACACACACACAGGGCGCACACCTCCGTGACGGGGTGGACCCCGGGCCCTGGGGGCAGAGGTCTGATGGGAGGAGGGCCAGGGAGAGCGAGCGGCCCACCCGGGCCTCACCCCGAGACCCACGGGCGCCCGGCACCGTGGTCCCAACCGGGCACCAGCCTCTGACTGGCGTTCGCTGACCACCGAGCCCCGGTGCAGCCCAACAGGGCCGCGCGTCGCCGAGCGCCGTCAGCGCTGCCGCAAGAGGAGCATGGGCAGCTGGGTGGTGACAAACAGCCGCTGTCGGCCGCCTGTCCCCACAGCTGCGTGCTGCTGTCCCACACTACCCGGTGTTTAATGACAGCACCGTCAGCCCGAATTGCGCACGGCGCGGGGGCTGTCAGGGTCCTATTAGAGGGAAGATTGAGACCCCCGCTCTTCTCAAACTCACTCAAGCAAGGCGAGCCGCTGGTTCCTATAATTACCGTGCGCGAGCCATCGATCGCTCGCCGACACTGACCCGCCTAGGAAATGGGAGTGCTTTGCTCCCTGACAGTCGCTGTACATTACGGGGGTGGGTCTCCCCTCCCCTTTTAACCGTCGCTATAAAGGATGCCGGGGGCACCTCCCGGCCTCCACCTCCCCGGCGGCCCTGGGCCCGGGTCGGGGCGCGGGGCGCAGGGCACAGAGCACATCCCAAGGCTGGGCGGCGCACCCCCAAGGCCAAGGAGACGCAGCGGCCGGCGGCCAGGGATGGAGGCAGGGGGCAACAGGCTGAGCGGGGCCCACGCGAGCAAGAGGCAGCTGCGCCCCCAGGACACGCGCTGCCAGGACGCAGAGGGGGCCGTGCCAGGAGGGCAGCTCGCGTCCTAGGACCCCTCACAGGGCTGGAGCCAGGCCCGGAGCGGGCTGCCCAGCAGCACCATCCAGGTGCTTGCCCCCACCGGCGCGGGGCCACTCCCCGCCAGCACCCGACCCGGAGGCCGGCTGCTCCCCTGGTGCCCTCTCTGACCCCAGCCAGCAGCAGCTAGGACAGGCCGTCCAGGGACCGGGGGCCCGCACCTGTCTGCTTTCACTGGGGCCCGAGGCGTGAACTCTGCCTCACAGACAAAGGCCACACCCGCTGTGGCTCCACAGCCCGGGCGGGCCCGGGACCTCAGCGGGCACCTTGACACGAGCACCAGGGCTCACAGGCAGCGCCCTCGGAGACAGGACTCTGCCCACGGTGCGTGGCGGGGCCTAGGCCTTGGCTCCAGCCTCCCTGAGAGAGGAGCTCAGAACTGCCCCTCCTCCCCTCGGCCCCGGGACACGCCTTTCTACACTCAGAGCCAGGCCCTGACCTCAGTGACCCTGGGGACCCCTCGGTCCTTCTGCAGTCGGCTGGCTGCTCCTGTTCACCTCGGGCCCTCTGACCCGGCGTCCAGGCCTCTCCCTGGATCCAAGGCACAGCTCGCGACGCTCGGCGGTCAGTCATCTGTAGCGAATGCGAGCCAGGCCATCGCCCAGCGTCCTCTGCTTTTGTCACTGAGGTTCCCTTATTACTTACATGGAGTCAAGGGCCCAGGAACATGAAAAAGCTTAGAAGGGGACAGGAAAAATGAAGCATTTTAAAAGAAACTGCAGGAGTTCCCGCCGTGGCACAGAAGGTGAAGGATCCTGCGTTGTCTCTGCAGCAGCGCAGGCTCGATCCCGGCCCAGCACAGGGGGTGAAGGATCCAGCATGGGTCACAGCTGCGGCCTGGATTTGACCCCGGCTCAGGGACTTCCACATGCCACCGGCACAGCTGAAAAGGAAACAATAAAAAGTAAAATAAAAGCAACTGCAGACCACAGAAGAAGCAGAAAGGAAACTGGGCCTCCGTGCTGGACAACAGCTACCCCAGAGGCCAGAGGGCCGAGGAAAGAGCGGGCCAGCAGCACAGACACCAGCGTGTCCCTTACACAGAGCTCACTCACTCAGTCGTTCAACAGACAGCCGGCAAGCCCACTATGCGCCGGGCCCCCGAGTGCTGGGAAAAGGGGAGGAGCACGGCAAGCCCCCCAGAAGCCCCTGCCTCCCCTCCGCACACCCTTCTCAGGGAGGAGGCCCGGCCCCGCAGCTCCCAGAGGGCGGGTCCCCCCGGGGCGCACGGCGCAGAAGCAGAGGCAGCCCTGGGCGTCCACAGGCTCCGCAACAGAGCCCTTCCTGCCCGGGGTCCGGGGACGCGCGAGGGCCAACACCACAGGAAGCCTAAACCCTCTCAGGTCCCCAGGGTTCAGAGGACCCCTCAGTCCTGCCAGCCCGGCGCCAAGGCTTCCCCTCCACCCGCCCGCAGGGCTCGGGGCTGCTGGTCTCAGGCTGCCCCTCCCCAGTCCTGGCTCCCAGGGGACCAGAAGCGGCCAGCCGCTGCTCCGCACCGCGTCCTCAGGGGACGGCGGTCACCGCCATCTCTGCGTCCCGCCGCCTGGGGGCCCGGACAGGCCAGCAGCGCTGGGGAGGTGGCCTGGAGGGGGTGTGCCCCCCGCTGGCTGAGAGCCCAGGGGTCCAGAGCCCGGGGAACGATGGCGTCTCCCAAGCGCAGGCGGAGGCGAGCGGCCGCGGCCGCCGTCCGCCGTGCGGTCAGGACGGAGCTCCTGCTCCCCAGAGCCTGGCCTTCTCTCGGGCCCTGCCGGCTTCCCCGGGGTCAGGGCCAGCGGGAGTCGCTTTCAAAAGAGCCTGGAAATAACCCCTCTATAAAAAGCAGCAGCTGCAGCGAGAGAATCGCATGTCCCCTCACAGGCCGCCTGGACTCTCCGACCACTCCCCCGTTCCTCTCTGGGCCGCCCCCGGCCTTTGGGGTGGCCGGCGGCGGGGCTGCCACCGGGGAGCCCTGGGTGCCAGCTGTGCCCGCCCTCCCAGCCCTGAGCCTGTGCAGTGGAGACAGCGGCCAAGAAGCAGCTCGGATCTGGTGTTGCTCTGGCTGTGGTGTAGGCCGGCAGCTGAAGCTCCAATTTGACATATGTGCGGGTATGGTCATTAAAAAAAAAAAAAGAAAACAAAATGAAAAGATAATCCAGGAATTTCCATCGTGGCTCAGTGTTAATGAATCCGACTAGTAACCATGAGGACGCAGGTTTGATCCCTGGCCTCGCTCAGTGGGTTGATGATCCGGCGTTGCCATGAGCTGTGGCATGGGTTGCAGACACGGCTCGGATCCAGCGTCGCTGTGGCTGTGGCGTAGGCCAGCGGCTACAGCTCCGATTAGACCCCTAGCCTGGGAACCTCCACATGCCGCAGGTGTGGCCCTAAAACGACAAAAGGCAAAAAAAAGAAAAGACAACCCATGGAATGGGAGAAAGTATTTGCAAATGAATCGACTGACAAGGGATTAACCTCCAAAATTTACAAACATCTCCTGCTCCTCAATACCAAAAAAACAAACAACCCCATCAAAAAATGGGCAGAAGATCTAAACAGACAATTCTCCAAAAAAGACATTCAGATGGCCAAAAAAACACTTGAAAAGATGTTCAACATCACTTGTTATTAGAGAAATGCAAATCAAAACCACTATGAGGTACCACCTTACGCCGGCCAGAACGGCAATCATCAAAAAGTCTACAAATAATAAGTGCTGGAGAGGGTGTGGAGAAAAAAGATCCCTATTACACTGTTGGTGGGAATGCAAATTAGTGCAACCACTGTGGAAAACTGTGTGGAGATTTCTCAAAAAACTAAAAATAGAATTACCATTTGATACAGCAATCCGACTCCTGGGCATCAATCCAGAGGAAACCATGACTCAAAAAGACACATGTGGAGTTCCCGTCATGGCTCAGTGGTTAACGAATCTGACTAGGAACCATAAGGTTGCGGGTTCGATCCCTGGCCTTGCTCAGTGGGTTAAGGATCCGGCGTTGCCGTGAGCTGTGGTGAAGGTTGCAGACGTGGCTCGGATCCTGCGTTGCTGTGGCTGTGGCGAAGGCCGGCAGCTACAGCTCCTGTTAGACCCCTAGCCTGGGAACCTCCATATGCCGAGGGTGCAGCCCTAAATAAGGCAAAAGGACAAAAAAAAACACAAAAAAACGAAAAGACACATGGTATTCCAGTGTTCATCACAGCACTCTATACAATAGCCAAGACATGGAAACAACCTAAATGCCCATTGACAGAGGAGTGGATAGGGAAGATGTGGTACATACACACAATGGAATATTACTCAGCCATTAAAAGCAATGAAATAACAGCATTTACAGCAACATGGATGGACCTAGAAATTATCATGCAAAGTGAAACCAGTCAGACAATTAGACACCAACATCAAATGCCACCGCTTACATGCGGAAACTAAAAAAAGGACACAGTGAACTTCTATGCAGAACAGGTAATGACTCACAGACTTCGGAAAACCTACGGCTTCCAAATGAGACAAGTTGGGGGTGGGGGAATACACTGAGGGTTTGGGATGGAAATGCCATAAAAACTGAGTTGTGATGTTTTTTTTTTTTTTTTTGTCTTATCTAGGGCCGCATCTGAGACATATGGAGGTTCCCAGGCTAGGGGTCTAACTAGAGCTGTAGCCGCCGGCCTTCACCACAGCCATAGCAACGCGGGATCCAAGCCGCGTCTGCAAACTACACCACAGCTCACGGCAATGCCCGCCGGATCCTTAACCCACTGAGCAAGGCCAAGGATCAAACCCGCAACCTCATGGTTCTTAGTCAGATTCGTTAACCACTGAGCCACGAAGGGAACTCCCCCTTTTTTTTTTTCTTAACTTTTTTGTGATGATTTTTGTACACCTATAATTGTAATAAAATTCATTAAGTAATGGGGAAAAAAAAAAAAAAAGCAGTCCCTGAGGCAAGCCAACTGTCCCAGGGCAGCAATTAAATTCAGAAGAATCCTTAAAAACAAAATGGAAAAAAAAGCATTTCCCAGGAGTTCCCACTGTGGCGCAGTAGGTAAGGACCTGCTATGGCTCAGATGTCTGTGGAGATGCAAGTTTGATCCCCGGCCTGGCCCAGTGCGTTAAAGGATCTGGCATTGCCACAGCTGTGGTGTAGGCTGCAGCTGCAGCTTGGATTTAATTCCTGGGCCAGGAACTTCCACATGTGGTGAGTGTGGCCCTAAAAAGAGAAAATAAATAAAAGTAAAAACGTGCTGGGAGTTCCTGTAATGGCTCAGCGGTTAACGAACTAGCCTGGCATCCATGAGGATGCAGGTTAGATCCCTGGCCTTCCTCAGTGGGTTAAGGATCCGGCGCTGCTGTGAGCTGTGGTGTAGGTTGTAGACGTGGCTCAGATCACGTGTGGCTGTGGCTGTGGCTGTGGTGTAGGCAGGCAGCTCGGATTCGACCCCCAGCCTGGGAACCTCCATATGCCGTGGGTGCAGCCCTAAAAAGACGAAAAAATAAAATGAAATAAAATGAAATAAACCATGCTGCCCTTTGACTCCTGCAGGAGCCTGCCGAGCCCAGCCCTCACGCTGCCCACACAAATGTCTCCTCAGGCTCCGGGGCTGCGGGTCAGCAGGCAGACAAGGACTCTGCTCCCACACGCCTGGGAGCTGCAGGCGCAGGCCTGGCCAGGGAGAAAGATGTCCGTGCGCCCTGCTTCCCAGCGCCAGCTGGGCCAGGAGGTTCTAGAGGACGGCTGGCCGGGGACCAGAAATCAGCTGTACACGGTCACCCGGCCCCTGGCTTCGCCTACGCCTGCCCCCGGGGCCCAGCGCTCTGGCAAGCAGAGCCACCGGTGCCCCCGGCCCGGGCCCAGCCTGCTGCCCACCCTGCACGCCGCCCCTGTGTGTGGCGACCCAGGGCCCGGCGGCTGCCCGCTGTGCCCCAGGGCTCTGGAGGTGCCCTGGAGCCGCCCCTGAGATGAGCCACCCTTCTGTCTCCAGGACGGCTCGGCCTCTGCCCGAGCCCATCCGGAAGGCAGTCCAGGGCCGGCTGGGGACCCCCTGGCAGGACAGGCCCGTGCTGTCTTCCAGGCCGACCTGCGGCCGCTCTGCGGACACGCCTGCCCAGTCAGGCGACCCTCTGCGGCGCCTCCTCGTGTGCCGGGCCAGGGCAGCGGCCGCCCTCACGCCTCGCCCCACCCGGAGCACCTTCTCCATGGGCTGCCGCCTCCCGCGTCCGTCCCACCAAGGGAGGGGGGCCGCCGCCCCACTCACACCCGCCGCTTACTCCACCGGGCGCCTCCGCGGAAAAGGCAATTAGGAGAAAAGCTGCCAGAGCCCATCACGGATCTGCACAGCTTGGAATGTACTGTGAAAAGGAGGCGCAGAGTCTCTGGAATTAATTTAAAAAGCTTAGTGCCCCCAAGAATGACAACAAACAGGCCAGCAAGTGCTGGGGGAGGGGACAGGGCCCGTCTGCCAGGCCCACAAGCCTGAGGACCTACAGGCGCAGAGTGTTTGCCTGGCGTGCAGCTTGCCCAGTGCCAGCAGGGGCCAGGCCAGCCCTGGACGCAGAGCAGGTGGCCGGCACGGGCAGGCCCAGGCTGCTCCCCAACCCCTCCCCTGGCAGAGCTGCGGCAGGCGTGGGCTGCAGTCAGCTGCCCTGCGGGTCCTGACGTCCACCGCGGCCCCTCCCAGGCCGAGTGGGGAGGGCAGCGGCTCGCTTCCAGGCCCGCAATCCAGGGCCCCGCCGCCTCCCTGAGCAGGAGCAGCGCAGGCCACGAGGACCCCTGGGCCAGGACACCCCCAGGGCCCCGATCTCTGAGGCCAGGGCTTCTCTCGCCAGGCCTGGGAGACAGACACTAAGGCAAACCAACAACTGGACGCCCAGTACTCAGAAGCTGAGGGATTTATGGCCATCACGTGCAGCCATAGATTTCCTTTGCAAATTCCAACAATCCGACACATCAGGACCAAATCCTCAAACTGGAAGGCTACCCAGTGAGTGCTGAGACCCCTGGGCCTCACGGGCGATGCCAGCAGGGCCAGGCCAGGCCGCCCTGGTTTCTCGGCCTGGGCTCTGCCTAGAAAAGGCTCCGTCTGGGAAGAAGCCCTGCCCGCCCGCCTCGGACGTGAGAGGAGGCAAGAAAGCAGGAGGGCCTGGACACCGGCGCCCTCCGGGATCACAGTCTGCCCCGACAGCTGAAGCTCCAACAGCTGAAGAGACCAAGGCCCAGCAGACGGACACAGGCCCCAGTCGCCGGGGCAGCTGAGCCACAGCCTGCTGGCCTCCTCGGCGGAGCTGGCAGCAGGCCCCAGCCGGATGGCAAGCAGGGGGTCCCGGCTCAGGCCCCGGGAGGCCCGTCCTTGGTGCCTTTCCAGAGCGGGCCCCATCCGCGTCAGCGTGCTCCCTCGAGGGCACGGCGTAGGGGGCGCCACCAAGGGGACACGCACACATGCACCCACCAGCTGCGGGGCAGTGGGCACTTCCTGCCTGTACCCTTCCCGCCGCCCCGCAAGGAGGCCGGGGCCTCAGACGCACAGAGCTGGAGCCGGGCCACCAAGTCCGACTGATCCCGCAGAGCCAGCAGCTCCAACCCACCGCGAGCTGCAGAAACTGGGAGGACTTCCTGAATAAACCCTATGAGAGCAGCTCACATGTCCCCGGGGAGAGGGACCTCCACCCTCCCGAAGTGGCCCCGGGTGGGCGGCTCCTGCCAGGGCCTGCGCTGCAGCACTCCCTCAGGCAGCCTGGGCACCAGCGCCCATTGCCTCTCAGAGGCTGAAGACACTCCCTGGGTGTTCCCCGAGGACCCTGCCAACCAAGCATGGCCACTCCAGAGTCACTCAACCCTCCTCAGCAACCCCACGGCCGCCCCCGGGCAGGGTGCACCCCCAGGCACCTGGCCCGGCCTCCGCCGCCACGCCCAGCCCCAGACCCGCCCAGGCTGCCCAGCAGGCTCTGCGTCCTGACCGCAAGTGGCCGCAGAGGCCTCCCCCAGGCCTTGAGCAGGGACAAGGAGGACGTGCAGGAGCCAGGCCACCGTCCAGGAGCCCCCAGGCTGCCCTGCTGACACGACACCCAGGGACCTCTCAGAGGCCACGGGCCAGTGAGCCCTTCCTGTCCCCAACACACAGGTCCCTTGGGTGTCACAGCCACACCCTGGGGACAGGGAGGAGAGTGGGCCTCCAGATGCAGAGCTGCGCCAGGCAGGCTCCCACTGCCCTCGTCACCCTCTTGCACAGGCCCTGCCTTGCCCTGCCAGGCCAGCCTGCCAGCACAGGCAGCACCCTGGTGGCACTGGCGAGGGACAGCCGTGACCAGCAGCCCTCCAAGCGCTCGCAAGCCAACGAGGCCCAGCGGGCTGCGGCCACTCCCCAGGCAGGACACCTGCCTGGGCACCTCACTCCCCACACTGCCCCGACAGTACAGGTCTGTCTCCCCGGGGCCACACATCCCGTCTGGCGGAACACGACACGGCCGGCCAGGATCACCCACCCGGTGGCACACACAACGTCTATACGGCACAAGCAGGCACGCGAGCCGATCACACCCGACCCAAAACTAAGAAGGAAAAATGTCGGCAGCGGGACGAACAGGGATCCAGATTAACTGAGCGGTCAGACGTGGACTTTATTTTATTTTTTGTCTTTTTGTCATTTCAGGGCCACACCCACAGCATATAGAGGTTCCCAGGCTAGGGGTCTAACAGGAGCTGTAGCCACCGGCCTTCGCCACAGCCACAGCAATGCGGGACCCGAGCCACATTTGCGACCTACACCACAGCTCACGGCAACGCCGGATCCTTAACCCACCGAGCAAGGCCAGGGATCAAACCCGCAATCTCACGGTTCCTAGTCGGATTCATTAAGCACTGAGCCACAAAGGGAACTCCCAGACGTGGACTTTAAAAATGACCCACATGCTAAACAGTTAGAGATGAAACTACAAATTTGGACAAAGACCTGGTAACTCCTTTGTGTGTGTGTGTGTGTGTGTGTTTTTGCCTTTTCTAGAGCCGCACCCGCGGCATATGGAGGTTCCCAGGCTAGGGGTCTAACAAGAGCTGCAGCTGCCGGCCTTCGCCACAGCCACAGCAACGCGGGATCCGAGCCACGTCTGCAACCTACACCATAGCTCAAGGCAACGCCGGATCCTTAACCCACTAGGCAAGGCCAGGGATCGAACCCGCAATCTCATAGTTCTTAGTTGGATTCATTAAGCACTGAGCCACGTCTGCAACCTACACCATAGCTCAAGGCAACGCTGGATCCTTAACCCACTGAGCAAGGCCAGGGATCGAACCCGCAACCTCATAGTTCTTAGTCGGATTCGTTAACCGCTGAGCCACGAAGGGAACTCCGGTAACTTTTTTTAGTGGAAAAGTTTCAGAACCTAAAAGTAACTAAACTAAGATTTCCGTGGGTAGGTTAGTGGTAGATTACACAAAGCTGAGCAGAGGAAAGGCAAGTAGAAAACAGATTAGAAGAAACTACCCCAAGGGCAGAGAGAAAAGCCTCAGAAGACACAGAAGAGAACCAGACGCGAGAAGAGGGCGAAAGGTTCCATCCAGACGTAGCTGAGCTCCCAGGAGCAGAGGCGGGAACGAGCGAGACGCGGAGACAGAATGGCTGAGAATCTTCCCAAACCGAGAAAACCATCGAGACACAGATTCGAGAAACACCACAAACCCCAAGGAGAATAAGTAAAACGAACAGGACGCACACGGCAGCACGACGGCCGAACCCTCCGGAGCCAGAGGGGAACTCCGGCAGGGACAGCCGCCGACCCCGCCGCCGACCCCGCAGCCAGCGCCAGCCCCGCAGCTTCCCAGGCGAGCACGCACTCCAGGGGGAAGGCCAAGGATCCAAGACTACTGCAGGAGGGCAGGGCCCCAGCACCCTGAACCACCGCGGGAAACACTGAGACGTGTTGGCCAAGCGCAAGGTGAAGGACAGAAGGGGAAGGGAGAGCAAACACCGAGGCCGACGCCGACTGTACACAGGGTTCTCCCCGGGAACGGGAGGCGGTTCCCTTTGTGGCGCAGCAGGAAAAGAATCCCACTAGTACCCACGATGCCGCGGGTTCAACCCCGGCCTGGCTCAGTGGGTTAAGGACTGGGCACTGCCGCAGCTGCAGCATAGTTGACAGATGTGGCTCGGATCTGGCATTGCCATGGCTGTGATGTAGGCTGAGGGCTAATGGCTCCAATCTAACCCCTCGCCTGGGAACCTTCCAACCACCTGGGCAGACTCGCTGTCTCTTCTCTGCCGCCAAGGGTCATGTCTGCGCTGGAATGACCCCTTCTCATCTCCAGGCTGCGGGGGCCTCGCAGGCTGGCCCATCGGCCACATGCCCAGCACAGGACCTGGGTCTCAGGGACACTGGATGACTGCTGGGCGGTGGCACAGAGGAAGAGGTGAACGGCAGGGACGCGGTGCCCTCAGCAGGAGGCACAGGGCTGAGGCTGCGCCCACAGGCCTCCCCTTCTCAGCCCTGCCTCACCGGCTCCTAAGCGCCCCAGCCAGGGCCGCGCGGGAGACGCCGAGGGGAGCCGGCGCGTCCCTCCTGCCAGGCCCTCGCCTCAGTGTGAAGTGCAGGGCAGGGCAGCAGTGACACCTGGCAGGGAAACTGCCGGTCAGTCGGGAACATGACCAAGACCCACGTCCACGGCCATGTCGAACTCTGGCCACGTCCAGCCCCCACCCCGGGGGACCCCTGAGAATCCCAAGGGCCCAGGGCCGCAGCAGGTGTCCATGGACAAGGGTCTGTGGAGGATGGAGGAGGGGACCTGGGCCTGGATGGGGTGCCGGGAAACATTCTGAAGCGGCAGAGAGAAGGTGCCGTGGTCCAGGACCTGACCCTGGCACCAGGCGGCCCCCTCCCTGCAGGAGAGTGGGTGGGACAGGTCACCTGAGGAGCCAGCCACGGCCCCAGGAAGGACACTCATGGCCGGGGAGGGGGGCCAGGCCACGGCTGGCAGTGGGCGGGCTCACAGCAGCCCGAGACAAGGCAGCCGTACGGCACCTCACGCCCACTGATGGGTGCGCTCCTGAGAGCCCACGGGTTGAGAGGGACCCTCAGGCAGGGCCAGGTTCAGTTGGCAAAGAGACTGGGCTTAACTCAGACAGCCAGGACGCAAGGGCGTGCCACCTCAGCACACCACCTCTATTTATCAGACACCTGGGGACCCAGGCCCACGGGAAGGACACAACTCTGGCCACCACAAGAACAGCGTCCCTCCCTCCTGGGGCTTTGGCCTCATGAAGTCACTTGGGTCCCCCAGCTCCATGGAGGTCACAGCTCCCCTAGAAGCCCCAAACCTGCTGGGTGTGCACGGGCACCACGCATGTGCACGCGCGCACACACACGCCCACGCCAGCTCTTGTGGAATAATTAATTAGCACAACCACGACAAGCATAAAACTGGAGACCTCCGACACGCCTGATAATTTATGCAGGGCTCAGGATCGCTGTGGCTGCCTTTCGCAGGGCCTACTTCAGCATTTTCATTTCCCTTAGGAAAGCAGGGCTCCCGATCGAACTGCTCTCACGGCCTTTACTGCGTTTGCCCAAGAAAAACTCAACAGTCCAGCTGCACGCCAGCGAGTGAGCGTGGACCCCGGACCAGTCCACGGCGGGCCACAAGAGGAGTGCCCCGCAGCCTGCCAAGCTAGCGTCTGCCAGGTCTGCCCCTGTACCAGCCCACCCATGCCCCCGACCGTCACAGCAACCCCACCAGATGACCTTTGGCCCTGGCACGGATGTGGAAACACAGAGCCAGGCAACGCCAGCACCGTCCACAGCAAGCCCGCCTCCCTCTTCACCGCCGCGGGCTGCGGGCGGGGCCCTGGCTGCTGAGCAACCCCAAGCACCCTGGGTGGGTGCGAGCGGGGAACAAACGCCAGTGGCGAGCGTGGCTGCCCAGGACAAGGCTTCACTCTGCTGCCTCTGATCACCGGCCCTGCCACGGCCCTGAGGCCGGAACAGGCCCCACTGGGCTGCCTCCCGGGAGCTGCTGCAGTTACCACCTGGCCCTCCGCCGGCCCTGCCCACTGGGCGCACCTGCTCAGAGGGACGGGGAGGTCAGGTGGGATGAGGGTGTGGCGCGGTGGGGCGTTCCGAGGGGCGCGGCGGGAGAGGCTGGAGCTGGGCTTCTCAGTGCACTGAGAACCAGAAAGGGGGAAGCGAGGACGGCTCTAAAGGCCCCGCGGCTCCTGAGCAGCGGCTGGAGCACAGCCAGCCAGCGGGCACCTCCCCACGTGCACACCCCGAATCCCCGAGTTGGTGCTGCTCAAGGAGAACCCCGCAAAGGCCCCTGGACAAACTGAGCACAGCAGACAGGCGCCAGTGTCCGGGGCCCGCCAGGACCTCCACAGGACAGGATGTCGCCCCAAGGACGCGGGGCTGGCCCTTCAAGCCCAAACCACCAAGCAGTGGGGTAGAGGCAGCCCCAGGACGTTCCTTCACGGTCAGCCCCCCAAGGGGCCACCAGGGATTGGGTGTCTAAGGGACCCCAGGCCCCACAGGTCCCTGCTCTGGGGCTGTGGGAGGGAAAGGCTGCCCGGGTACTTGGTGCCGGGCAGGGGGAGGGGGACTTACACAGGGCGGGACCCCCGACTGCCTCCTGGAGAATCTTGGACACGAGCTCCAGCAGTCGGGTGAGGCAGGGTGACCCCAGCCAGAGGCGCTCCTCGCTGGCCATCAGGCTGGGGTCAGAGACTGGGCTGGCGGGGGAAGACTGGACGAGGCCCAAGCCCACACCCGCCTTTTCTGCTGTGGGCAAGTGGCCACCTCACTGCATCCTTAAGCAGGTGCTGGCTGATCCTCCAGACCATGTGGCCGGTGACAGAACCGTGGGAAGCGTCCCCACGTGTCCCGTGAGCTCAGCGGCAGGCAGCTGTGTGAGGCCCAGCTCACGTGAAAAGGCCTCAGCAGGGAGTTTCCTTCGTGGCTCAGTGGTTAACGAATCCGACTAAGAACCATGAGGTTGCGGGTTCGATCCCTGACCTTGTTTAGTGGGTTAAGGATCCGGCGTTGCCGTGAGTTGTGGTGTAGGTCGCAGATGCGGCTCGGATCCCGTGTTGCTGTGGCTGTGGTGTAGGCCAGCAGCTACAGCTCCAATTAGACCCCTAGCCTCGGAACCTCCATATGCCGCGGGTGCGGCTCTAGATAAAGGCAAAAAAACAAAACAAACAAAAAAAAGACCTCAGCAGCTCTCAGATCTGCACCCGAAGCCACTGAGAAAACTAGGCCCTTCCCATAAACCACAGCCCTGTGCAAGCGGCCCTGAGCAGCCTGGGCTCCAGCCATCACCACCCGTCCCCTGTCACGGCGTGTGAGGGAGGACACCTGACCACCTGTCCCCCGTGGCCCCTCCTCGGCACATGACAGCAAGCGTTTCCAAGGACCTGTTGCCACTGTGAAGTCCCCCAGCCTGGGGCCAAGTGTGCCAGGTGGGCCGCCAGCCCCCAAAGCCACAAGCGGAATGCGGCGGAATGCCAGCAGAGAGCCAGGCTCTGTAGCACCCACAAGCCTGCCACCTCAGGGCGGCCTGAGTCACCGTGCTCGGCCCAGTGTGGCACCAGAGCGTGCTGGTGCGGGCATGTGCACCCTCAGCACCACAGCTGTGACTACTGACTCCCGTGATTAAATGGGTGGCAAATTGGAAACATTTTCTTTTTTTTTAGAGCTGCACCCACAGCATATGTAGGTTCCGGGCTAGCGGTCGAATCGGAGCTGTAGCCGCCGGCCGACGCCACAGCCACAGCAACTCAGGATCCGAGCTGCATCTGCGATCTACACCACAGCTCACGGCAACGCCAGATCCTTAACCCGCTGAGCGAGGCCAGGGATGGTATGTGCAACCTCACGGATACGGATACCCGTTGGATTCGTTTCCGCTGCGCCACGACAGGAGCTCCTGGAAACCATTTCTAAGCTGCAGGACAGGCTCACTCCCCCTCGGCCTCCTTGGGGGTCTGCCCGCCCTGAGGTGGGCAATCGAGATGCGTTATCCCCCGCCCGGGGAGCAGCTGCCAGCTCCCAGCCAGTCTGACTCTAGGGTCAGAGGGCTTGGCCGGAGAGGGGAGACGCGGGGAGGGGAGGGGGGGAGAGAGAAAGCGAGGGGAGGGGTCAGGGCAGTCTTCCTAAGCTCTGTCCCCACGGTACAGGCACGAGGCCACACGCCTGCTGAACAATGCAGTTCTGAATTCAATTAAAGTGATTATCTGTTGTGCCAAATAAATTGTGTACAGCATACATCCTGCGGCACTTTACACCTCCAGGCTCATTATTCCCTAACTGTTTCCTCCTGTTTATGCGCTCTCAAATTAAATTGCTGATAATATGCGCCAAAATAAAAAATGAGCGCACCTTGTCCCAAGAAAATTGATTCTCCCTTTTCCTGAACCGGCAATTGCCAGGTTTTATATACTCTGTTCCTGGTGATCATTAGTAATTCAATTTTCTTTTTATTAGCCCCCTTATCTGCTGAGCAATATAGTGGCAGAGCTGACCTCTTTCGCACGGGTAAATGTTTAAAATCTTTTCCCTGATTAATTTTGCCAGTTAAGAAAAAGAGGAGAGATGGCCCGGCTCTTAGCCATCACAATGAATAAAGCTTAATGTTGATTGTGATGGAATTTCTAATGCCAGGGAAATTGATTGAACGCGGCAATTACACTGCAATAGTAACTCAAAGGAGATGGGATGGCTTTCTCCTGGCCGTAGCCTTTTGGTTATTTAAAACAATCCAATTTGCAAGGATAATTATGTATTAGTGTTTTATCTGCCACTTGAAATGAACAGGGGAGTTTCGATACTGGCCCAGCATTAGCAGGTTATTGCTGCAAATTACTTGATATCTGCTTTCTTTCACATAAAACGGAAATTAGGCGATCAATTACCAGAAAAAGGTGGAGGAGGAATAGGAGGGGCGAGTGCGCCCTCTGCTGGCCCTTGGGCCACACAGCAGGCTGAACGGAGGCCCTCCCGCTGCGCCGCCTCCCTGCCCTTGATCCTGCAGGAACCGCAGGGGTCGGGTCTGACTCTGCTCAGAGAGGAGGGCGGCACCTGGCACTAGGAGTTTGTGTGGAGAAACCAGGAAGAGACTCCTCCAAGCTACCAGATGAAGACGCAGCCCCTGCCTCCTGCTCCCGTTCCCAGCGGGCCCCTGGCAGGGTCTGCGAGCCACCAAGGGAGAGCAGGGGGACTGACTCAGGACGCGAGCACCTCCAACGTTAAGTAAAAGCCTGCACGTGGGGCGGCCTGGCCAGGGATCCCGCCCGGGACAGGCAGGCAGAGGCGCGGTGCGACGCGACCGGAGCACACCACACCCCACACCTGCGCCGGCCCCAGGTGCCTCCACTCGCCTGCCGCCGGCCGACAGGACCCGCTCTCCTTCCTGCAGTGGCCCACACGCTCCCCGTCTGGTCCCGCCTGCCCTTGGGGACGCCAGCACAAGGGACCCGGTCTCTGCTCCGGGAACCTGCAAGGCTCAGCCCACCTGTGACGACCTGCGCAGCATTGTCCCGCCCGCTCATCTCACACGGGTCTCGGAGCAGCCCTGGCCAGGTCTGCCCCGCTGAAGCCCACCCTGCAGCGCCCTATGGCGCCAGCACCTTCAGGGCGCTTCTGCCCCCAGAGCAACTCTCTGACCTGTGTACTCGTGCCCGAGGGGCCACCTGTCCCACCACCGCGCGGAGGTGCAGCGCGTGGGCCGGGCCGAGGGGGCCGGCGGACCGGGTGGAGAACAGAGACCTGGGGGGTGGACGGATGCGGGGGCGGGCTGCGCCAGGGAAGCCTTCTCCGAGCCCTTCCCGCCCCTCCAACCCCCACAGGGCCCCGCTCAGGGCCCCCCACAGGGCCCCGGAGCTCCGCTATCACAGGCGCCCGGAGCTTGCTCATCCTAGTGGAGAGAAGCCCACGCCGCGCCCCCAGGCCACACAGGGCCCAGAGCCCGCCGCCCCTACCGCAGAGCACTGCACTCGCCCCACCAGCGAGAGGCGCCTCCCGGCCCAGCTGCGCCCCGTCTGCTCTGCCGCGGCTCCAGGAAGGCCCCGCTCCACCTTCCCACCCCCGGCCTGGTTACCAACTCTGCCCTGCCGGCCCCTCACCCCTCTGCCCACCGCCCGGAGGTCCTGCTGCCAGGCTGTCCCTGTGCGCAGGCGGCCTGCACCCCAGTGGGACAGCTTGGCCCTGGGGGGTGCCCAGTACCCCCACCTCCACCTTGTCTGAGAAGGGCTCCTAGGTCTGCGGGCCCTCAGCCCACAAGACTGGAAGGCCTCGGCTCCCACGGGCGCGCCCTCCTAGGGCTGCCCCGCCCGGGATGGCAGCAGGCTTCTCTGCCTGTCTTCCCCAGACCAGGCTCCTGGGGCGCGGGTGGCACAGGCACCAGGGCCGGCTCTGCTGAACTGGGAAGGCGGCTGGCATGGGCAAGAGCATGGGCTGGAGATGTCAAGGTGTGCCCGCCTGGGATGCCCACAAGACCCCGGGGCCACCCCGCTTCAGGACTGGGCAGCAGGAAGGGCGCCGAGGGGTGGGGCCTGTCTGCTGCCACCACGCTGCCCTGCGCAGTGGCACCGCCCTACAAACCTTCCCAGCCCGCGCGCTCCAGGAATCTCCTCCCCCAGAGATCTGGTGCCAGGAAGGGCCAAGAAAGCGGGACAGGCCTTGGGGTCTCCCCCCACCCGATGCCACCTACTCCCACTCCCATCCTGCTGAAAGGCCACCTGCGCCAGGGCCCCTGCTGCGGCCCCCCCCCACTTGCCCCACATGCCCTCAAGGCCAGTGGCTCTGGAAATGTCCCCGCACCCACCAGCGAGAACACAGGCCCCAGTAGGCAGGAGGAAGCACCCCTGCCCCAGGCCTCCTGGACCCCGGCACCTGACTGCCCGCCGCCGGCCTGAGTGCGGGCACTGCCCGCACGCTGCCACCCCGTGGGACGCCTCATCCTCGGGGACCCATCTCTGTCTGGTGGCTAAGATCGCACTGGGACCGAGGACCTCAACAGGGGCCGTGGGTGCCCACAGAGGCCCAGACGTCCACAGACACCACCTCCTGGCCTCCCTCCCAGCTGCCTCAAGAAGTCACTCGAACCCCCGCCCGCCCTCAAGCTCCCTGGGGACTCGGCCAACCCCTGCCAGGCTCCGAAAGCGGGGGCATCGTCTTCTCCGGTGGCTCAGGGCCAGCCTGGCTGTTGGTCACCTTCGACGCCTTAACTCCCAGCCAGTCCTGCAGCCGAGACCCAGCCCCCAGCCCGCCTCTTCCCAGGCCACAGGGGCCACGCATCGAGCTCCTCTGGCTCTGTCACCTGCGACGTCGCCGTGGCACACAGCAGGGGGCAGCTGGAGGAGGACGGGCGGGCAGCCAGCGCCCTCGGCCTCACGTCCTCACGTCCCCCCTCGTGGCCCCGACCAGCCTCCACGGACAGCTCTGCCCACCAGGTCCTCCAGAAGCTGCTTCCAAGCCCCCTGGCTGGGCCAAGGACAACGCCCTCGGCCGGGTTCCCTGAGCGCCCAGCGCAGCACAGCCGCCGAGCTGGAGCGCGTGGGCGGAGTCTGCTCAGCCCCCAACCCCACCGCCCCCAGACCTGAGTCACAGGCCCTCCCCACCCTGCCCGACTCGAGTGACTCAGAGGCGGCAGGCTGATCCCTCCGGGCCAGCCCGTGCGGCGAGGACAGGCCAGGGACCCTCTCCCCCTCGGGGCAGCGCGGCTGCCACCCCCTCACCCACCTTCCCGCTCCTCCTGCCCAGAGGGACCCGGCTGCTGAAAGGGCCCCCTCCCCCCAGAGCCCGGCTCCCCCTCCACTCGCCAGCCCAGGCCGCCCACCGCCCGCCAGGCCGAGGCGCCAGGGCCCGGGGCGCGAAGCGGACGGCAAAAGTGGTTCCCAACCCGTGAGCGGAGCCGCTGCAGCCGGGCCAGCTCCCGGAGACCCTTTCCCCGCGTACCTTCCTTGCTGGGGAGGTGGGCCCGGCCCGGAGGCAGGCTGCTCGGCCGGTGCCTGGGGCCAGGCGGCGGGCCCCTGCCGGGGGTCCTCTTCGGGACGGGGCTGCTCTTCGCCCGCAGCGCCTGCCTCCGCCGCAGGCTGAACTGACTCTTGGCCGCCGTGGCAGGTGGCGGGCTGCTCTTCGTGTCCCCAGGAAGGCTGCGGAGACAGAGGGGCCGGCTCCTAGTCAGCCTCAGCTCCTGTCACCGCCCCCACCCCCTCTCCTCTGCTCCCGGCCACAGCCCTGGAGCGTCCCAGAGCCAGGGCAGGCGCGAGCACAGGCAGACAGCCTTAGATCCCCCGAGTGGAGCCGGGGGACAGCAGAGGAGGCAGGCGCCACCCCCAGGAGGAGCCGCCGCCAGCCTCGCCCGCCCTCGGCGAAGAAGGGCTCTTCTCACGGCGCCCCCTCCACTCGCGGAAACAGAGGCCGCCGGGCAGAGTGCGGACAGCGGGGAGCCGGGGAATCCGAGCCGAGCGATCCAGATTAAGGCCAGGCCGCAGGAAGGCCCTCGGGAGTGGGTGTCGCCGTCGCCGGAAGGACGGCCGTCTGATGGCAGAAGCAGACCCCCGCCCTTGTCTGTCCTTGCCACCTGCAGCTCGCACCGCTGAGCGCCTGACCTCAGCCCCACCCCCCGAGATGAGAGGGGAGAGCGCGGCGAAGGCGACCGCGTTCAGGACCATAGCAGCTCACCCTGTCACCTGTCAGCCGGCCACGAGGGAGCAGCCTTGCTCCCCGTGGAAAACGCCCCCTCCCGCAGACGCACGGCAGTCAGGTTGCTCGTCCAGCCCCAAGCCCTGGGGGACCTGGAGGGGAGCCGCCCCAGCAGCGTCAGGTCCCGCACCCGCAGGAGACAGGGTGAGCCTGCTTGGCAGCACCTGGCCTGTCGCCACCCAGCTGGCGGCCCGAGGCACGCCCCCCGCGGGGCTGAGCCCCCACTCCAGGGCCAGGGCCAGCGGTAACCCGGGCCCCTCTCAGGCCCCAGCAGGCGTGACACTTCCCTCCCGCCTCCCCGCGGGTGGGCCCCCGCCTGCTGCGGACCAAGGAGGGGGCCTGCCTGGCCCAGGCCCAGCCCCCCGCCCCACGCCCGCCCAGACGAGGCCCAGGCCCCGCAGGGAGCGCACCTGGCGCCCGCCCGCCTCCGGACGATCTTCATGCGGCTCTTGACTCTGTAGGCCGACAGCGGGGTCTCGCTGAGGAGCGGCTTCAGGCCGCTGGGCCCCACTGCCGGCCGGTGCCCTGCGGAGGGCCGGCACGGGGCGGGGGAGAGCTGGGAGGCATGGTCCTTGCTGCCGGCCTCTGACGGCCATCGGAAAGAGGAGGCCGAGGAGGCCGAGGGGCTGGCCGCCTTCCACTTGTACTTGCTGGAGGAGGCCCTGGGCGTGGAGGACGCGGCCGCCCTCCTGGGCTTGGCATCTGGGTCAGCTCGGAGGTGCGGCTTCTCGGCTCGTTCTGCTGCGGCGAAGGGGGCCTTGCACACGTTCTCCGCCACCGCTCTGGGACTGAGGGCCTTCCGAGGGACCCGGGGACTCTTCGCCGAGGCAGCCACCCACTTGTAGTTGTTTTTCCGGAACTTGTTGGTTCGACAGGTCACCAGCAGGGAGGGCTCCCGGATCGGCCTGGGTCCGAAAGCTGGTCTAGCGGGGCCTGCCACCAAGCCAGGGGCAGCCGACTGATCTGGGTGGCCGGCATTCGCTCTCTCGTCCCCAAGGAGCTGTGTGACACAGCTGGCCACAGAGTGCGAGCCCGCCTTCCTGCCCAGGGCCCCGCTGCCCCGCTGGGGTGGGCCGGAGGGCAGGAAGCGGGTCTGGACCGCAACTGCACTCTCGCTGACCGTCCGCCGGGGCTCCGAGAAGCTGTCACTCACGCTGCTCATGGACTTGACCACGCGGGGCTTGCCGGGCTCCTTCTGGCAGACCAGAAGGGGGTCCTCTGCGCTGCAGCTGCCCTTGGCTCTTCCCAGCCTCGAGGGCTGCCACTGCCCCCCAGGGGGCTCACCCCCACCCTCCTGGGGCCGGTGGTGGCTCCAGGAAGGGCCTTCATATTCGTCCTGGGAGCCCCGCAGGACCGCTGCAGCGCTGGCAGAGCCCGGCTCTGGTGGTGGCTCAATCTTGATGACCATGCTCTGATCTGGACTGAGCCGGACCTGCCTCTCCAAAATACTCTGCTGGGGGCTCGGACCCTGGCTGCCCCCAGCCCCAAGGGGCGGCTGCGCGGCACCGTCGCCGGGTGTGTCCGAGGAGGACCCCAGGGGCCGGTTCACGAGGGAATATTTCTTGCGCCAGGCAGGCCCGTGGCTGGGGGGGAAGCCCCTTCGGCTGGGACGAGGGTCGCGAGCACTGAAGGCCCTGCTGCTGTTGTAAGCGGACGGCTGCCACTGGGAAGCGGCGGAGGTGCCCGGGGCAGAGGCATGGCCGTGGAGGTTTTTGTAGTCATCGATCAGACCTGAGAAGACAGGAGCACAGGCTCAGTTAAGCAGAGAGTGAGTAAAATCAGCAAGAAGCCCCTGGAGGCGCCACAGCTGATGAGAAACTCGGCAGACCCCACGGGACCTTGCCAGGGCCCCGGGCAGGAGGGGTGGCCCCCTGGGCCCTGAGAACCACCCACAGTTCAGCCCAAATCCCCTAGGCCGGTCTTTTCGACGAGCATTTTCTCGTCAGTTCTACTTCAACGCTATTTCGGGCTGCTTCTCCTTAAAACGCACCCCAGTGGCATAATACTCCCTGTGTGCCGGGAATATCACGCTGGGTCCACAGTCCTTTGAGGGGAAGCGTCACTCAAGATGAAGAGACCGGCGAGGCCCTGTGCTGCGATGCCCGGACAAGAAGGGAGGCCCTCCGGCTCGCCCGGCTCGCCCGCAGAAAGGAGGCAGGTCCGCACCTTCGCGACCCCCCGCCTGGCGCAGGCGGTGAGCGTGAGGGAACTGACGCCCTGGGCACTCCACCGTCGACAAGAACGGCAGGACGCGTGGAGCCTGAACACTGGAGCCCAGTGCGGTGGACCACACAGAGCCGTTCCACCGAAGACCCAGACAGCTGTACTGGCGCACTGGGGCACAGGCCAGAGCTGGAACAACCCAAGCTCTGACAACTCAGCCAACAAACCAGTAGTCAGCTCCCCCAGTTACAGTGCTCCACCACCACGCGTCCCGCCCCTGGGCCTGAAGAGAGCCAAGAGCAGACCCGGGAACACCTCGCCAGGGGCAGGTACGGTGGAGGCCCAGGAAGTGGCCCAGAGGCGGGTTCGGCCCACTTGAACTCTCCCCCATACACACCTCCCAAGTCCTTAAGTCTTTTCTTTGTGGGAATAACTTTAAAAAGGGAATTTTTTGTTTTAAGCATAGAAAACCACCTTAGGTCTAAAATTTGAAAAGTTTGCAAACTGAAGCTTGGGGAGTCTGGGCCCAGAATATCACGGCGTGCGGCTGTACGAGGAAAAGGAGTTTTGACTGGGCGTCCAGGGAAGAAACAGACACCCCTGGCCCCCCGCCCGCTGTCGGGCACCGGGAGCGCTGGGACCAGCCGGCCCGCGGAGGTGGACGAGCCGCCTCCCGCCGGTTACTAAGCGACCGCCCCACCTCCACCCGCCGCAGCGCCGGAAACGCCCGCACCAGCTGTCGCACGAAACCGGAGCTGGGGCTGACCCCGGCCGGCAAGGAAGGCCCTCCGGGTCCCCTCGCCCCAGCCCGACCCCACCTACCTCCCCACCCGACCCGACCTGGCCGCCGAGACAGCGGGGGGAGAGCGACCCCCTTCGGGGAGGCGGGCAGGGGGCCGCCCTGAGGCGAAAGGAAAGAAAGGGACGAGCGACCCCGGCCCTACCCGACCCACCCTGCAGGAGGCGGATCTGCCGCCGTAATTGCTCCTTTTCCTCCATCTCCCGAGTCCGCGACGCCAGGCCGGGCCCCCGCGACGTCATCGCCGCGCGACCGGTTCCGCGCGGGCGGGGCGGAGCGCGAGGAGGTACCGAGCCTGCGCACTGTGGAGAGGCCGGGAGGGTGCCGGGGCGCGGGAGGGAGAGGGGGCGACCCGCCGTCGCCCTGGCAACGCCTGGGGAGGCGGGGCCGCGCACGTGCAGAGCGAGCGGCGGGGGTAACGTCACTACCGGGCGCCGGGAAGTGGCCTCACGGCGCCAGCGGTGGTCCCCGCCCTGCAGCGCCCAGGCCGCCTACGCTGGGAGTTCTCGTCCCCCCTCGGGACTGGGCAAGGGGCCGAGTCCCACACTTTACGCCAGCCGCTGCGCAGTTCCTTCGGCCTCGATTTATGCTCTGGGGGCTTGGTGGGAGCGACCTGGAAGAACGAGGGCCTAGGAGGCTCTGTGGTTGCGCGAGTCGGGACAGAAGAAACGTCTAAAAACGGGGAGGCCCTGTAAAGACTTGTTAAAACTGAAAAAATGAGAGATTTTGGTGTATCGGTGCAAACAAGTATAAAAACAGATGGGTGAATTCTTGTACATTGCTGAGGCTGTAAAGGCTCGTATAAATCCTGGTACACTGCGGAGCCGCTGTGAGAAACAGTGTGGTGGTTCCCCAAAAAGTTAAAAATCGGAGTTCCCTTCTGTCTCAGCGGGTTAAGGATCCCTCGTTGTCATTGTAGCCGCTGGGGTCGCTGCTGCTGCATGGGTTCAATCCCTCTGGGAACTGCCCCATGCCCCTGGTCTCCGCCAAAAAAAAACCAAAAAAACTTAGAATTGTGGTTTGACCCAGCAATTCCACTTATGGGTAGATACCCTGAAGAAGTGAGAACAGGGACTTAAACATACTTGTATGGTGACGGTGGATGAAGCACTCTTCGCAGTAGCCAAAAGGTGGAAATAGCCCAAGTGTCCATAAGGGTGAAGGTGTGTATGTATATCTGAACCATAGAATAGGATTTAGCCTTGAAAAAATACTAATCATGCTGCAGCATAAATGGATCTCAAAAACATTATGCTAAGTGAAATATGCCAGTCACAAAAGGACAAAAATGGTTAAGATTCCACTTACATGAAATATCTAGAATAGGCAAAATTACAGACAGACAGTAGATCAGAGGTTACCAAAGGCTGAAGGGAGGAGAAATGGGGCATTTCCACTAACGCTTACTGGGCCCTCAGTTTCTGTTTGGAGTGATGAAAAAGTTTGGAAACAAGTAGGGTGATAGTTGTACAACATTGTAACTGCACTTAATGCCACTGAATTGGACACTTAAAAAGGATTTTCTGGAGTTCCCATTGTGGCTCAGCGGTAATGAACCCCACTAGGATCCATGAGGACACAGGTTCTATTCCTCGGCCTTGCTCAGTGGGTTAAGGATCCGACATTGCCATGAGCCAAGGTGTAGGTCGCAGAAATGGCTCCGATCCTACCTTTCTCTGGCTGTGATGTAGGCCGACAGCTGCAGCTGATTCGACCCTTAGCCTGAGCACTTCCATATGCTGCGAATGTGGCCCTAAAAATAAAAAATAAAATAAAAAAAAAAGACAATGTGTCTGCCATAGACCTGAGCAACAGGACATGTTTCAAGGAAATTCTTCAGACCGAAGGGAAATGATGCAATATAGAAACAGCTCCATGAGGAAAGATGTCAGGGAATGGGAAATATGTTAATAATTTTTAAAATTCTCACTTTTTATTTTCTTTAAAAAAATAGTTTCAATAAAAGTAATAAAAGCATATTGTGGGTTTATAACACTTAGAGGTAAAACATGTCAGTGATGATGCAAGGGGTACATGCACCGTGTCCTTCAGATGAGGGTGCAGCCCACAGCCTGCCTCCCAGGTCAGCCCCGGCACCTGCCCAGGGGTAGTGTCATTCCACGCACAGTGGTGGCCCCCTGGGGCTTCCTGGGCAGTGGTGGCACCAGGCCGGGAAGACCGGGCGATAGATGGCCCCTGTACTCAGGCTGTGAGCTGGAGCCGGGCAAGCCTCAGACGCTCACCAATGCCTGAACACTGTTTAAGACCCTTAGGCTTTGACAAAGTTCTGAGGGCAAGTTCGGGGAGTTCTCAGAGAAAGAAAGAAATGGAATTTCTCACCAGCAATCTTAAAAAGTGCTTATTTGGGAGTTCCCTTCGTGGCTCAGTGGTTAACGAATCCGACTAAGAACACTGAGGTTGCGGGTTCGATCCCTGGCCTTGCTCAGTGGGTTAAGGATCCGGTGTTGCCGTGAGCTGTGGTGTAGGTTGCAGACGTGGCTTGGATCCCGTGTGGCTGTGGCTGTGGCAAAGGCCAGCAGCTACAGCTCCTGTTAGACCCCTAGCCTGGGAACCTCCATATGCCGCGGGTGCGGCTCCAGATAAAGGCAAGAAGACAAATAAATAAATAAATAAAATAAAAAGTGCTTATTTGGGCTTGCCCTGTCCTGCTTCTCTCGCAAATGCTGCAGCTCTCACCTTATGAATGAGCCAGAGCTGGCCCACCGGAGGGTGGGCAGCACATGCCCAGTTAATACCACAGACTCTCTTGAGAGCTGGCCGTCTGCTAAACACAAGGCCACTGGTTGCCAGTTGAACAACGACAAAGTCATTGAACCCAGGTGACACCACACAGAGCAGGGAGGAGCCTAAATGTCGTAATTTAGAGCAACTCATATAATCTCGGGCCGACCAGCGGATGCTGATTATGGCCCTAAGTTTCGGGGTGATTTCTTAGCACAGACTGACAGATTCATGGGTCTAGCACTGACCTTGTTGTCTTCCGTGCTGGACAAGCTCTCTGCTCCTGGATTTCAGTCCTGGGGTGGTGGAGGGGAGGCCGGTTTCGTGGATTTGTCCCCTGAAGTTGTGAAACTAAATGGGATGTAACTGCTGTCACAGTTAACTCGACACAACTGACCTTGACAGTTGCACTTAAAACTCTCCGATGCCCATCAAGCAAAAATTAAACAATCTGCCTGCTGTGTCTGCAGGTGGGGGGAAGCCTTGCCTCGCTGTTCACTTTCTGGATGCTGGCATAGCCTTTCTTTCCTTTTTTTTCTTCTTCTTTTTAGGGCCACACCTGTACCCTGGAAGTGCCCAGGCTAGGGGTCAAATCAGAGTTACTGCTGCTGGCCTACACCACAGCCACAGCAATGCCAGATCCTTAACCCACTGAGCAAGGCCACAGGTCGAACCAGCATCCTCATGGATACTAGTTAGATTCTTTTCTGCTGCGCCGCAATGGGAACTCCTGAAGGGCAATTTGCAATATGTACCAAGACCTGAATACCTTTTGAGGGATTTCACTTTTCAGAAGATTCCCTCAAAGAAAATAATGAAACACAGGAGTTCCCGTCATGGCTCAGTGGTTAACGAATCCGACGAGGAAGCACGAGGTTGCGGGTTCGATCCCTGGCCTTGCTCAGTGGGTTAAGGATCCGGCGTTGCCGTGAACTGTGGTGTAGGTTGCAGACTTGGTTCAGATCCCATGTTGCTGTGGCTGTGGCAAAGGCCGGCAGCTACAACTCCTGTTAGACCCCTAGCCTGGGAACCTCCATATGCCGCGGGTGTGGCCCTAGAAAAAGGCAAAAAGACAATAAATAAATAAATAAATAAATAAATAAATAAATAAATAAACACATGCAGGGCCTTAGGAACAAGAATATCAGGTGCTGGGAGTTCTCGCTATGGCTCAGCGGTAACCAACCCAACTAGTGTTCATGAGGACGCTGGTTTGATCTCTGGCCCTGCTCAGTGGATTAAGGATCCAGCATTGCCATGAGCTACACTATAGGTCACAGACAAGCCTCGGATCTGGTGTTGCTATGGCTGTGGTGTAGGCTTGCAGCTGCAGCTTTGATTTGACCCCTAGCCTGGGAACTTCCATATGCCTCGGGTTTGGCTCTAAAAAGAAAAAAAAAGAAAAAATCAGGTGCTGGTTGAAAGAGGGCAGGGCAGGGATAAATTAGGGGTTTGGGATTAGCAGAGGCACCGTACTAAGAATAGAGCAGGTAAACAGCAAGGTCCTGCTGTACAGCTCGGGGAACCACATTCGGCATCCTGTGATCAAGCGTAACGGGAAAGAATGTGAAAAAGAATATGTGTATATATGAACGACTTTGCCGTACACCAGAAACTAACACACGCTGTAAATCAATTCTGCTTCAGAAATAAAAAAATAAAAACTCAGGTGCTGAGTTTTCTATGTACACTGGAGAAAAACATTAAGCACGTTTATAGCCCTTCCAGCCCGCCGAGCCCCATTCTAGGATTAATACACGTCCATGCAGCAAGCTCACAGGCACCTCTCAGGTGTCATCTCCCTCTCAGGGATGAGGAGACCGACACGGGGGCTGAACCTCCGATCCTGATCCTGGCAGGAGAGCCTCGCCCGGCCCAGACTCCTGCCCGGCCCAGGCCGACCCCTGGCGCCGGCTCTCCTGCAGTGTCCTCCCTGCTGACACCTGCTCTCCCCGCGCTCTCTTCCCTGCAGCGGCCCTTCCCATTTGGGCCACCTGGTGCAGGTCTGGAGCCACAGAAAAGCCTTCCATCGCTGACATTCTGCAAACCGGCGCTGGGGAGTGGACATCCCAGCTGTTGGAGGCCGGCGTCTCCCACAGCTTCCTGCTCTTTGCGCTACACTAGCCCGGGGCCTCCCCAGACCACACCACCCCCACGCGCCCTTGGCCTTGCACCAGCCTCTCTGAGGGGGTGGGGACGCAGCCATACCGGGACACAGGCACAGACTGTCAGGTGAGCTCGTTGCCGTCCCCTATCTCCACTGCCTGCCACAGTATCCTCCTCCGTCCACCCACCCGGCCTGCGTCTCCCGTGGGCAATTTCCCCGCTGCCCTCTCCCTTCCTCTAGGAGGCTGCATGCGCTGGGCGGTGGGTGGGGAGGCCTGACTCACCAGGCCCTCCTGTGGGGACAGGCGTGCAGGCTGGGACCGGGACGCCATGAATGTCCCCTCGCCTTTGACCCCAGAGGGCGAGGAGCAGGAAACAACTGTAGAAGAGAAGCCTGTGGGTGCCCCCTCATCCCAGCCTCCAACCCGGGACCCCGGGAGCCAGATCCTTTGGGGAGAAAGTCTATGTATTAGTGTACTGTTGCCTAGATGGCAGCATTTCCACGAGGCTCTCAGGAAGCCCGGCAGACAGATGGCATGAATCTCGCCGGCAGGGTTTTCCACGTGCCCTGTGCCGGTGGACCTGGGCGGTGGCCCTGCCTGGCCGGGAGCCCCCCTACTCCATCCCCATCCCCGCTCCGCCCAGCGAGGCCGCTGGATCTGCTAGGGGCGCCTCCTACGCTGGAGCAAAACCGAAGTAAGGCTCAGAGCCCCTGCTCCCCTCCCCGCACCCCCGCGGGCAGAAAGCCTGGGGAGCCAGGACACGGGACCCCAAAAGGGAGCAGGACGTGGAGGGCTGTGGGGAGGGCAGCTGGGGGCGGGCGGCCCGGGGCTTCCAGCTGCGCCTGTCCCGGGGGGCCTGTGAGCCTCGGGCTGGGCTGCGGGTGAGCTCCCGCCCCTCCAGGCCTGCGGGGCCTTCCTGTGGCCACGGCCCTCCCGACTCCGGGGAACGCCCTGCCCCGGCGCGGCCCCGGTACCCAGCGGTCCGTGAACCTGAACACTGACAGAGGGCCTGAGCGACAGGGCCTGCCGGCCTCTGCTGTCCCCTCGCTCACTTCCTTTCCTAAGCTCCCGCTTCCATCTCCTCTGAGCTGCTTCCTCCCCCGGGCTCCCCGGCTATCTCCCCGGTCCCAGGCCGAGGCTGCAGCCTCCACTGCCCTGTGCCAGCCCACACGGGGTGGATGGCGGCGTGCAGGGCGGGGAGCTTCCTCTTCCTTAGAGCTCTCCGGGAGGCCCTGACCCCTCCCTGCACACAGCCGGCAACCCCCCAGCGGCCCTACCCTGGCCCAGGCAGGCCTCACCCACCCTGCTGGTAAAAGAGCAGAGCGGCCCTGTGGGAGATGGGTTGTTGGCCCGGACTCCCGGCCCTTAAGAGGTCCTGGCGTCCCCTGTGAACCGGCTCCGGGGACACGGTGCAGCCCCCCCACCGCCCCTTCCTTCTGCCTTCTTCCCTGCGCTCTCAGGCTGACCTCTGCTCTCAGTGGAGAGTCAGGAGCCCCGTGACAGCACCATTCGCCCAGCCCAGCGCCTCCCGTGTGGTTATTGCTAAAGAACTGAAAATGTGAACCAGGAACCAGGAACCGCAGCAGCAGCAGAGTCCTGTCCATGCGTCGCCCAGCCTGAGGCTGTGGCAGCCCCAGGTCACTGCCTCACGGCAGGCGGGCACCATGTGCCATGCCAGCTCCCGTTGCCATGGCTACGGCAGCCACTGCACTGCCCCTCCTGTCTGTGGACGTCACCTAGCTGGGACCTCTGCCTCAGACCCCCCAAGGGTTGCTGCGCCCCCTTCTCCACCTGTTCACCCACCTGGCACCCAAGGCTTTCTAGAAAAATAAACCAGGGCTGGCCACAGCCCCGCTAGAAACCCCTACAGGTTCACGCCACGCCGAGGAGGCTGCCACCTCCTGACTTCGGCCTGGGGCCTGCCGGTTGGCGAGGTGGAGTGAGGCGCCCCAGGACCAGAGAGGCTGCACAGCTTTCCGGAAGCTTTGCTGTGGGGACGGGGAGAAGCAGGCTGTGTGGAGGAGGGAGAACTTCCAGGTGGGACCACCTTCCCGCGTGGAAGGCTGTGGGCCCGGCGCAGGCTGCACAGCACCACACAGCACACACGTGAACACACACGGCACATTCGGTCGTGCACACAGGAGCACAAACCCACACCCACACGGGTACAAGCACACACCACACGTACACATGAACACAGACACGTGTGTACCGACATCCAGCACT
This sequence comes from Catagonus wagneri, assembly GCA_004024745.2. Lineage (NCBI taxonomy): Eukaryota > Metazoa > Chordata > Mammalia > Artiodactyla > Tayassuidae > Catagonus > Catagonus wagneri. Next base: position 95,362 of record PVHT021183678.1, read on the forward strand.
TCCGCTCACACACGCACGCTTACAGGCACACGCGAACACGAATGCACAAGCACGCAGCCCTCCTCAGTCTCCCGGAGCTTCCTGCCACCAGCAGCAGGGCGCCCTGCTCACATCAGCACGTGGACGCCAGGGACTGGACTGGAGCTGGGCGCAGACCAAGCAGGGTGGGGGCAGAGCTCACAGGCCTGCACTCTAGCCCCCTGGCACGGAGAGAGAAGCAGCCTCAGGGACCCCAGGCGGGCCCCTGCCCGCAGCGCCCTGTCTGCCCCATGTACCCAAATGATGGGGCCTGCTTTGTCTGCCCAGAGGACACAGCAGTTCCAAACTTCTGCTTTCGCGAGAATGTTTCCTTCCTTTCTGTTTGAATCAGCGTTTCCCATTATTTGCGGCTGCAAAATTCCAACAAGAACCTTCCCGGCACCAGCACTGGGGCTGCTGCCAGGGCCCGCGACCGGGTGGAGGCCCTGTCTGGTTCACTTGCAGGACCTTCCTGAAGGAGCAGGCGGTGCCAGGTGCTGAGACACACTCTCTGTGCACTGCATGCGGGCGCAGTGCCCGCCAGGGGAGCCTCAGGCCAGCCGCCAGGGGCCCTGCTGCGGGCACCAGAGGGTCACAGGGCCTAGAGGTAGGATGTGGCAGTGGGGTAGTGGAGGAAAGGGGACGTGGGGCTCCCGGCTGCGTTGCACTGGACACAAATCCGCATGCAGCCTGGGACAGAAGGGCGCTGAGAGCCGGAGACAGGCCTGGATGCAGTTACTCGGCTCAAGGTTTTCAAAATAACAGCTTTTTTGAGATATAGTTCACACACCATGCAATTTGCCCGACTCCCTGAGGTTTCAACACATCCTGAGTTGTGCAACCGTCCCCACAGCCGGCCCTCCCTAGCCCCTCCCCCAGCCCCTGGCTTTCCGTCCTCACCGAGTGACACTTCCCTGGCACGAATCCGGACTCGGACTCGCTCTCTTTCCGTTGTTGGCGCCTTTCACTTCGCACAGTGTTGCGCGCGTCAGCTCCGTGCCGCCGGGGATCCGGCCTTCGGTCCCTTTTAGGGCCGAACTCCACTCGGCCCCAGGCCTTCCACTGTGTGGATCCGCCACACTGTGTGTTCACGCTTTCGTCGGCGGCCCTCTGCGCCGCCTCCGCGGTGCGGCTGTTGGGAGTCAGGTGTTTGGGCAGCAGCGCGCCGTGCCCGGTGCGGCAGCAGCGGGTGGATGAGGCCGGTGGTTATTCTCCGCTTGTTTTCGGCGGTGCCGGGGCCAGCGACCCCACCTGTGCCCCAGCAGCGACCCCAGCCACCGCCGTGACAGCGCTAGGCCTCCGGGGAACTCCTAGTTCACCTTTGGGGGGCAGGCCAGACTTTTCCACAGCAACGGCGCCCGCCAGGCCGCCAGGAGCGAGCGAGGGCCGCACAGCTTCCCCGGCACGTGCTCCCCTGTCACGTTCAGTCTCCTGCGCGGGGAGCAGCTGCGTCCTGCCGCGGCTGATACGCGTTTCCTGATGACTAATGACAAGAGCATCTTTTCATTTTGCTTGCTGGCCGCCGTTTGTACATTTTCTTTGAGGAAACGTCTATTCAGACCCCTTGCCGGCCACGGCCCAGAGTTTCAGGAGCGAAAGTTCGAGGAAGGGCGGGCAGTGGGAGGCGGAGGCGGGGGGCGGGAGGCGGCCCTGCCCGGCGCTGGGGGCCGGGCTCCCCGGGGGCGTTTCCGGGCGCGTCGCGGCACCAGGCCCGGTTTCACTTTTGGGGCTGGGAGCCTTCTGGCCGTCGGTCCCCGGGCAGCTCCCAGCTCCCAGGGCAGAGCCCTCACGTCCCGCCGCAGGGCAGCCTGGCTGCGGCTCCGGGGGCGCGCGCGCGCGCGCACACACACGGTCAAGGTGAGCTGCCCCCGCGCCGGCGCGCCCCCGGCTCCGGGTGGGGCTGCCCCGCTAGCGCTGTCGGGGGAGGGGCCGGCCCTCCACGGTGGAGAGCAGATCCTGGCGGTCCCAGACAGGAAGCCGGGGGCCTCTGAGCAGGGGGCGCCCTCCCAGCCTGGCTGGTTTGGGCCTAACTCTGGGCTGGCCCTCCCGGTCTCCCCTTGGCCGGCTCTCGCGTCGCAGACCCGCTGGGAGGCTCCTGTGGCTGGAGCCCAGAGGTCCTGGGTCCCGGGCGAGGCCCACGTCGGCCTCTGACCCCGAGGCTTCAGCCTTCTGCTCTTGGTTTGTGGGGCTTCGGGCATCGAGAAAGCCCTAGAGGGCACGCCTAGGAGCTGGGGACACTCTGGCTGGGCCTTGCTGTGGGCCCTTGCTCTAACTGCCCAGAAGGAGGCGGCTTCTGTTTCCTCCTCGGCCAGGGCCCTCTGAGGCCTTGGCCTTGCCCTGTCCTTCCTTGGTGGCTGCTGACTGTGAGCGGCCCTAAGCCTTGTCGAAGTGACAGGTGACGGAGGAGGCCTCGGTGGGTGGCCAGGGCTGCCCCTCTCTGCCCCAAACGCTGGGAGTCCCAGGGCCTTCTCAGGCTCTGTGTGGCACTGTGGCCACAGAACAGCTGGTGTGCGTGCCCTGAGCCCCACTGAGGCCTGTGAGCGCACTCCCAGGCCTGGCCGCACAGGACTGCTTTGGAGGGAAAGACCTCCCCGCCGCCGCCGGAGACATCCAAGTCCCTGCCCCCCCTTCCAGCCCTGCGGGTGCAGGGCCTGGCCCGCCCGCCCGCGGGAGCATGGCATCAGCGTTTGAGACGGTGGTCAAGAGGGTGGTCCGGGAGCTGGACCACAGCGGTGAACTGACCCCCGTCACCAGCCTGCGGAGCTCTGCCAGCTTCCAGCCCTACTGCCTGCTGGGCAGGAAGCCCTCGAGTTCATGGTTCTGGAGACCCCGCTACACATGTGTCAACCTGTCCATCAGGGACATCCTGGAGCCCAGCACCCCGGAGCCAGGTACCCCATGGGGCCCTGAGCCAGAGCAACTGCTGCGGGGGAGTGGGTGGGCCAGCTGCCCCCTGCTCTGGGCTCTCTGCTTCTGGCAGGCAGGCGTTTCTCAGAGGCGCCTCGGCCCGGGTGGGAGAGGTGGTGGCTGGTGGCTCCTCAGCTCTGGCCTTGCTCCAGCTGTGGAGCGTGGCGGCCCCTTCTATTTCTATGACGCCATGGACGGGCAGCTGCAAGGCCAGATGGAGCTGGCGGCCCCCGGACAGGGGAAGCTCTCGGGCGGGGCCGCGGTGTCCGGCAGCTCCAGCGCCTCAATGAACGTGTGCACGCTACGAGTGGCCTCCAACACCTGGGAAGCCATGCACCTTGAGAGGTGAGCCCCGGCAGCTTCGGGGTCGTGACCTTGGGGTATCAGGCATCACAGGGCGTCTGTCCTAGGCGGAGGGTCAGCACGGCGCGAGCGGAGGCCCGGAGGTGGGGAAAGGGGCTGCAGAGGTCACGGCGGCCTGCGTCCTGGGCCAGGATGGCCAGGCAGGGCCTAGGGGTTCGGGGGCGGGGCTGCAGGGGTGAGAGTCACTGGTGAGAAAGACGTCAGCTCAGAGTGGGAGGGGGCGGAGTGGAGGGAGAGCGGCCAGCGGGGGGCCACGCGCCTCCGGGGCCTGCAGGTGTCTGCCTGTTCCTGCTGGACCTTGTCCCCTTCTCCTGCAACCCCGCCCTCCACAAACACTGTCCGGAGCGCCCAGGGAGGAAATGATGGGTGTTCCGAGCCCGGGCATCCACGGAGCTCCTGGTCTCCCATGGAGCAGGGGGGAGGCCGGGGGAGGGCAGGGCGGCCGCCCCCGTGAACGTCCCGCCGGCCCGCTCTCCATAGGCGCCTGCGGCACCCTGAGCACAAAGTCCTGCAGCAGCTGCGGGGTCGTGGGGACGACGTGTTCGTGGTGACCGAGGTGCTCCAGACGCAGACGGAGGTGGAGGTCACGCGGACCCACAAGCAGGAGGGCTCGGGCCAGTTTGCGCTTCCTGGAGCCGTGTCCTTGCAGGTGCGCGGCTTGGGCCCCGCAGCGGCCTGGGCCGGGGAGGCCGGAGGGCGGTGTCCCCAGCCACCAGGCAGACCTCTGCCACCAGTGTCCTGTCGCGCCCAGTCCCACAACCCTGAGCCCGGTCCTGAGCCCATATCCGTCCCTCAGGGCCAGGGCCAGGGCCACCTGAACCGGAAAAAGACAGTCAGCATCCCCGCGGGCAGCGTCCTTGCGTTTCGGGCGGCCCAGCTGGTGATCGGCTCCGACTGGGGTGAGCTGGCATCAGGGGGACTTTGGGGCCCAGACCCCTCGGCAGAGAAGCAAGTAGGCCTGGAGGAGACGCCAGCCGGCTGGGGTCGCTGCGGGCATGTGGCTGCAGGGCTTCCTGGGTTGGGGTAGCTGACGGCCCCGTGCGCTGGCACGGGGGAGGTTGGGGCCCCAGCGGTGGGGACAGGCCCGGGGCTCTGCCAGCCTGCCTCCCCCACCTCTGCTCCCGCCTGGCTTCCAGACATCCTCCTCTTCCCGGACAAGAAGCAGCGAACCTTCAGGCCACTGCAGGAAGGTGAGGCCAGCGGACCGGGCGGGGGGCTGGCTCCCGGCCAGCGAGGCGTTCTGCCACCCAGCACCGCGCTCGCGCCCTGCGACACACACGCACGCACACATGCACACGCGCGCGCATGCACGCACACACACAAGGCGACATGGCCATAGGCTGCACCGGCCTTGCTCCCTGCCCCAGGCTGCCGGTCCTGGGCGGTGGTGACAGGCTAGCAGGGCGCAGGGAAGGCCTCAGCCCTCTGGCGCAGGGTCCACCCCCCCGCACTGACCAGCCCCGCCCCGCCCAGGCTGCCGCCTCGCCGGCGGTGCAGTCGGCCAGCCGCAGCCGAGCTCCAGCCTCGTCTCCAGCATAAGGTCGCTCTCTCAGCACCTCAGGTTCCTGTCAGGTCAGTACCTTGTTGAGCACCCCTGAGGCCTCTGGTGGGCTCTGGGCACCCTGGGCTTGGTGGGCACCCGGCAGTGGCAGCCCTGTTCCCACAGATGGGCCCGCGGAGGACCAGCTGGTGACCACTGAAGACTTCCAGGGCCTGCAGGCCGAGGTGGGCGCCTGGGCCGCGGGCCTGGAGGCCTTGTCCAGGGAGCCGTGTGGGCAGCTGCTGGGGGGCCTGGGGCAGGTGCTGCGGGACGAGGCTGCCCTGCAAGCCCTGGAGGAGTCGGTGAGCGAGTGGGCAGCCGGCGGGGCGGGCGCCTGTCCCTGCCGCCCGCTCACCTGCCCCGCCCGTGCCCCCAGCTGGAGCAAGGCCTGTGCGGCGGGCTGCTGGAGCCGCGGGACGGACCGGTGGCTGCCATACTCGAGTGCCTGGTGCTTTCCTGCAGAAGGCTGGAGGAGGAGCTTGCCGGCCCCATCTTCTACCTGGCGCAGGCTCTGGCTGGTGAGGGGCCCGGGCCGGCAGGGCGGGGCTTTCCTGCTGGGCCTTCCAGAACCCCTGCTTACCCGAGGCCTCTCCCCAGTGCTGAATGAGACCCAGCATGTGCTGCTGGCGACGGCGCTGGAGACGGGGGCCCTGTCGGGCGCGTTGATGCTGGTGAGAGGGCCTGGGCAGTAGGGGCCGGGCCGGGCCGGGCCGTGGGGCCCGGTGCGTGTGCGCTGGGCCCTCCCGACCACCTCCTACCCTCTCCTGCCAGGTGGGGAGCCTCCTGGAACTGAGTGCCCCATGGCAGCAGCGCAGGGCCGTGTCCCTGCCGCCCGGGTTGCTGGGGAGCGGCTGGGGCTCAGAGGCCCCCGCCTGGGCGCTGCTGGAGGAGTGTGGCCTAGACCTGCAGGCGGCCGCCCCTCAGGTGCGCTGGGAGCCCGAGGCCCAGAGCCGCACCTGTGCCCTTTACGCCTGCCTTGCTCTGCTGCTAAGACTCAGCCAGCTCTGCTAGCCACGTACCTGTGTGCCCGCCGGCACGGCCACTCTCCTAGCGGGACAGAGCTCGTGTCCGGCCGGCTGCTAGGCACCAAACCCAGCCATGTGGCGGCTCAAAACCTGGGAGCTGGGGAAAGTCAATAAATGCGGACCCAGGAAAAATGGCTCACCGAACTTCTGGGGGTCCTATATCTGGGGTGGGGGTGGGACGCGGACTGTGTCCCCACAGGATGGGGCACGTCGGGGCCAAAAGCAGGCATCTCGGCCACGGGTCTCAGGCACAGCATCCTTCCCTGTGCCTGAACCTGGCCACTCTGCAGTGACCGGCCACGTGGCCAGACTCCTGGCCCCTTCGCAGCAGGCTGGCCTTGAAGGAATGGGCCGGGGCAATTCCACCCCAGGACGGCCCTCTGTCTGCCTCGGGGCAGTTGAGGACGGACTGATGCAGGCAGTGAGTGGGCCGTCCTCACCGCCTGGGTCCACGGAGGCTCGGACAGGTGCGCTGACAGCGGCCGCACCTGCACTGCGGCAGCTGCATGAGCCCTGGGGGAGCGGCCCAAAATAGAGAAACTACCCTTTGGGGTGTGCCTCACCCCAATTCATTCGCTCAAAGGTGAGAGTCTCTCAAGAGGAGGCCTGGCCCCTGGGTTCAGTCCCTGGGCGCTCGGCAGGGCTCAGAGCCCTTGCGGGACCTCGGCCTCCCGAGGGAGAGACAGTAACCCACTAAGCGGGAGCTGTTCTCATCTCCGAGCTTGAACAGCCAGGAGAAACTTGCCTCGGAGGTCCCGTCATGGCGCAGCAGAAGTGAATCCGACTAGTATCCATGAGGATGTGGGTTCGATCCCTGACACGGTGTTGCCGTGAACGGTGATGCAGGTCGCAAACTGGGTTTGGATCCTGCGTTGCTCGACCCCCAGCCTGGGCACCTCCACATGCCCCGAGTGTGGCCCTAAAAAGCCAAAAAAACAAAACAACAACAACAAAAAGCTGCCTCTCCCTGGTGGGAGCCAGCCTGCTGGCCTCCGCTCAGTGGCAGGCTGGGAAGGCCACCCTCCCTCCGTGCAGCTCACCGCGTCCTGCAGCCTCGGGACTGGAGAAAGAGAAGGGACAGCCGGCTTGGCTGAGGCCGGGATATTAACCCCCGAGAAAACTCAGGAGCAAGGCCAAGAGTGAAATTAATATATATATTTATATTTGGTCTTTTTGTCTTTTAGAGCCACACCCGTGGCTTATGGAGGTTCTCAGGCTAGGGGTCCAATTGGAACTGTAGCCGCTGGCCTGCGTCACAGCCACAGCAACGCCTGACCCGCGTCACATCTGCGACCTACACCACAGCTCACGGCAATGCTGATCCTTAACCCACTGAGCGAGGCCAGGGGTCGAACCCGCATCCTCATGGATCCTAGTCTGGTTCGCTAACCGCTGAGCCACGACGGGAACTCGGTGAAATTAGTATGAAAACAGAAGATAGAGTGAGCCCCAGACACCCCAACCCTGGCACAGAGATGCCCCAGCAGTCACCCTCACACCGGGAAGGGGGAGCTGGGCGGCTCTCGGGCCTGGCTTCGCCCACCATGGCCGCACTCCTCCTGCGGCCACCTTCTTAGGGGGACTCGAAAGGCAAAACCGAGGTGAAGAGGGGAGAACAGCTGGGGCCTTGAAAGCATTCAGTGAGCAGGTACGCAGGGCGGCGTCCTTCCCGCCCCAGCTCCCCCGCTGGGCTCTGACGGCCTCCGGGCCTCACTGGCAGGCCTCTTCATGCATTTCTTATTCAGCCCTGTTCTGGCATCTGCTTCGGAGACCACACCCCTGGCTTCACACAGAAGCGTGCCCTCGGCCTGGCCGCCCCTGTCCTTGACCCACGAGGGGAGCCCGGCCCCTTCCTGCCGAGCCCCGTCGGCTCAGCCTGTTCTGGACGGTTCGCAGCCGCCCCTCTCTGGGTGAAAGTCGCCTGACCGCACACCCACGGCGGCTGACCTTTGCTGCGAGCTGCGTGCTGCTTTATCTGTAATCTTAGCCCAGGCCCGACTGTGGATCAGGCCCAGCTCATCAGAACCACCTCGGTCCAGACCAGGCCCCAGACGGATGCTGAACCGCTGTGACCTGTGTGTTTACTTTAAATGCTTCCCACGGGACCCCAGCCTCCGAGAGGCCATGTGACTCGAGCCCTCCTCCCCTGAGGGGGCGCCGTGAAAGGGCGAGGGGACGCAGCAAGGTGGGCCTCCAGGCGGAGGCAGCTGCCTGTCTGGGGTCTGGAGTGGGTGGGCTGCAGCTTCAGAGATTTCCAGAGGGCCTTCATCCCTGACATCCAGTCAAGCCTTCATTCAACCCTGAGCCGGGGCCGGGGAGCCCAACACAAAACGCTGGCTCCCCCAGGGGTCAGGGTGGGGGTGGGGGCGGCGCGGCTCAGCCTAGTCCTGAGCGGTCCCAGCGACCAGCGAGCCTCTGGGGCGGGAATGGGCTGTGTCCGTAGACGGGGGGGGGGGGATGGACGCCAGTGCCCCCACCCACCTGAACCCACAGGCATCATCTCGGGCCTGTGGCGCCCAGTGGGGAGGTCAGAGCCAGGCGGGTGTGACACAGTGAGCCGGGGCGGGGGCGGCGGGTGTGGACGGCAGGGCAGATCAACGCTTCTTGAGCAGAGAGGACGCGGCCCAGGAACCTCAGAACCTCAGGCCAGGTCGTGGCCAGCAAGGGCAGAGCACACAGCGAGGGGTGAGGGGCTGCTGGGGACACCGGGAGGGCCCTGGCCAGGCCCCCGGCAGAGGGCAGCCTACGGCGGCAGCAGCACAAGCTGTGCCAGCTTCACAGCGCCCCCACCGGACGCCTGCAGGGGGCCGGGACGGCGACAGGCCTGAGGGGGAGAGACGCCCTGGCTGCTCCCGGTGGGTAGCAGGGCTGTGTGTGTGTGCGGGGGCTCCTGGAGAGGGCTCTTCGCCTGCAACAGGCCTTGTGTGCTCAGAAGGGGGTGGCAGGCGTGGATGCCCAGCACCAAGCCCTGGGTGCCCCTCAAGGGGAGCCTCTTCTGCAGCTCTGGCCCTGCCAAGAATGGCCACAGAGTGGCGGGGTGCCCGACCCAACCCTGGCTCCCCCCGGGGTGGGGGCGGCGCGGCTCAGCCTAGTCCTGAGCAGTCCCAGCGACCAGCGAGCCTCCGGGGCTGGAACGGGCTGTCTCCGTAGACTGGGGGCGGCCGGGCACGGCGGGCGTGGCGCAGGCGGAGGCGCGGGAGGCCCGGGCGGCGCTGGCGGCAGAGACGGTGCTGCGCCTGAGCCAGCAGCGCCACCTGCTGGGTGGACACATGTGCCGCTGCCACCACAGCGGGCGCGGGGTCGCTCTGCAGCTGCCCCAAGTCTGCAGGAGACAGAGCGGTTCACGCGATAGGGAGGGCTCTCAGGATGGACCCGGGTCCTTGGCCCTCCACCCACCCATTCCCATCCACTCCGCCCGGGCACCCACTTCTCTGGGACCCCAAAGCCTGGTGAGGCGGCTCTCACCCTGGAACAGGGAATCCAGCAAGTCCTGGTTGACACGGCTGGGGCTCGAGTGATGCACCAGGAAGCCTGGACCAAAGCAAACCCTGAGTACTGGCCTCACGCCCACAGCAGGGAGAGGCTGGCCCGGCTCCCAGAGCAAAGGACAGTTGACCCCAGGACCGCCTCACCTATGAGCACGGCAGCTGCCCGGCGCAGGGGTTCCTGCGGGCTCCGCAGGTAGCCCTGAGTCTGGCTCAGGAAACTAGGCACGTGACCCGGGTACCACTGAACCTGGGGACAGAAGGGATCATGGCAGGAGGGTCAATTCTGCACGGAAAGGAGGCTGCAGAGGTGAATCCAGGGGCTGAGGCCCCCGGGGATCCCCCGGGGCAGGGCAGTAGGGCCTGAGGTTGGGGAGACTCAGTTTTGGGGGAGTGGCCACTGAGTGGGCAGCTGACCACACCAGCACTGTCGCTGTGGTCCCCCTACTGACCAGGCGGTGGCAGATGTGGCTTAGGGCCTGGGGGCTGTCGTAGTGGGCCACGGTGACCACCTCCTCCAGCAGGCCCCAGCCCAGGGCCTGGTCACAACGGGCCAGGGTCCACTCTGAGCTCTAAAACGAGGGAAGGGAACAAGGTTAGGGGTCCAGAAAGGGACAAGAGATGGCCTGGGGTGGAAGGTGGCCAGCATGAAGGATGGGGATGCTGAGAGCAGGCGGCCAAGGAAAGACAGGGAACCTGGCTGCCTGCACCTGAGCCCCTTGGAGAAGCCCCTGACCAGCCATCTTTGGAGAGACAGCGGTGGTGGGGTAGCATGGGGCTGGATGGGGACAGCAGTGGGGCAGTCTTGGGGCAGCTGACCTCAGCGGTATCCCGGCTGGGGTCGGACAGGCGCAGCAACAGCGGCACGAGGCTCTGCAGCACCAGCTTCCTCAGGGGGCGGCGGAGCCCCACTCGGAGTCCACCCCGGCCCCGCCGCACCAGCGACCCGAGGAGCCCTACCGCCGACGCGCGGACCGATTCCCGGGTCTGCAAAGAGGTTGCGATCAGAGAGGCGCAAGCAGGGAGGCTCGAGCTGGGGGCGTGGCTTAGGGACCTGGAGCCGCCTGGGGGCGGGGCCGGGCGGGGCGGGACCGGGGCCGGAGGGGCGGGGCTCACGTCGTCCAGAAGCGGTGGGAGGCGCGGCCCCAGCTCTGTGCTCAGGAGCCGCACTGGCGCCCGAGGCCGCAGCAGGACCCTCCGCAA
>PVHT021183679.1:10269-81524 GCA_004024745.2 Catagonus wagneri
GGCTGGGGTTCTGGTTCTGTCTCGCAGGAGGCGCCAGGTGGGTGGAGTCGGCTGGTGCTTTCTGCTGGAGACAGCTGTGGGCGTGGGAAGGGCACCGGGGGGGGGGGGGGGGTGTGCTGACTCCCGGGCACCAGGGAAGGAGAATGCTAGGGGCTAGAACAGATTTGGCGAAGGGCTGCCAGAGGCTGCAAACGCGCCTCTGGTCTCTGCTGCCCGGTCTGGGCCCGCAGCTGGGAGCAGGAGCTGCAGGTGTCCAAGCACAGTGCCCAACCCAGCTGTGGTCCGTTCCCCAGATGCAGGCAGTTCAGGGAAGAAGGACTCTGGGTTTCCTCCTCCTCCGTAAGGCGAGGCTCGAGCGGGAGGAGTCTGCTGTCCTGAAGGAAGCCCTGGTGCGCAGGGCCACTGTGGCCACCAGCATGCCCTGCCAGGTGCCCCCCCAAGCGGCTCTCTTGATGTGAATACACTGGAGAGAGTGGACTCGCATCGGCTCGGTCAGGGGAAGGGAACCTGCAGGGAGCCAGCGGGTTTGGGGGGGGGGGGCGTCCCAGGCCCAACTGCACACCCCTCCCCCAAGCTCACGGGGCTGATTTCTGGGAAAGTCAGGCATTCAGTGACTCTGGGCCAGCAAGAGAGGTTAAGAGCCGGTCAGAGCCGGTCCTGGACCCCGGGGATGACATGGGACCAGGTGGCCCAGCGCTGGGTACCTGGGCTCCTAGACACCGCGAATACTTGCACAAATCTGTACCAAAGCAGGCGCTTCGCCCCTTTCCCAGCGCAGGTTCCCGTCCCCATGGTGACCACCGGGCGGTTAATTCTCCCCTTCCGGTCGGACCGCCAAGGCCCCAGCCCCCTCCTCAGGTCAGGGAGGCTGCCGGCCCCCAGTCGCCACGTGAGGGGTCAGAGGACCCTGGAGCTGGGCGATGGGCCCCCAGTGCCTGCGCAGCCCTGGGCTATCCAGGCCAGGAAGGCGCCGGGGCTGCAATCGCCGCCCCCGCGCCGCCCCACTCTCGCCCCCAGAAACCTGGCGGAGGGCCGGGGCAGGGAGCGGAGACGAAGCGACCGGGGGCCCGGCCGCCCGCCACCCCGACCTCCAGCCTCCCGCAGGCCTCTGCCGCCTCCCCGGCGCCCCACTCGCCCGCTCCCCCTCCTCCCTGGGCGGCGCCCGGTCCCCGCGCCATCCCCAAACCACCGCCGCCCGGCCCAGGCCCCGACTCACCGCCGGCGCACCAGGCCCCCCGCCTGGCGGCGCTGCCCAATCCGCGCCCGCGGCAGCCCGCAGTCCCGGTCTGCGAGGCGGCGGCGCGCGGGGGCGGGGCTTGGCTCCCAGGCCCCGCCCCCGGCCCCGCCCCTCGGCGTGGAGCCCGTCGCTCCGGGTCCACCCTGGTCGCGGAGCTCAGTCCGCCGGCGCGGGGACGTCGCGGACAGCCCGGCCCGGCTGAGCAGGGGTGGGGGAGGCCCGCATGTGGCCGAAGACGTTTGGAGCGGAGCACAGGGGAGGCGGGCGTCGGAGGAGGCCCGGGGGCAGCTGGGAACCTCCGCTGCGGGCTGCGAGGAGCTGGGAGGACGCGCGCGGCCGGGCTGTGGTCCTTCTGTGGGTGCCGGTGGGGTAGTGACAGGAGGAGCGCCGGGAAGTTGGAAGACGGGGCTTCTGGGCAGTGGTTGTGGACCACGGGGCCGCTCAGCAGGCATCTGGGCCTGGAGCATCTTAGCAGGCTCAGGACTCCGCCTCCCCTGGGAGCAGGGGGCTCCAGTGTGGCTCCAACCAATTGGGCCAACCCTCAGGCCAAGAGGGCGGTGCTGAGGCAGGGTGAAAGAACTTCCTGGTCATGGCGCAGTGGAAACGAATCTGCCTAGGGACCCATGAGGTTGCGGGTTTGATCCCTGGCCTCTCTCACTGTAGGTTAAGGATCCAGCATTGCCCGGTGAGCTGTGGTGTAGGTCACAGTTGTGGCTGGGATCTGGCATTGCTGTGGCTGTTGTATAGGCTGACAACTGTAGCTCCGATTAGACCCTCTAGCCTGGGAACCTCCATATGCCGCAGGTGCGGCCCTAAAAATACAAAAAAAAAAAAAAGAAAAGGAAAAAGAAAGAGCGAGCTTCCTGACCTGACGCTCCCAGCTCAGAAGCTAGAGGTGCCTGTTAGAGTGAAACTGGCCAGCCTTAGTCTGAAACCGTGCATTTCCTGGGTTCTGTCTCCAGGGGCCATTAACTGCCTTTTTTTTCAACAAATGTTCACAGAGCACCGTGCGTGGCCTGACCTGGCCCCACACCCCCCCACGGGCATGTGACCCGGGCTCCGGGGCCAGTCCTGGGGCCCTGCGGCACCGCAGGCCCTGCTGCTGCTTCTTCCTGGTGGCGATGGGAGACCCGCTCAGCCTGCGGCAGCTGGAGGCGCCAAGGCCTACCCACGACAGGATGTCCCGTCCCTGCCCCGTCCCCTCTCCTTCCTGCAGGGCCCTCTCGGCACCCGGTTGCTCCCCCAGGGACTCACACTTGAACACACATCCTGTTAGAGCTCCTTGCTGCACCTGACCCTTTCTTGCAACATTCCTGGGTGACATCTGCTGTGTGGCATCTATGGTGCCAGCGTGGGAGGAAGGAGCAGTGGTGGTTTCTTAACTGTACACACCCGCAGGGGTGGCGGGGCGGTGCTGAGGCAGGGTGGCAGGTGGCTGGGGTGGAGCGGCTGTGCAGAGGGACCCTGTGACGGGGACCAGCCCAGTGGGTTAGGGAGGTCACTGTGTGCGGGGCGAGCGCGTCTGTGTGTGCACGGCCCGGGTCTGCTTCTGGTGACGGGGGAGCGGGCAGGCCAGCTTGGAGAGGCTTCGAGGGCCTTGTCCTCGGAGGCTGAAGGCAGGGCTCTTCGTGTCATGAGATATCCCAGCTGAGGTGCGGTGACACCCTCAGGACTCCCACAGCTCTGGGCACGTGGGAGGCTGTGGCCCTCGGTCAGCCCTCCTCACGGTCTCACTCCTGAGGCGCGGGCCCTGCGTCCGTCCGGCAGAGCTGCCCCACCCCCACCCCCGTAACCTAATCCGCAGGCCGCGCGGGAGGCTGGCTGGCTTCCTTGAACTTGATGCTCGCCCTCAGTGTGCGGTCCAGTTGGACTTGTCTGACAGGGTGGGGCCAGGTCAGCCCGCTGCGCTCAGAATGCCATGCCCCTGAACCCACGGCGGTCCCAGGAGCTGTGACGGGATCCACAGCCAGGCCCAGTACCCAGGGGCCAGGCTAGAGGCGCCCCCTGTGACCGAAGTGATGCTGGGGGGGCGCCCCTCACAGCCCACTCACCCACAGGGGGCCAACACTCAGGCCCCTCTTTCAGCCCCAGGCCCTGGGCACTGCGTGTGTGTGTCCCGCTGTCGGGTGCAGCCCGTCTGTGGACCCTCTCTCTGTCTCCGCCTCCCTTCCGTGCAGTCCCGTGCCGGGAGCGGCCGGCGCCCCCGTGACCCTGTGGCTTCTCCTTGACGTACAGACCTTAAAATCTGGTCTTCTGCTGCCGGTCCCATGTGTCGCCAATCCCAGGAGTCCCAAAAGCCCAGGCCAGCCCTGGGGGCCAGTGATGGGGTGGTCCAGGGAAGCGGGGTTGGGCAGGGGAGCAGGCACAGAGTCCAGGGAGAATCCGGTCGCCACGCCGCCCAGTGCCTGGGAAGCAGGTCCCAGCTCCCAGATGTGTCATCTCTGCCGCCTGGGCCTCCCCCACATCTTCCAGGGCAAACGCGATGTAGTCATCAGCCGCCAGAGGGGAGATTCCGTTCCCTGGGTCCCTCCAGCTGGAGCCACGTGGCAGCAGAGGCCATCGGAGTGCGGCTGGGCCTCTGGGTGGGTAGTCGCGGCCCAGAGTTCCGTGGCCCTGGGAGGCGGGTGCCCGTGGGGCCCGGTGCCCCTCCTCGGTGAAGCATCTCAGACGCGGGACGCTGGGCGGGGGTTCTGGGTGAGGTTGGCTCAGAGGCCGACGACCATTCTCTGCCTGGGCCAGAACTGCCCACCTCACAGGGTCTCAGGGACCCAGCAGGCAACGACCTGGGGAGGCACACGCACTCTGGCTTCATCCTGGGTGCGGACAGGAGAACCTGCCGGACACTCAGGCCAGGACAGGTACACCCCAGCCAAGCGCGCTGCTCCTGCCCTGCTCTGTGGATTTCCCTCTCCTCCCGCGGGGGTTGCTTTCCACAGCCTCTCCGCATCCAGTGCTTTTAGCCTTTTCTTCACCTGGGTCAGTTCCTGTCCGAGGCTAGCCGCCTAAGGACTTTTTGTCCCCAGGAGTGACCTTTCACAGGCAGGATGCAGATTCCCCAGAACGTCCAGAAGGTGCCCAGCCCCTGGGATCTGTCCGGATTTCTGGATTTTTTTTTTTTTTAGGGCCACATCCACAGCATATCGAGGTTCTCAGGCTAGGGGTCTAATCAGAGCTACAACTGCCAGCCTACACCAGCTCATGGCAACAACGGATCCTTAACCCCCTGAGCAAGGCCAGGGATCAAACCCGCATCTTCATGGATACTAGTCGGCTTTGTTGCTACTGAGCCACAACTGAGCTTTTTGCTTTTTAACTCCAGTTTGCCTCACAGCTTCTCAGGCAGCCCCTGTCCCGAGGAGAGCCGGTGGGGGGAAGTGAATGCAGCCTTGAACAAGTGTCCTCCTGCATGACCCCTCACTGGCCTGCTTGCTCCCGGGTCCCCATACCAGCCAGGCTGGTCCAGGAAACCATGGAACAACCTCCTTTGGCCCCTCAATCCCTGTCCCCCTTTAGAAAAGTCACTAAACCCTCCTGTGGGCCCCTCCCATCTCCAGGCCTCACTGCAGGCCATCTGGGCACCTCCCCGGGGCCTGGAGCGCCCTCTGGTGCCAGGTGCCTGTGCCCCAGAGCCTGGAAGGATGAGCCAGGGAGTAAAGCAGTGGCAGAGGACAAAGGCCCAGGAGTTCCCGTCGTGACTGGGCAGAAACGAATCGAACTAGTAATCATGAGGACACAGGTTCCATCCCTGGCCTCGCTCAGTAGATTAAAGATCCAGCGTTGTCGTGAGCTGTGGTGTAGGTTTCAGATGCAGCTCGGATCTGGCGCTGCTGTGGCTGTGGCCGGCGGCTACTGCTCTGATTCATCCTCTAGCCTGGGAACCTCCGTATGCTGCAGGTGCGGCCCTAAAAAGACAAAAAGAAAAAAAGGTACAAAGGCCCAGACTTTCCAGCACGAAGCGGGAGTGGCGTCTCTGCTGGTAGCCCAGACCTGCCACATTGGATGCTGGGCGGCCCCAGGTCTGGACAAGGCATCAGCGTGCTGCGGCCGGTTGAGGTATTGGTGCCGGAGCTGCTGCCCTCACGTCCGCCGAGGATGGGTGCGCCGAGCTGGAGCGGCGGATGGGGCGCAGGTGCGGCAGCTGTCGCTCTCCGGCATTCTGGTTTCTTCCTCCCAGAAGAAGGACACCCACCGGAGCCGCGTATCAGCTGCCATCTGCCTGTGCAGTTGCGCCGGGCCCAGGCGGAGCGTCGGGAGGCGGAACACGTCCCTGTCCCTGAGGCTTGCGGGGCCCGGGCGGCACGGGGCCGAATGCGCGGGTCAGGGCGTCGCCCCCCTCCCGCGTCCGCTCCTCTGGTGTCCGGGACGCCCGCGGGCTGCCGCGTCTCCAGGCCCCGCCCCTCCGCCTCCTCCGCCCCCTGGTGGCCGGAGCGTGCAGTGCACCTGCGCAAGCTCGAGGCCGCTGCCGGTTTAGGCCGGTTTCATCTTCTCCCTGTGCCGCCGCTTTTTTTGTTTGTTCTTTGTTTTTCTGTCTTTTTTAGGACCGCACCCCGGGGCGTACGGAAGTTCCCAGGCTAGGGGTCGAATCAGTCCCCGGCCCTCCCTTGCGTCCGGTCGACGGTCCCCACGTGTCTGGCTCCCAGCGGGTCTTCCCCAGCCCGCCCCCCGCCCTCTAAGGGAGCGGAGGCCTTGGGCCCCGGGCGCTGACGGCCGCGCTGTTTCTGGAGTTGTGGGGTGTCGGGGAATGGGGGCTCTGCCCCAGATCCTCTAGTTCTGGGTGGGCAGAGACGACCCCTCCTTCACTGGGTCCCCAGTCCCTGGCTGCTTTCCGGGGACCAGAGGAGCCGGCCGTCTTTCCTCTGTTGCGCGGGCTTGCGGGACGCCCAGGCCTGCAGCTCCGACGACGCACAGCGCTGCACCGCAGCCCTGTCACGTGACGCCAGCACCAGACAGGGCACGTGCACACGGCTCCCTCGGGTGCCCTGCGTGCCAGAAGGCCCCACTCCACGGGTGACCTCTGGGCCACCGAGGGAAGGGAGGCACCCCCACCCCCACGCCCGACAGAGGGGCACGTGGAGTGGGGCCGGGAGCGCTTGTCCCTGGTTGAGCAACAGGTCCAACAGGACAGCTTTCCCCAGGCGGCCACCGTGCAGGCCTGTGCCCACAGGCACCCCACAGGTGTGGCAGTACCAGGGGGCGCTCTGGGGTCAGAGAGGGGCAATGGAGTGGGACCCGGGCCCTCACTGCGGGGTTCCTGGAGGCCCAGGGCGTTTCCACTTCACAGCCAGGTGGGCAGACCTGTACTCGTGGACTGTCCAGGACAGGGAGACCGCTAATTAACTGCGGGTCCTAGGATGAGGTGGAGCGAGAGCGCTAGAACGTAAGCCACGGGTTCGGGGAGGCCAGGAGTGTCTGGGGCCTCTCCGGGGTGTCCCGGGGTGAGGAGCCCAGGGGACAGAGCGGAGGGGCGGTGCAGGGCCGGGTCCTGGACCCAAGGGGCGGACGGGGCAGTGCGGGATTCCAACAGGGCTGAGGGCTCTGCCCCAGCGTGGTGCTGTGCTTCTGTAAGAAGTTAGCATTTGGGGGACTGAGGGAAATGAATCGAGAGACTCTATTATTTTTGCAAATTCTTTGTAAGTGCGAAGTGGTTGGAAAGTGGAAAGGTAAAAATGTTTCAGAAGCAGCAGGGAGTGGGCTTGGCGGGAGGCGAGTGCTCTGCGGTTTCTTGAAGGCTGAAGGCGGCTGGGTGGGGGCCCGCTGCGGGTCAGAGCCGGGAGGGCCAGCGGGGCGGGGTCAGGGGTGAGCAAAACTCAGCCTGGAAGGCCTTACGGTGGGAGGTCTTGCGAAATGGAAGAACATTTCATGTATTAACAGAAAACATTTTTAAGTGACCTGCCAATGCGTTTAAGAATACGAACGGTGAAGAAGTTGGCCTCTTATCATGACACAAGCTCCACAAAGGCCCAGGGAAAGAAGATACTTTTTTTTTTTTTTTTTGCTTTTTTAAGGCTGCACCCGAGGCATATGGAGCTTCCCAAGCTAGGGGTAGAATCAGAGCTTCAGCCACTGGCCTACACCACAGCCGCAGCAACGCTGGATCCTTAACCAGGGATCGAACTCACTTCCTCATGGATACTAGTAGGGTTCTTAACCCGCTGAGCCACAGCAGGAACTCCAGACGGTGCTTTCAATAATTCATTTCCACTCATCAGGATGGAAGATTTAAAAGGCCAAGAAAGGAGTTTTCGATGTGACTCAGCAGTAATGAACCTCACCAGCATCCATGAGGACACCAGTTAGATCCCTGGCCCCACTCAGTGGGTTAAGGATCCAGTGTTGCCACGAGCTGTGGTGTAGGTCGCAGATGCAGCTCAGATCCCGAGTCGCTGTGGCTGTGGTGCAGGCCGGCAGCTGCAGCTCTGATGCGGCCCCTAGCCTGGGAACTTCCGTTTGCCAGGTACAGCCCTAAGAGGACAAAAACAAACAAACAAAAAACAAGAGATTGCAGTGCAGAGAAACCCAGGCAAATGATTCTGCCTCAGGCTTCTGCAGAGGAGAAGCCTGGCCCCTGGGGACACGGCAGACCCCCTGTCCTGCAGGGAGCGGTCAGTCACCCTTAGGTGGCCTTAGTCCCATGTGCAGCGAGCCTGCCCGAGGCCATGAAGGAGGTTTCTGTCTCCTTAAGGCTGTGGTTTCGAAGGTGAGTCAGTCAGCATCCAGCTGCCATCCGCACAGAGTCACAGAGCACGGAGGCGGCCGGGAGGTAGCCTGGATCAGGACAGGAGAGCCCCTGTTCTAGAATATCCCAGGAGACCAGTGTCGGCAGTGAGTCCCAGTCTGGACACAGGGGCCTGTGTGTGGTTGTGTCTGTGTGCATAGGTGTGTGTGTGGTTCTCCGTGGGGGGTGCGGTGTGCGTGCGTTACCGAACTCAGGGCTAGCTGCTCCCTGATTGAGAATCGGTTCGCTGGCAGCAGTCAGGGCAGTTGCTTTCATCAACAGAATGCCGGCAGTCTGGGGATGGCGGACTCAGTGCCTCTCTGAAAACCGTGTCCGAGGACTCTGCTCGGCCATGAGGGTCTTTTAAGGGGAAAAAGGGAAGTGACCGCTGAGATGGGGGTCAGGGACCTGCCCTCCCCTGCAGGCTTGTCACTCCTCGTGCTCTTTCTTCAGATGCTCTCTGTTCACAGTTTGTTCTCACGGTTTGTTCAGAGCTTGTTGAAGGGGATGCTGGGGAGGTGGCTGTCCTTGAATTACTTAGTCTGCATTTCTGCTTTGATTTACACTAGGAATCAGCAGGCTAGGCAAGGTATTGTGTGATCAAAAGATTTGAAAGACCCGCTAGGGCTGGAGATGGGTCGAACCTGGGGGCGCGTGGTTCAAGGTTAGTGACCGGACCAAAGGGCCTCCTGCAAGAGCTCTTTCCTGCCAAAACTTGCCCACGTGTGTGTGTGTGTGTGTGTGTGTGTGTGCGCGCGCGCGCGTGTGCAGAAGCCCTTTCCAGGGGAAGGCTCAGAGGAAAGCCCCCCCCCCGGCCCCCTCTGCTCTGGTGGGTGGAGTTAGGCGCTGGGAACCTGGGTCCTCAGCTGACTGTGCCTCTGCTTGGGGTGGGTGGCAAAGCAGGTGCTCAGACTCCCCCCCCCCAGCCCCGCTCCTGCTAAGTGCTGTCCAGAGAGGGGGTGGCCTCCGGAGGCTTCCTGGGGAGGGGTCTCGTGACCTCCCTCTGTCTACACTTCACTCAGTCCTGCCAGTGCCACCCCTGCCACCTGCCCCAGCCACCCCGGCAGCAGGCGTGCACGGTGGGGGAGGGGCCTCGGGGGGCAGCCACGCCGCCGGCCCTACATGCGTGCGACACTCCTGTCCGCACCTGTCATCTCCCTCGTGTCGGTGGTCCTAGAAACACCCAGCAAAGGGGCCTGATCTGGAGAAGCTGGACCTGCAGATGTTGTCAGGCTCCCCTGCAAGGACGCCTCTGTGACTTGCCTGCACCCCCTTTGTGCCCGAGGAATGGCGCTGCGACCTGGGGAGCACACGCCTGGCTTCCTAATGCCGTCATTCGGTGTAGATGAGCAGTTTTGTATTTGATGGCTAGTTAGACACGAGGTTGGTGGCAGAACCCGGCTCTCTGAGAAATATAATTAAGAGCCCAGAAACGGAACTGAGAAAACCGCTCACCACGGCGCGGTGTCGGCGGCGGCCGCCCCTGGTCTTGAAGTTGCAGGGCTACGCTCTTTCGACTCGCTGGCACCCGCCCCTGGTAACGTGGTACGACTCCTCGCCTTTGAGACAGATATTTTCAGAACTCGCTCTCGGGTCAGGAGCTTCTTGCCAGCCCGCTTTCTGTCCCCAGAGTAAGGGCAGGCATTGAACCCAAGGATTTAATTCCCGCAAACCGTGTCAGAGCCGTTGACGGACTCTCGGTGTGGCTGAAACGCCGCCGCTCAGGACTTGCTCTGCAGCGTCACTTAAGGAAGAGTCGCCAGTGCGGGGATGAGGGCACGTCTCCGTGAACCCAGGCGCTCAGCCGCAGGATCCCGGTGGCCAGGTCTCCAGGCCTGAGCCCCGTGTCCCAGACGTTGAGCTTGTCTTGGGGGGACTGATGCGGAGCTGGGGGGGTCTCGGTGGTCCCGGGTCCTCTCGGGTGCAGCCCTGACCGGGCTCCGGACCCTCTGAGGCAGAGGGCGCCGTCCACAGCCCACAGCTGCCCTCCGGGTCCTGGGGACCCCCCGCCTGGCTAATAGGAGGGTTTGGGGAAACAGCTTTCTGAAAAGATGAGGGGACGGTGGGAAGCTCCCTGCCGAGGTGTGTCCTGCCTGCGACGTCCCTCGGGCTGGGCTGCCTCTCCTCAGGAGCTCCTCACCTGCTCCACTCCAGGGGCCCTGTGTGCACAGACGGGCCTGTCCCTCCCCGGCCTCAAAGCCCGCCTCTGGCACCCTTACACTGGAGGGCTCAGTCCCCCTGGGGACAGGACAGTGAAGTCGGAAGGAGGCGGGCCCATGGGGCCGGCTGGGGCCTGCGCGGGCCGGCGGGAGGCCTGCAGGGTATCCGTGGCGCCTTCAAGCCTCTCTGCTGGAGACGCAGTCCCTGCCCCGTACGCACCCACGCCCAGCCCCTCCCCACCCTGGTGTCCTGTGTGCTGTCATGGCCCGTTCGAAGCCCGGGGCCCTTCTGTGGCTGGGGAGACCCAGGAAGGTGGGGTGCTGACGGTTCGGATTTCAGGCCTCAGAGGCCCTGCCCCGCCCCCAGGCCCATCCCAAGACAGCCCCCCAGGTCAGCCCCCCAGGCCTGGGGGTGGCCACCCCGGTGTTCAGGGCTTGCCGCCCAGGCTCCCTTCTTTACACAGGGAGTGGGAGACGGCCGGCGGAGTTTGGTCCGCTCTGCCCTGTGGCTTCTGCAAGCAGAGCTGGGCTGGAGGCTGAGGGAGCTCACAGAGGAGGAGAGGGTCCCTGGGTTGCAGGGGGAGCCCGGGGCGGGGGAGCCCGCGCCTCGCTGTGCGGAGCTGGGTGGGGGAGCGGCAGCCCTGCTCCCACCATCAGAGTCCGCCTGCGGAGGGAGAGCCCGGCTGAATCAAAGTCTCCCTTTGAGGGGTCGCCGAGACCCCCGCCTCCCCGAAGCACCGCCCGCCGAGAACAGGCAGATATGGAAGGTGTTTATTTTCCACTGACCGATGCCGGCGCGCGGTTAGTGGGACCCCCCCCAGACGCCGTGGGCTCCAGCGCCCCGTCCAGCCGGGGCCGTGGCATCTGCTTCTTGGTCCGGGGGTTGACTGGTGGTGTTTGCAAACGTGCAGGCTTGCTGGGCGCCGGGGGCTGCGCTGGGTGGGTGGGCGGGCGGCGGTGGCCCAGGGGTGTCAGTGGGGGTGGGGGAGGTCCTGAGCACGCAAGCGTCGGAGCGTGTGCGTGTGTGCGCACACCCGAGCGTGCCCGAGCGTGCTGAGCTGGGCCCGCGGTACCGCCCCCCGGGACCGGGCACGGGCGCGGCGCCCCTGCCTCTCTGAGCCTTGCTCACGGGGGTCCTCACAATAGGGCCCAGAGGAGGGTGGGGCCCAGGCTGAAGAGGAGCCCCCCGGCCAGCGTCCGGAGGCTGCGCCCCGCCGGGGCCCCCGCGTTGCACAGGTCCTTTTGGCAGCAGGCCACGCCCCGCACTTCGGATTTGGGGTTTGTTGCGGCCGCCAGCACCTGCGTCGCCTGGGAAGCCAGCTCGCAAGAAGGGGCGCAGTCCATGTACTAAGAATCCACCTTCCCTGCGGGCACCAGAGGGGGCGCTGGATGGCAGCCTGGGCACGCCTGCCCCTCCGGGACGTGTGGGGCCCTCTGTTCCCAGGCCGGGAGGCCAGTCTCGTCCCGCTAAGCTCCTGACCACCCCCCGCCTCCAGGAGTTCTGTAGGGGCTGGCCTCTGCACAGATGGGGACCCTGAGGCAGGCCAGGAAGGGGCACGGGTCTACCCCCAGGTGGCGCCGACGTGGGGCGCAGGGGCCTTCGAGCAGAGGTCGCTCGGCCCACGCCCGCGCCCGGGGTGCTGAACTCACCGCTGGCCGTGGTCGTGGTCAGCTCGCTCTTAAAGCAGGTCGCGGTGCTCGAGCTGCACTGGGTGGTGAGACACTGGCTGAAGTTGCCGATGGCGACACAAGTGTAGCACCGCAGGCTCTGGGCTGGGCCGGGAAGGGACACGGGCCCAGGGTGAGAGAGCGGGAAGGCTGGGTTCAGACCCCTGCACACCAGGACCACACTGCAGGGGAGCGCGGGCTCTGGGGGACGGCCGCTGGGCCCCTCGGGAGGGCGGCCCCTTCCCACCCTCTCGGGTCCTGGAGGGCAGCACCCCCCCACGGCTCGCGCTCACAGGGGACGGCCGCCCATGGCCCCCCAGGCAGGTCCCTCCACCGTCTGGCACTCACCGAGCTCCGAGCAGAGCAGGACGAGACGGAGACTTCTCATGGCTCCCAGAGACAGTGCGAGTCCGTGGCCCCTGTGGTGTGCACCCCCGGCTCAGGCGCCTGCCTCCCCTCCCCGAACCCTGCGCCCCCTGCTGACCCCCAGCACCCTCCCTCCGCGCCCACTCACCACTTGCTTCAGACTCCTTTCAGAGAGCCAGCATCTGAAGCCACTTCCCCGAGGGGCCCACCCGCTATTATGTCCCCCGGGGCCCTGAGCCCCACCCAGAGGAATGCGGGACTGGGCTGGCCTCTCCTGTCCCCACCCTCTTGCACCTGTCAGCCCACACGCAGGACCTTGAGTTCCAGACCTACGGGGTGAGTGTCGCCTGGGCCCTGGCTGGGAAGAAGTGATTGGCAGAAATCCAGCCTCTTTCCTCCTTCGGAGGCGTGGCTTTGGGGAGAGCCCAGGAGGAAGGGAGCTGGGCAGCCCCCCCCCCCCCCCCCCCCCCCCCCCCCCCCCCCCCCCCCCGCTCCCTTCCTTCTCGGGATCCCCGCCCACCGGCTCTGTCCCAGGTGCTGATTCCAGGCCTCTGCGCACCCCCCGCATCGCTGTCCCCTGCCGGCTGGCCCTTGTCCTCAGCCTCCCTGGGCACTTCCTGCCTTCCCAGCAAAGCCCACGGTTGGCACACACCCGATGATGGATTTGGACCGAGCGGATCCTGCACTTCCTGTGAATGAAGTGGGGGCCTGTGAGGAAGCCGCCCGGGCCGCGTGGGAGGCCGTGTTTGCCCACCCACCTCCTGAGGCAGGGCCCCCTCCGAGCCGGCGGTGGGGGAGGCCCACAGGCTCAGTTTCCAGAGCCGTCTCTGGGGCAGACCAGCCTGTCCCTCCTGCTGCTGTTCTAATAGAAGTGTTGGAAGCCGAGGCACAGAAGGAAGCCCTATATGATGCCCCGGGTCCCAGAGGGGGTCACTGCAGGGCGGGGCGCAGAGGAGCTCCACCAGCCGGCTTGGGGGAACAGGCGGGGAGCAGGGGGCGGGGACTGGGGGCGGGGCAGCCCCGGGGCAGCGGTGCACCCCGCGGTCTCCCTAGGTTGTTCCAAAGCCAGCCGCGCCAGCGGGACGTGGAGGCGGGGGGCTGGCCCGGATCGAGCTGCGCTGGTTTAGGCCGTGAGCTCGGATCAGGGTGGAGATGGCTGTGGGGCTCTGGAGCAGGAACGCAGAGTGGGGGATGCCGGTTGTTCTCGGTTCTATGGAGACGTAAATGGACCAACAGCCGGGGTGCGTTTCAGGTGCCCAGCGCCACGATGTGACCGATGTGACCAACAGACATCGTGAGCGATGCCCGCGGTGCCACCCACGCCTCCTGCAGATGCCGAAGGAAAGACACAGAAAAAGGTGGTTCTTTTCCTTGTGGCGGGAACTCGGGACTTTCGCTCTTAACCTTGGTGGGTAACCCCAGGCGCGAGGATTAGCTTCCCCACTTGCCTGTTACAGCCCCAATCCTTCTTTCTTGTGTAACCGAAAGCTTATACCTTTGAACAGCCCTCATTCAGTTCCCCTGGCCTCCCCTCTGCTGACCAGAAGCATGCCCTCTTTCTCTAGGAGTTTGGTTTTGAAGCCGGACGGACCCACGGCGCGACGGGAGCTCCCGCTACGCAGCATAGGGACTTGCTATTGCTGTGCGTTCCCAGATGCCGCCATGTGTCACTGTGCAAAGGCGCTGCGGGGTTACCGACGCCACTCCCTCGCGCCGTGCACACCCTTGCGACTTGAAGTCTGTGCCTCCTGGTCTCCCCGCTCCCCAGTCCCTCCCCTCCGGCCACCCCCAACCCCCCCGCCCCCGTCTGTTCCCTATATTTATGACTCAGTTTCTGTTTCATTATATTTGTTCATTTATTTTAACCTAACTTGAGGCCAGGGACCAACCCCACATCCTCATGGATACTAGCCAGGTTCTTAACTGGCTAAGCCACAATGGGAACTCCCCAGACTGTTTTTTTTTGTTCTTTTGTTTGTTTGTTTGTTTTTGCCTTTTGTCATTTTTAGGGCCGCAACCACGGCATGTGGTTGTTCCCAGGCTAGAGTTGTAGCCACCGGCCTACGCCCGTAGCCACAGCAACGCAGGATTGGAGCCACGTCTGCGACCTACACCACAGCTCACGGCAATGCTGGATCGTTAACCCACTGAGCAAGGCCAGGGATTGAACCCGCAACCTCACGGTTCCTAGTCAGATTCGTTAACCGCTGTGCCACGACGGGAACTCCCCCCAGACTGTTTTTTGATGTTGAGTTGCACGAGTTCTTTGTGCATTTTGGCTGCTAACCCATTTCAGACATGGCATTTGCGAATATCTTCTCCCATTCAGTAGGTGGCCTTTTCATTTTGTTGATGGTTTCCTTTGCTGTGCAAAAGTTTTTCAGTTTGATTTAGTCCCCTTGATTTTTTTACTTCCGTTTCCCTTGCTTGATGAGATACCTCCAAAATAATGTTGCTAAGGCCAGTGTCAGGGTACTGACTCTGTGTTTGTAGAAGCTTTACGGTGTTAAATTTCCCTGCTATTCTTGTGTTAACGTTAGTTTCTCCTCTTACTTCTATTAATATTTGCTTTATTCATTAGGTGCTCCTCGGTTGGGTACACACATATTTACAGCTGTGATGTCTTCTTGGATTGATCCCTGCAAAATGGAAGCTTTCCTTTTTTTTTTATAATCTTTCGTCTTTTTAGGGCCGCACCCATGGCATATAGAGGTTCCCAGGCTACGGGTCCAATCAGAGCTGTAGCTGCCAGCCTACACCACAGCCACAGCAACGCCGGATCCGAGCCACGTCTACAACCTACACTGCAGCTCGCGGCAACACCGGATCTTTAACCCACTGAGCGAGGCCAGGGATCGAACCCTCATCCTCATGGATGCTAGTCAAGTTCGTTAACCGCTGAGCCACGACAGGAACTGCAAATGGAGGATTTTTAACCCACTTCTCCTCTGTCTCTGCCTTTCTTTTCCTTTCCCTTCTTTTCTCCTCCCCTCCCTCCCTCTCTCCACTGCCCTCCTGAGTCCAAGGGGAGGGTAGAGTCCAAAGCCGTCAGTCACCCAGACCAGAGTCAAAGCTAGTCTGGGTGCCAAGAAGAAGATGGCGAGCCAAGTGCATCCGCGGCCGGTCCACAGTCAAGGTCAACCCCGACAAGGAGCAGTCAAGCTTGAGGCCACCACTGAGGGCCAACTGGGGCTAAAGCTGAGACCAGTCAAGCTACACGCCTGGCTGGCGGGGTAGACCTCTGGGCTCGGTGCCATCGTGACAGGCACCTAGGACAGTTCGGGGCCGCATTGCAGACCAGGCCTGTAGCTCTCTCACTTGGTCACCCCGTCATGGCACATGGCACGCCATCAAACCAGGGCTGGGCCAGAGACTCTGGAGTGGATTTGTATACGTATCTGTGTGTTTCGTAAATGTTTTACTGTGACAAAATATGCACCTTATTAAATTTGCGATTTTAGCCGTTTTAAATGTACTGTCCTGTGGGATTAAGTGTGTACGTGCTACTATGCAGCCGCTAGCGCCATCCGTCTCCAGAACCTTTTCTGCTTCCCAAACTCAAACTCACCCTTTAAATGCCAATTTCCCGTCCTCCTCCTGGACCTCTGGAAACCACAATTCTGCTTTCCATCTCTGAACTTGACCACTCTGGGGCCTCCTACACGGAACCTCGTAACATCTGTCCTCTTGTGACTGGCTTATTTCCAGTAGCATGTCTGCGAGATCTGGATGCAGCCGTTGTGTACCATGTGTCACCATTTTCTTTCTCTCCTTTTTTTTTTTACTCAAAGAATTTTATTACATTTATAGTTGTGCAACAATCACCACAACCCGATTTTATAGCATTTCCATCCCAAACCCCCAGCGCATCGCCCCACCCCCCAACCTGTCTCCTCTGGAAACTAAGTATTTCAAAGTCTTGAGTCACTAATTGTAACAAAATTCATTAAGTAATTAAAAAAAAACAAAGTCTGTGAGTCAGTATCTGTTTTGCAAAGAAGTTCATTGTGTCCTTTTTTTAGATTCCACATGTAAGGGTCAGCCTGTGACACTGGTGTCTTGCTGTCTGACTGACTTCACTCAGCATGATAATTTCTAGGTCCATCCATGTTGCTGCAAATGCTGTTATTTCGTTCCTTTTAATGGCTGAGTAATATTCCATTGTGTGTATGTACCACATCTTCCCTACCCACTCCTCTGTCAATGAGCATTTAGGTTGTTTCCATGACCTGGCTATTGTATAGAGTGCTGCAATGAACATTGGAGTACATGTGTCTTTTTGAGTCATGGATTCCTCTGGATAGATGCCCAGGAGTGGGATTGCATGATCAAATGGTAATTCTATTTTTAGTTTCCTGAGGAATCTCCATACTGTTTTCCACAGTGGTTGCACCAATTTACATTCCCACCAGCAGTGTAATAGGGTTCCCTTTTCGTCACACCCTTTCCAGCTTTTATTGTTTGTAGACTTTTTGCTGACGGCCATTCTGGCCAGTGTAAAGTGGTACCTCATAGTAGTTTTGATTTGCATTTCTCTGATAATTAGTGATGTTGAACATCTTTTCATGTGTTTTTGTTTGGCCATCTGTATGTCTTCTTTGGAGAATTGTCTGTTTTGGTCCTCTGCCCATTTTTGATGGGGTTGTTTGATTTTGGTATCGAGCTGCAGGAGGTGTTTACAAATTTTGGAGATTAATCCCTTGTCAGTCGCTTCATTTGCAAATATTTTCTCCCATTCTGTGTGTTGTCTTTTCTTTTTGTTTAGGGTTTCCTTTGCTGTGCAAAAACTTTTAAATTTAATTAGGTCACATTTGTTTATTTTTGTTTTTATTGTCATTGTTCTAGGAGGTGGATCTGAGAAGACATTGCTGTCGTTTATGTCAGAGAGTGGCCTATGTTTTCCTCTGAGAGTTTTATAGTATTTGTTCTTATATTTAGGTCTTAAATCCATTTTGAGTTCATTTTTGTGTATTGTGTTAGGAAGTGTTCTAAGGTCATTCCTTTACGTGTAACTGTCCCGTTTTCCCAGCACCACTTATTGAAGGGACTGTCTTTTCTCTACTGTACATTCTTTCCTCCTTTGTTATAGATTAGTTGACTGTAGATGCATGGGTTTAATTCTGGGCTTTCTATCCTGTTGCATTGATCTATATTTCTGTTTTTGTACCAGTACCATACAGTTTTGATGACTGTAGCTTTGTAGTATAGTCTGAAGTCAGGGAGCCTGATTCCACCAGCTCCATTTTTCTTTCTTAGGATGTCTTTGGCTATTCTGGGTCTTTTGTGTTTCCAAACAAACTTTAAAATGTTTTGTTCTGGTTCTGTGAAAAATGTCCTTAGTAATTTGATAGGGATTACATTGAATCTGAAGATTGTCTTGGCTAGTATAGTCATTTTGATAATACTGATTCTTCCAATCCAAGAGCATAGTATGTCTTTCCGTCAAAGAGTGTCATCTTTGATTTCTTTCATCAGCATCTTGTAGTTTTCAGAGTACAGTTCTTTTGTCTCTTTAGGTAGGTTTATTCCTAAGTATTTTATTCTTTTTGATGGAATGGTTTCCTTAATTTCCCTTTCTGATCCTTCATTGCTAGTATATAGATATGCAGTCGATTTCCGTGTATTAATTCTGTATCTTTCAACTTTCCCAAATTCATTGATGAGCTCTAACAGTTTTCTGGTAGCATCTTTAGGATTTTGTAGGTATGGTATCATGTCATCTGCAAACAGTGATAGTTTTACTTATTCCTTTCCAATTTGGATTCCTTTTATCTCTTTTTCTTCTCTGATTGCCATGACTAGGACTTCTAAAACTATGTTGAATAGTAGTGGTTAGATAAGAGCATTTTCTTTCTTTCTAAAAGCTAAATAATATTTTGTTGAATGGATGGATCACATGTGTTTATTTATTCATGGATTCAGAGACAATATTTTTATGACATCATTTTACTACCCAAAGCAATCTACAGACTCAGTGCAATCCCTGTCAAAATCCCAACAGACATTTGTTTCCACCTTTTAGTTTTTGTGGATAATATTACTAGGAACATGTACAAATATTTGTTTGAGACCATGCTTTCCTTTGGGTATACACCCAGAAGGGGAATTCCGGATCATATGGTAATACTAGGTTTGATTTTTTGAGGAACCACCATAACGTTTTTCATAGTATCTGAACCAGCTTACATTCCCACCAACAGGACACAAGTGTACCGGTTTCTCCATGTCCTTGTTAATTCTTGTTAAATTGTTATCGTTTTTTCATAATTTTTTTATCTCATCCACAGCATGTGGAAATTCCCAGGCCAGAGATCAAACCAGTGCCACAGCAGTGGATTGAGCCCTCGACCCACTATGCCACAGAGGGACTCTTTATTTTTGCTTTTGACAGTAGTCATGCTAATCAGTGTGAAGTGGTATCTCTCTGGCTTTTTTTTTTTTTTTTTTTTTTGCATGTCCCCATTGATTAGTGATGTTAAGCATCTTTTCAAGTGACTGTGGTCATTTATTTCTTCTTTGAAGAAATATTTATTCAAGCCCTTTGCTCATATTTTTCTCTTTTTATGGCCACACCTGGGGCATATGGAAGTTCTTGGGTTGGGGGCACTTGGAGCTGCAGCTGTGGCCTATGTCACAGCCACAGTGTTACCAGATCCAGGCTGCATCTGTGAACTACCTGAAGCTTGAGGCAATGCCGGATCCTTAACCCACTGAGAAATGCCAGGGACCAAACCCACATCCTCACGGAGATAGCATCAGGTCTGTGACATGCCGAGCCCCAGCAGGAAGTCCCTTTGCTCATTTTCACATCAGGTTGTTGTTGTTGAGCTACAGGAGCTCTTTATATATTCTGGATTTTAGCACCTTATCAAGTATTTGACTTGCAGATGTTTTCTCTATTACACAGAATATCTTTCACTCTGTTAATTGTATCCTTTCATGTATAGACATGTTAAAATTTTGTAGTCAAACTGATCTAGTTTTAATTTGGTTTAAAATTTTGTAGTCAAACTGATCTATTTTAATTTGGTTGCCTGCGATTTTGGTGTCATAGTCAAGAAATCATTGCCAAATGCAATGTCATTAAGCAGTTCCCTTGTATTTTCTAAGAGTTTTTGTCTTAAGTCCTTGATCCACACTGAGTGTATTTTCTGTATGGTATAATGTCAGAGTCCAGCTTCGTTCCATTGTATGTGGATAGCCAGTTTACCCCACACAATTTGTTAAAGAGACTGTCTTCTCTGTTGAATGATCTTGGCACCCTCTTTGAAAATCACTTGACTGTACATGCAAGGATTTTTTTTCTTGGCTCTCTATTTTATTCCCTTGGTCTATAGTCTGTCTTTCTCCCAGTACCACACTTGTTTGATTTCTGCAGCTTTGTAATAAGTTTTGCAATAAGAAAGTATGAGACCTTCAACTTTGTTTTTCTTTTTTTTTCAATATTGTTTTGGCTATCCAGACGTCAGATTTTTCTTATACCTCCTAAAAACACGATTGGGAATTTGATAGTATATGGATTAAATCTGTAGATCAGTTTAGTATATTGATAACTTAACAATATTAAGTCTTCAATCCATGAATGGGATATTTTTCCATTTACTTGTGGCTTCTTTAATTTCCTTCAGTAGTGTTTTGTAGTTGTCAGAGTACAAGTCTTTTGCCTCCTTGGTTAAATTTATTCTTAAGTATTTTATTCTTTTGGTGCTATTGTTAATGGAATTGTTTTTGTAATTTCCTTTTCTGATTGTTGGTGTATAGAAGTGTAGCTGATTTTTGCACGTTGATTTTGTATGCTGCAACGCTGCTGGATTTGTTTATTAGTTCTAACAGGTGTGTGTGTGTACATGCAATCTTTAGATTAATGTACAAGAGCATATCATCTGTGAACAAAGATAATTTTTCTTCTTCCTTTCCAATTCAGATTCTCTCTTTTTTTTTTTTTCTCTTGCCTAGTTGCTCTGGCTGGGACCTCCAGTGCCATGTTAAATAGACATGGTGAAACTGAGCATGCTTATCTTGTTCCTGATCTTAGAGAAAAGGCTTTCAGTCTTTTACCATCGAGTGTGAAGTTAGATCTGGGTTTTTCATATGTGGCCTTTATTGTGTTGAGGCAGTTTGCTTCTGTTCCAAGTCTGTCAAGTGTTTTTTATGATGAAAGGGTGTTGAGTTTTGTGAAATGCTATTGCTGCATCAGTTGAGACGATTATGGGTTTCTCCTCTTCATTTTGTTAATGTGGTCTATTATATTTATTGATCTTCATATATTAATTTGCTCTTTTACACCAGAAATAAACCCCACTTATTCATGTTATGTACCTCTTTTAATATGCTGTTGAACTTGGACTGTTAATGTTTTGCTGAAGATTTTTGCGTCAGTGTTTGTAAGGGATATTAGTCTGTAACTTTCTTTTCTTGTAATGTCTTTGCCTGCCTTTGGGTATCAGGATAATGACGGTGTCATAGAATGAATTTAGAAGTGTTCCCTCCTCTGCAATTTTCTGGAAGAGTTGGGGGAGGACTGATGTTTATTCTTTTTTTAAATGTGTGGTAGAATTCACCAGTGAAGCCATTTGGTCCTGAGCTTTCCTTTGTTATGAAATTTTTGATTATTGATTCAATCTCCTTACTAGTTATACGTCCATCAGATTTTCTGTTCTTCATGATTTAGTCATAGGTATTGCATTCCTAGGAGATTTTCCATTTTATATATGTTATCAGGATGCAGGTTCAATCCCTGGCCTCGCTCAGTGGGTTAAGGGTCCAGCATTGTCATGAGCTGTGGTGTAGGTCACAGATGCGTCTCAGATCTGGCATTACTGTGGCTGCGGCATAGGCCAGCAGCTGCAGCTCTGATTCGACCCCTAAGTTCCCCTGGGACTTCCGTGTGCAGCAGGTATGGTCCTAACATATATATTTGGGGATTTTCCAGATCTGAGATCCTAAAATGGGATCCACTAGCCATGTGTTGTTACTGGGCATATGACATGTGGCTGGTGGAAAGTCAGGTGCTTTTTAAGTTAAAAATACCCACTGGATTTTTTTTTTTTTATGACAATTCAAAATAAGCAACATGAAATACCTCATATTTGAAAATATTCATTACATGTTGAAATGATATTTTGGATGTATTGGCTTAAATAAAGTATATTGTTAATATTAATTTCACCTTTCTTGGAATTTTTAGTGCACTTACCAGATAGTTTAAAATTGCAGAGTTCCCATCGTGGCTCAGTGGTTAACAAACCAGACTAGCATCCATGAGGATGTGGGTTCGATCCCTGGCCTCGCTCAGCGGGTTAAGGATCTGGCATTGCCATGTGCTGTGGTGTAGGTCGCAGAAGCGGCTCGGATCCCGCGTTGCTGTGGCTGTGGTGTAGGTCACAGACAAGGCTCAGATCCCACGTTGTTGTGGCTGTGGCGTAGGCCGGCGGCTAACCGGTCTGATTGGACCCTTAGCCTGGGAACCTCCATATGCCTCAAGTGTGACCCTAAAAAGACAAATAAAGTAAAACAAAATAAAATTGCATTCGTGATCTGTGTCAACTGGGGAAAAAAAAAAAAACACGCACAGTGTGAGAGTTGTGAGTTAAGTTTTATTGGGGACAAAATGAGGACTTAACTCGGGAGGCAGCGTTTCAACCAGCCCTGAGAAAACGTCTCCAAGGAGGCGAGTGGGGAGCTGGGCTATGCAGGAGTTTTGCTGCAAAGGGCATGCAGTTGGAACAAAAGACTGCTGTTAATTTAAAAAAAACCAGTTATCTCAAGTTAATGAATTTTTTTGCTTTTCTGTGTATGGGAGATGCACGGTCTGGGCTCACTGAATTATTCCTGTGCTGTGCACCTCGGCTCTGGGGCCAGGATCCTGTGTCTTCACAGCCTGAGTTTCCTCAGGGCTTCCTGTCAGGAGCGGCTGCAGTCTGATGGCTGCCGGGTGACAGGTATTCTGTTTCCTTCCTGAGTTCCCTCAGGGCTCCCCGGCTCAGCCCTGGAGGGGGCTGCAGTCACTGGTGACCATGACATCCTTTGTTTACAGACGTGGCAGGCAACGTTCTGTTTCTCACCCGCAGCGCGTCCCTGTTGGACAGTCTTCTAGACACCTGCTCGCTACTGCTGCTGGTCTCCCCTGTAAGACTGTCATCTTTGGAGACTTACTGGTAATTTAGGGGCCAGGATGTGTCTGTCTTGACGAATACATTCAGTACGAACCTGAAAGCAGTGTTTGTTTTGTGGCTGTTTGACGTCGTACCAGGATGGCCGACCCTGTCGTTCACGACTCTTCCTTTCTTACTGAATTCTTTTTTTATCCTCTGCATTGCCGTGGCTGTGGTGTAGGCCGGCGGCTGAAGCTCCGGTTCGACCCCTAGCCTGGGAACCTCCACATGCCGCGGGTGCGGCCCTAAAAATAAATAAATAAATAAATAAATAAATGCAACGACTTCGATAAGTCCAGACTCTTGCATCTTTCCATACATAGAAAAGTCCTAAATTCTTGAGCTGAGATGTCTGGTTTTCTTTAATTAACAATAACCTTTCGACGTTCAGACTCCCAGGTCCTCGTCGCAGAAGCCCCCGCGACCGCCGGCCCTCCCCCACCTGTCCGAGCGGTCCCTTAGAGCCGTCTGCGAGGCCGTCCCCCAGGCTTGGAGTCCTCAGAATGTCCACCCAATAAAGCATGATTCTCAGCTTTTAGGTCGTGCATTATTTTAGTCGGCAGTGCATACATGCTAAGCGCTGTTACGTCTTCCTGATAAATTGCTACCTTAACATTATGGTAAATGATCAATGTCTGACTTTATCTCTAGTTATATTCTTTCCTTCCCAGTCTGTTTAATTATGGGAACAGCTTTCTTATGCGTACAGTATGCATTATACATCTTTTCCCATTTATTTACTTTCAACCTATTTTCTACTGCATCCTCATACCAGTCCCCGGACACCAGCTGGTGTCCTGCCATTCAGTTCCTTCTCCTCCTTCTCATCCTTATTCTTCTTCTTTGTCCTTTTAGGGCCACACTCACTGCATATGAGGTTCCTAGGCTAGGGGCTGAATCATAACCTATAGCCAGCGGCCCACACCACGGCCACAGCAACACCAGTTCCAGGCCTCGTCTGCGACCTGCACCACACTCACAGCAACGCCTGATCCTTTGACCTGCTGAGCAAGCCCAGGGATTGAACCCACCCTCTCACGGATGCCGGTCAGATGCATCTCTGCCGAACCACGATGGGAACGCCACAGAATTCAATTCTTGCACTAGCTGTCTGGAGCTGGCACAGCTGCCACAGGTCAAAGGGCAAGGTCTGAGCAAGACCACCCCTCATCCAGACGCCAGCCGCACCTGTAGTCCTCAGGCACCTGCGCCTCTGTCTCCTCCTCGGCTGCAAATGGGCTTCCTGCCATGGCCCATCCCCACGTTAGTTTCAATAATTTGATAGAGAAACTCGAGGAAGCCCCCTAAAGCCCCGGCGGCCTAAGTCATCGCAGTCAGAAACACAGGGCTGGTTGAAAAGCACTCATGGTGAATAACAAGGCACTCCTATCACTCGGAAGATTCCAGGGGTTTTGGAAGCTCTGTGCCGGGAGCTGGGGACAGGGACCAGATACAATGAGGTACCACCTCCCACCAGTCAGAATGGCCATCACCACAAACAACAACTGCTGGAGGGGGTGTGGAGAAAAGGGAACCCTCCTGCACTGCTGGTGGGAATGTAAGCTGGTGCAACCACTATGGAAAGCAGTATGGCAGGACCTTAGAAAACTATACATAGAACTACCACATGACCCAGCAATCCCACTCTTGGGCATATACCCGGACAAAACTTTCCTTGAAAAAGACACCTGCACACGCATGTTCATTGCAGCACTATTCACAATAGCCAAGACATGGAAACAACCCAAATGACCATCGACAGATGATTGGATTAGGCAGATGTGGTATATAGACACAATGGAATACTACTCAGCCATAAAAAAGAATAAAATAATGCCATTTGCAGCAACATAGAGACTCTCATACTGAGTGAAGTGAGTCAGAGGGAGAAAAACAAATACCATATGATAGAGCTTATATCTGGAATCTAAAATACTGCACAAATGAAACTTTCTACAGAAAAGAAAATCACGGACGTGGAGAACAGACTCGTGGTTGCCAAGGGGGAGGGGGAGGGAGTGGGATGGACTGGGAGTCTGGGTTAATAGAGGCAGACTGTTGCCTTTGGGGATGGAAAAGCAAGGAGGTCCTGCTGTATAGCCCCGGGAACTGTGTCTAATCACTTGTGACGGATCCATATATGTATGTGTAACCAGGTCACCACGCTGTGCAGTGGGAAAATTGACAGAAATCTGTAAACCAGCTATAATGGAAAAATAAAAAAAATTGAAATAAACTAATTAATTCGAGAGCAGCCTCCGGGGTAGGATAACACCGTCCAGACGCAGCCTGGTCTCCAGGACAACCGAGATGGAGCTTAGAGCTTTCACGGAACCCTTAGCTGTGAGTCTGGCAGAAACACACTTCACTGCTTTATAAAAAGAGTTGGCTCTGGTCTCTGCCCCACTTTCTATAAACAGAGAAAAGTCTGAATTCGTTTCTGGCAAATGAGGCCGCCTGAGGTCAGCTGGTCCGCGTGAGGGTGGGCACGTCCCGCCAACGCTTGGGGAGACGCTCGGGCCTTTCTGTTGCCGTGATGGCGCCTTACAGGGGCTGTGGACCAAATTCTGGTTGAGGTGCTGAGAGGGTATCGAGTAGCTGTCCGGGTGTCCCCAGAGCTCATCCGTGGGGATAAAGCATGACGTCTGTTTCCTTTAACCTTCTTAGCCCAAGGGGGTGTTTTTAGGGTCCCCGGTGCCTTGAGAGCCCCCACCGGAGGCAGGCAGCCTAAGGTGTGAGTGATTATAGAGTCTGGGGGCTGCAGCGGGGAGGGGAAGGGCCCACAGAGGGAAGGGGAGGCTGGGGTTGGAGAGGGACCTACCGGAGGGTCCCCAGAGCCTGGGGTGGGGGAGGAGGGGGGCGAAGATGGGTTGGGAACGAGAGGACTTCGCCAGGCCTGTTTGGGAGATCTTGAGTTTCCCGAGGAAGCCTTGGACGTTCCAAGCTTAGTAAAATCAAGGGTTTTTACTAAAGAAGGACTTGCCAGCAAGGAAGGAAGTGGACAGAGCTGGCGTCACAGCGGCCAACCACACGGCCTGCGGAGGAAGGCGGGAGAGTGAGGCTTTCCCGGGGGAAGAGAGCCGTGACAGCGGCAGCGGCGAAAGAGGACAATCTGAACTGGGCGTCCAGAAAAAAAGCCACGCCCTAAATATCAACAAACGGAATCCCAACCAAAGAGGATTTGCCATGTCCTAAACCGGGGGTGTCCGTCATGGACTGAGTCGGGCGAGCCGGCCCCGCAGTTCGTATGGTGAAACTCTAACCTCCCACACCTCATAACGGGACTGTTTGGAGACAGGGGCTTTAAAGAAGCAATTAAGGTTCAACACGGTCCCACAGATGCGACCGAGTCCCAAGGGAGCCGTGTCCCCATCAGAAGAGGAAATTCGGACTCGCAGAGAGACACCAAGGCTGCTTGGGGGAGGCCCGGCCATCCGCCAGCCGGGGAGGGGCCCCCGAGAAGCGGCCCCGCCAGCACCTTGAGTCTCCGGAACGGTAGGAAAACCACCTGTCATTTAAGCCGCTCGGCCTGTGCGTGGAACTTTGCAACGGTGACCTTCAGAAATTAATCAAGTAAGTACCTTTCCCAAA
The DNA here is from genome assembly GCA_004024745.2 of Catagonus wagneri. NCBI lineage: Eukaryota > Metazoa > Chordata > Mammalia > Artiodactyla > Tayassuidae > Catagonus > Catagonus wagneri. The sequence continues at coordinate 36,160 of PVHT021183679.1, forward strand.
AAAGGCTTGGGGCTCCACCCCAGCCGCCGGCAAATACTCAGAACTCGGAGATCGGGGTCTGCCCCTGCGGTGCTGCTACAGACCAGCATCCAGGACGCCAGCTCTCCGTGGACACGCACTCACTGCTGGCTCCCCACCGCCGGGACTGAGGGTGAAACCTTGCCACCCGCACGCCAGGGGCCGGGGCCAGCCGTGAGTCGGACCCTTAGCCTCCCGGCACCAGGCTGTTCAAGAACAAGTATCCTGACAGTTGTCCACGCGATAAGGAAGACTTTGTTCAAGGTCACTGCAACCAGGGCAGTTCCACTGTGGCGCAGCGGAAACGAACCCGACTAGCATCCAGGAGGACGCAGGTTCGACCCGTGGCCTCGCTCAGTGGGTTAAGGGTCCCGCGTTGCCGTGAGCTGTGGTGCAGGTCGCAGACGCGGCTTGGATCTGGCATTGCCGTGGCTGTGCTGTAGGCCGGCAGCTGTGGCTCTGATTCGACTCCTAGTCTGGGAACCTCCACATGCAGCAGGTGCGGACCTAAAAAGCAAAAAAGAAAAAAAGACTACCGCAACCGGGGTCAAGAAGACTGCAAGCGGGGAGAGAGAGACTGACCTCAACTCCCAATGCAGTAGAGACAGCTGGGGGTTCATATCCAGCGGGCGGAGCGTGGGGCCGGTGGACGCAAGGCACCAAGAGGAGACGGGGGGTCTTGCTGATGGGTGCCAAGGGCTTAGACCCCAAGGAGGGGGGCGAGAAACCTGACCAGGCATCAAGGGGGGGGGTTCTCACTGAACTGACCTAGCCGGATTCTTTGCTGCAACAAGGTGGCACAGGTCAAAGACAGGGCTGGGCCCCACATCCGGCCCCGTGGGCTGCTCCTCCGTGGGGCAGTTGGGCCGCTCTCACTGCGGGTCCCGCGTTCGATGGAGTCAAAGCACAGCCCGCCCCGTTAGGACCCTGGGAGTTCTGACACCAGGCTTTAAACCAGTCACAGTCTCTTGCTTAGGAGTCGTGCCAGCGTCTGGGGCTCGTAGTTGAAGGCCTGGCCCTGCAGCCACATCAGCTGTCGGGCAAAGCCGGGCGAGGTCATGCGGGACACAGTGTAGCCGTCAGACCGGCGTCTCCTCCCCTCGGCGAGACCCCGACGGAGCCTGCCCCGGCCGCCTGGGACCCCTGGAGACCGGGAGCCGGGTCACTGTCCAAACCGGCGGGGTTTTCTGACGACTCGGGGGTAGAAGGCAGCAGCGTCGCAGAAGGGGCAAGAATGATGGGGGGTCTGTGCTCTTGAGTCCCCGGGGTCCCTCCCTCCAGTGTCCTTTGTCCCTCCCTCCCAGTGTCCTTTGTCCCTCCCTCCCAGTGTCCTTTGTCCAACAGTCCAGGCCAATGGGAAACGGGGAAAACATACAGAGAGGGCCACCCGGGGCTGCGGGAGCAAGGAGAGAGGGGGCTCCGGTTAGCTGCCTGGTCCCGGCTCAGCTGCAGAGCGGGGGCTCGGGACGCCCCGACGGCCACGCTTCCGTTCCTTCTACCTCGCGTTGCGTCTCAGCTCTTGTACTGAACGGACGTCGGCCTGCGGTCCGGACGCCACCTGAGCTCCAGGCCCACGGACGCGGCTGGGAGCCGGGGCGGCATCCGGACACGGTCACGGGCACCCTTGTTTTCCGGGCTCCTGCTGGCCCCAGGTAAGGGAAGCAGCGGCCAGGCGGTTGCAGCCGGGAGTGGCCCCACCCCGCCCCCGCCGCGTTTTGAAGAACCCGTGTCCCTCCTGTCCCTCCGGGGTGTCCCTCGCGGCTTGTCCTTCACCCCCTGTGCTTGGGGCTCCGGCGCCTGTTGGCTTCGGGTGCTTGAGCGACACGTGTAGACCCCTCTCAAGCCTCTCGCCCCGGCCCCGGGTGCCCACCCGTTTCCGCTGAAGCCTGGAAAGCGGCACCTGCTGGGTTCTTGCCAGCCCCTCGGAGCTCTTACGATACTTGACGCTCAGCTACGAGCCCATTCACTTCCGCCCATCGCCCCCGCCGGCCCCCGGGTGAGCTCCGAGAGCAGCCCTGATTGTTGGGTTTCCTGCGCTCTTCTCAGGGCCTGGTGGGGAGCTCGGTGGAGACCTCCGCTCCGTAAACGGCTGCGTGAAGGAAGCCTGGCAGGTGCGCAGGGAGCCTGCCTTGGGAGCGGCCCCAGATCCCACAGCAGCCTCGGCGCGGCTTCCAGGAAGCCCGCGGCTGGGAGATAAATGAAGGCAGAAAATTTCGGGGCGGGGGTCATTCTGGGTAGAAAAAACACGTTTGAGACGGACCCCACGAGAGCAGATCCAGCCTGCGGGGAACCCTCGGGTGGGCCCTTGACCGTGCCCAAAGCTGGCAGCGCATTCTGACGAGCCGGGAAGAGGCGGTGAGTGCGGCTGCGTGCAGGAAGCGCGCACCCCAGGGTGCGGCCCCTGAGGAGGGACAGGCTTGTGGCCTCGCCCTCCTCCAGGAAACAGAAGGGTGAAGGTGGGAGTGTAATTCCAGGGTGCAGCTTTACTGCGTCTTTCACATGTGAAAGTGAGGGCCGTGCTGGTAAATCTGTTAAGGACTTGGGCCGCGTGTGTCATCAGGAAGCTAGAAAAATATTCCTCTCCTTCGTTCCCCAAATTGCAACCCAGGGACATTGCCTTTAGGAGACGGGCGGTCTATTCGCCAGGGGCACCAGTTCGGCTCCCTCTCTCATTCACTCAGTGTGTATTTACTTGGGGTTCTTAAGTGAAGACAAGAAATTGCTGTGGCTTAAGGGAAACCTCAGTTCTAATTCTAGGAGACAGACAATCAACGACGAATAAATAAGTCAGAAATAAGTGTCTCGCAGGGCGCTCACGGTGCTGCAGGGAAAGGAAACGTGCTGACTCTCCAGAAGTCTGCGACAGGGTGTGAGTGGAGCTGCGGTTTTAAATTTAATTTTGTAATTTCCAATTTAAATTTTAAATGGTCCTGCCAGAGAAGGCAGCCTTTGAACAAAGACAGGAAAGAATGTGAGGAGCTGGCTGCGTGGAAATCTGGGAGCACGGCTTCCCGCGGGGAGAGAGAGCAGGCCCTGGAATATTCCAGAATAGGGAGGAGGGGGTCGTGGGAGGGAGTGCAGGCCCGTGTTGGGCACTGGCTCATCCTGGCAGGGAGTCCACTGTGGGCCCGGCGAGGTCAGGGTGGCCGTGACTGTGACGTGGGGAGAGAGTGTGTTTGGGAGGCTGGAGGCCAAGGTGAGTGGAACCAGTGAGTGTACCCAGCATGCTTTGAGGGTAAAGTCAACAGGATTTCTTTATTAACAACCGAGAAAATTAGCAAAAAAAAAAAAAAAAAAAAGAATAAGGGGTTTCCGTTGTGGCTCAGCAGGTTAAGAACCTGACAGGTAACCATGAGGATGCGGGTTCGATTCCTGGCCTTGCTCAGTGGGTTAAGGATCCTGTGTTGCCGTGAGCTTTGGTGGAGGTCGCAAAGCGGCTCAGATCCCAGCTGCTGTGGCTGTGGTGTCAGCTGGCAGCTGTAGCTCTGATTAGACCCCTAGCCTGGGAACCTCTATATGCCTCGGATGCGGCCCTAAAAAGCAAAGAAATAAAAACCAAAACCCAAAAACAAAAAGCAGTCTTTCGATGTTCAGACTCCCAGGTCCTCGTCGCAGAAGCCCCCGCGACCGCCGGCCCTCCCCCACCTGTCCGAGCGGTCCCTTAGAGCCGTCTGCGAGGCCGTCCCCCAGGCTTGGAGTCCTCAGAATGTCCACCCAATAAAGCATCATTCTCAGCTTTTAGGTCGTGCATTTTTTTCAGTCCACACTCCCCGCTGTACTTTCGCTCTTAGTGCTTCTCTATACAGACGTTAGCACAAGTTCAAGTGCCCAACGCACAGCGAGGCTGAAACTGGCGGCGCTTATGACTTGAACCCACAAGTTTTAAATCAGTATCACGTACCTGGTGTCTGGACGTACTGAGCTTCAGTTCTTTGTGTCCCCGTGCGGAATGAAGGTGAGAGACAAGGTGACAGGCAAGAAGTGGACTTCTTAAGACGGGACGCTCGTGAGAGACGCAGCGGGCAGGCGAGGACGCTCTGCGCTCAGCATCCGCGGGCTGCGGTTTTGTCACCCGAGGGGAGTGGGGCTGGGGAGAGACCGCCTCTGCCTCTTCCTCCGAGTGGCAGCTGCTCCCTGGTGTCCGCTCAGAGAGCATCTGACCCTGCGAGGCCAGGCTAGGGCTGTCCGGGTGCCGGTTCACATCAGCAGAAGGGGGTCCGGAAACGCCTGCCCTTGGTCTGAACCTGAACGGCGGTCTGGCCCCCTCGCCCACCCGGGGACCTGAGGCCTACCTGCCGGCCCGTGCTCCAGCCAGCCCGCCTCCTTCTGACGGCTCTCTTGAGCTATTAGCTTTCAGTGGCCTCCCAAACTCCCTGGCCTTCCCTCTGTCTGTGGGACTTGGAGTCTCCTTATTGCGACCTCCGCGACTGCTGTGTAACTGTCCTAGTCCGGGCCTGTCAGGCCAACCGAACTGAAAAGTCAGAGTGAGGAGCAGAGAAAGGTTTACTGCAGGGAGGCCAGGTGGCTCGGGCTCTAAACCCCAAACCCCAAGGGTTTCCGCCAAGCGATTTTAAGGGCCTGGTGGGGGAGGGGATGCGGGGCACGCGGTGAGCTCGCCCGGTCTCGGACTGGCGGATGGTGACATAGCAGGGGTTTGCCTTTGTCCAGCCTCAGGCACCAGTAGGTCTGGGGGCTTCTGACTGTCAATCAAGCAGTTAATTTCTTCCATTCGGTGGTGGCTTTGAAACTGACAGCACTGATGGCCTGAACGTAGCCGGAACCCAGATTGGGACTGGAGCCCGTGTTTTAAATTAGAATCACTCACCCAGTGTTTGGACTTACTGAGGTTCAGGCCCTCAGGCTCCCATTAATTTGTTTGCCATTGTTTTAGTCTGTTTCCCTTGGGCTATTTTACACTTTTTTTTTTTTAGGACTCCTTCCGCAGTGTATGGAGTTTCCCAGGCTAGGGGTCAAATCAGAGCTACAGCTGCCGGCCTACACCACAGCCACAGCAACACCAGATCCAAGCCTCATCTGCAACCTATACCACAGCTCATGGCAGCTCTGGATCCTTAACCCACTGAGGGAGGCCAGGGATCGAACCCGCGTCCTCATGGATCCTAGTCGGGTTCGTTAACCACAGAGACACGGTGGGAACTGCGAAGCTGCCCTCGTAGAATAAACATTTACATTTATAAAGGAAGTCTCCTGGTGGGACGGGACGGGACGTCCAAGGCTCTGGAAGAGTTATCAGTGACGGAACCTGCATCATCAGCCCTGCTCCCCTCCCACAGGTGCCCCTCGCACCCTCAGCATCGTCCTTCATCTTCAGCTGAGGATGGATTTAAGGTGGAGCCCTCCCGCCGTTCTGGCAGGTCACTTGGTTTTCCCGGGTCTCTCCCGTGTAGACGTGTTATTAAACTTTGGTTCAGTCTTCTCGTTAATCTGTCTCATGTCCATTTCATTCTTCGATCAGCCCAAAGAACCTCGACGGCGAAAGGAAAACGTATCCCACTCCAACGCGAAGCAGCCTGAAGACTTTGGCCTTGCAGCCTCCAGCACCGACAGGGACAAAGTAGAGTTCAAAGAGTTAATTCCACTTGGGGGCCATAAATAGAAAAAAAAAAAGTATGGGAGACCCATGTGAGTTAGTGATCACTTGCGAAAAGGAAACACGAGGGAAGGGGGCAAGGTACAACCTTTAAAGAATGACATAAAGCCGGAAGGTAACGACAAAAACTGGTTACAATCAGCTGGGTCTGAGGCAGTGGGCGATCTGACGTCCAGTGGACCTTGAGCTTTTTACACCCTCGTTATCAACTTTAGTAGCTGAATGATATACCAGCACATGCCCCGACAGCTCTGAGCCTGACCGTAAAAGGCCAGAAACTGGGCAGGGGCCCAGCTCCTGGAAATCCCTACCCCGTCCTGGAAATAGTTGGAAAAATCCTCCCACTCATGAAATTGCCCAGCTCCTAAAAACTCAGTACCCCATGTTTTGGGGCCTCTCACCTTCTGAGACGGCCCCCACTTTGTCTCTCTCAATAAATCTGCTTACTGAAGTAGATTTGTTTCACTTTGCCTCTCGCTGAGGTCCTCCTGCGTGAGACGTAAAGAACCTGAGCTTCAGGGTGTCCCAGGACCACCTGTGTGATTTTAATTTAAGAGCCACGGGTCAGAGTTCTTGTCGTGGGTCCGTGGAAACAGATATGATTGGCGTCCATGAGGGCACAGATTTGATCCCCGGCCTTGCTCAGTGGGCTAAGGATCCGGCGTTGCCGTGAGCTGTGGTGTAGGTCACAGACATGGCTCGGATCCCATGTTGCTGTGGCTGTGGTGTAGGCCAGCAGCTGTAGCTCCAACTGGACCCATAGCCTGGGAACCTCCATATGCCCCAGGTTTGGCCCTAAAAAAAAAAAAAGTGGGTGGGAGTTCCCGTTGTGATTCAGCGGGTTAAGAACTTGACTGGTATCCATGAAAACTCGGGTTCCATCCCTGGCCTCACTCAGTGGCTTAAGGATCTAGCGTTGCTGCAGGCTGTGGTGTAAGTCGCAGATGCGGCTCAGATCCTGCGTTGCTGTGACTGTGGCCTAGGCCGGCAGCTGTAGCTCTGATTCAACCCCTAGCCTGGGAACTTCCATATGCCGAGGGTTTAGCCCTAAAAAGACAAAAAAAAAAAAAAAAAAAAAAAAAAAAAAAAAAAAAAGTGGGTTCAAGTCCCAATCTGAGCCTTGGCTGGATTAGAGTCCCAGCACATGGGCTCAAGACTCAATCTGAGGTGTACCGTTTCAAAAGCAGTTTTGTTTAACAACAAAACCAAGCAGCCTTGCTTAGCAGCAAAACCTGCAACAGAGGCAGAGACACGCCGCAGACAATCAAAGGGCAGTGGAACGAGACCCACATCCTGCCCAGAGAGGACCTAAAGGAATGCTTCCTAGGACACGCTTCTCTGAGGGCTCTAAAAACAAAACTACAGGAAGGTGACATTATATTGGCACCTGAGACGTTACGGTGCTTTGGGGAATGTTTGCCTTTTCGCTCCCTTGCACCATGACCTCACCTGCTTGACCCCATAGGAGGAAGAGAACTCCTGCCTGGAGGCTCGAGAACGAGGAAGAAGGTGGCCTTTTCTCCCTCCGCCCGCTCACTTTTCCTCCAATTATAAAAGCCCGCCAGCTGCCGGTGGCTCTGCCTCGCCTCCCACCCTCGCCTCCGCCGTCTCACAGCACCCCGGCCTGATAATCGCGCTCCCTCCTGTCACTCCGCCTCCCGCTGAGTTCTCCCCGTGCCCACACGGAACCTCCTCTCTGCTGGTCCCGAAACACGCCCTGCGGTTTCATAATCTCATGAGCTAGTTTCTTAAAAATAAGTCTTTTTGTTTATATGCGCGTTCTTTTGCTCTGCTTCCCTGGAGAATCCCAGCTGATACACAGAATATTTATTTAATGCTTTAGAAACTCATATTCTCTATCAAAACTCTCAGTTTTTAAGTCTGTTTTTTTTCTTTCTTTCCTTCCTTCCTTTCTTTTTTTCTTTTCTTTGTTTTTTGCTGTTTAGGGCCTCACCTGCAGCATATGGAGGTTCCCAGGCTAGGGGTCGAATCAGAGCTGCAGCTGCCGGCCACAGCCACAGCCACAGCCACAGCCACAGCCACAGCCACACCAGATCCTAGCCACGTTTGCAGTCTACACTACAGCTCACAGCGACGCCGGATCCTTAACCCACTGAGCGAGGCCAGGGCTGAAACCCGTGTGTCTCCTGGATGATAGTCAGGTTCATAACCTGCTGAGCCACAACAGGAACTCCTAAATTCTATGACTGAACACACCTGTCACGGTTAAAGTCCTTCTCGGCTAAGTCCATCACCGGGGCCACCTGCTGGCCTGTGCACACGGCTTTCCTCCCCCACTGTCACTGGTCCCTTCCGGGCACGGCGTGAATAAGAGCTGGAGAGGCCAACACGACCCTGGCGGAGAGGCGGCGTCCTTTCCCCTCTCACCGGATCAAAGCGCGGTCACTGTCATCAGCAGGTCAGCAGGTCTCTTCACCAGCAGCCGAGCTTGCTTGGGCTGGACTGCAGGGGGGTTTTTTGTTTGATTGACTTATTTCTTTATTTTAGAGTAGAATGCATTTGACTTTAGTTAAGTATGGTTGCTTTGCAATGTCATGTCAACCTCTGCTGTACAGCAAAGTGACCCGGTCGTACGTAAACCCGCTCCAGCGCCGAACCCGGGCCGGTCTCCTCAGAGGAGCGGCAGCCCTGAGCCGGCAGCAGGCCTCTTCCCTCCTGTGGAGACTTGGTTCCTGAGGGCCGTGCGACTGCTTCCTTAGACGTGACCCTCCGTGGGGGCCACCGCCTGCTGCCGGGGCCCGGCGCGAATCCACGCGGAAAAACGCACTTGGGGCTGTGCGGGTTTCTCTCTGGGTTCACCTTCCCAGAACCGAGCCCGCGCAGGCCAAGCCGGTCCCTCGCCCCCCGGTCACACTTGTGCCAGCAAATGCACAGTCCTTGTCCCTCTCAGGTCCCCAGCACGTTTAGATGTGACACTTGCAGGCTGTGGGTTTTTTCTTGGTCCGGTGCGGGCATCTGACTGCCGGCTACTTCGTCCTCGCAAATCCCGACACCCTCTGACGGCTGCAGACGTTATGTGCTTACTTTGCCTTCTGATTCATTACTGACTGTTTCCCAAAATTGTCATTTTTATTCTTCATTCTCTAGGATTTCCGGGTACACTGTCACATCATCTACAAATGGAACTGATTTTACTTCTTTTTCTTTTCTTTTTCTTTTCCTGGCTTATGGAGGTTCCCAGGCTAGGGGTCAAGTCGGAGCTGTAGCCGCCAGCCTACACCACAGCCACAGCCTCGCGGGATCCGAGCTGCGTCTGCGACCTACACCACAGCTCAAGGCAACACTGGATCCTTAACCCACTGAGTGAGGCCAGGATCAAACCCACAACCTCATGGATACTAGTTGGGTTCGTTACCAGCGAGCCATAGCATGAACTCCAATTTCTTTTTCAATTTCAATGCTTCTAATTGTCTAATATTTTATAATTGTATCAGTGACTACATTCTGGCTGAATTTCAAACAGTGTTGGGCATGCTTTCCTTAAAATTGGTATTTTCCTGGCAATGTAAAATGATGACTTTAAGAGATTGTATTTTTCTTGAATATTTTTATTTAAGAAAGGGTATCTGGAATTCCCTGGTGGCCCAGTGGGCTAAGTGGCTGGCACTGTCATTGCTGCCACTGAGGTCACTGATGTGGCACGGGTTCGATCCCTGCCCCAGGAATTTCCGCATTCCATGGGCACAGCCAAAAAAATAATAATATAAAAAGGATAATTCATCTAGTCAAAAGTACTTTAAAAATCTATAGATTTACTCTTATGATATTTATTTTCATATCTATTTATATGATTAAATTCCCTAATATTTAACTATCACTGAATCCTAGGAATATATCCTACTTTATCATAGGGTATCATTTTTGTCATATGGTCGGATTCTGTTTGTTGATATTTCTTTAAGATTTTTTTCACCAATATTATCTAAGAGCTATTAATCTGTAATTTACTTTCTTAAAATTTTTATTATGCTAGTTATCCATGTAACAGTGGTTTTGTTAAAAAAAATTAGAAGTCTCCTCTTATTTTTTATGTTCTCAAATAATCCATGTGTCCGAGTTCCCGTCGTGGCTCAGTGGTTAACGAATCCGACTAGGAACCATGAGGTTGTGGGTCAGACTGCACCTGAGGTACATGAATAGTCTGTTATCATTTAAACTTTTTTTTGTTTTTTTTTAGGGCCGCACCCACGGCATATGGAGGTTCCCAGGCTAGGGGTCAAATCAGAGCTGTAGCCGCCAGCCTACACCACAGCCACAGCAACACAGGATCCGAGCCGCATCTGCGACCTACACCACAGCTCACAGCAACGCGGGATTCTTAACCGACTGAGTGAGGCCAGGGATTGAACCCACATCCTCACAAAGACAACATCAAGTCCTTAACCTGCTGAGAGGCAATGAGAACTCCCAGTTCTTTGTTTTCCAGAGAACCAAGCTTTTGCTTTATTAATCACATCTGGGTTTTGTTCTCTGCATCATTGCTTCTGTTTCTTTCGGTAGGATTTTCTTCCCAGTGCTTTTTTCTGTTTGCTCTTTTTTTTTTTTTTCTCCCGGCAGTTATTTTGAATTGGGAATTTGATTCGTGTATGTCATTTCTTTCCCCTTTTTTTTTCTTTTTTTTTTTTTGTCTTTTGTCGTTTTAGGGCCACACCCACAGCATATGGAGGTTCCCAGACTAGGGGTCTAATCAGAGCTGTAGCTGCCAGCCATGCCACAGCTGCCAGCCATGCCACAGCAACACCAGATCCGAGCTGCGTCTGTGACGACCCACACCACAGCTCACGGCAACGCCGGATCCTTAACCCACTGAGCAATGCCAGGAATCGAACCCACAACCTCATGGCTCCTAGTCGGATTCGTTACCTGCTGCGCCACGATGGGAACTCCTCTTTTCCTTTTTTACTGGAATCAAAGTTTAGGGCTTCAAAAACTTTCTATAGCATTGATTCTTGATTATATTCATGACTATATAAAATACTTGATTCAGACTTTTTTTTCTTGAGTTTTTAAAAAATCATTTCTGCTTCACTGCTGTTTGCTTTCCATGTCATTATTGAGAAGGCTAATCAACCTATTTTTTTTTCTTTATATACGTTGTGGACTGTAGGTTCAAAGGATTGTTCTGTTTCTAAAATTTTTATGGGCATTATCTTAGCGGTCACCACTCTGGGTCCTTTTTCCAGGAACGGGTGAGCCCTTTTCCTGCGAATTCAGGCTGCATCCCCCTCTTGTTTGCCTGCCTCCCCGCAGCTTCCGGCTCACAACCTCAGGTGCTTTTTGCTCCCTTGGAACTTTGCAGGTGAGACTTTACTTCTAGGCTGGTCTTTCCGTTTTCCTCTATTTCTTTCCTCACTTTCAATATTTCTCATTTCATGTCTTCTTTTTGTTGCTTGTTTTTGTTGTGAGGTTCTGAACTCCTGGTGGCAAGGTGTTCGTTCATATTTTCAGATGTTTTAATTCAGATAAGACAGATTTATTCTGCTTCCTAGCTGGTTTTCCGGGACCAGAAAAGAGAAGGGTTTTCCTCTCCCTTAAATCCTTCTTCCCTGCAGCGTCTTCCCGCCCGTGCACACGGTGGGACCCGAGCCGCGCTCCCCTCCCGGACTCCTGGCGCGAGGCCGCCCTCTTCCGGCTGCGCGGTGAACTGCAGCTTTCCCTGGAGTCCGTGGTCTAGGGTCGCAGCGGCGGGCGCCAGCCAACACGAGCAGTCTTCTCCGGTTGCTGCAGCGCTTCATTTCGCCTTCTTTCCGTTTGCCACCGAGCCTCCCACGGTGTCACCCCTCTACCAGTCTGCTCCCCAGGAAGGTAGGCAGCTCCGAGGGGAGGTCGCTGACCGGCAGCTTTCAGTCCGGCTCCCAGCATCTCGGTACGGGGAGATGGACCCTTCCTTCTGACTGTGGCTTTGGTCTGAGCCTGTCGCACTCAGATCCTTGGTTCCTTCCTCCCGTTTCCTTTCAGTCTCTCGCTCGATGCCCGCCCTGCACAGCAGGTGCCCCAGGTACAAGGACAGATCTGCCAGAAGTTGGCGTTTGTTTTCCAGGCGAAGGTAGATGAGGCCTGTGGTCTGTCCATCTCCCGCTCATGCTGAGGGCGTGCGGAGATGGGGCCCGGGTCCCTCTCTCTGTGGGCCTGAATTCCTTGCCTTGCTAGAAACAGTAGCGTTGGATATATATAGGCGGCCGACTTTATCCTAGGGCATCGCAGAACTCAGGGGGCCTTTTCAAATCAAAGATTCTGAATTTCTTACTGCTCATACATAGAAATACAATTGGTTTATATAGATCTTGTAGACAAGAACCCTTTTAAATAAATGGATTCAGGAGTTTCCTTGTGGCATAGCGGGTTAAAGGATCTGGCGTTGTCACTGCAGCAGCTCAGGTCGCTGCTGTGGCACAGGTTCAATCCCTGTTCTAGTAACTTCCACATACCTGCCAAAAGCACAGCTAAAAATAAATGCTTTTTTTTTTTTTTTTTTTTTTTTGCTTTTTAGGGCCACATCCACAGCATATGAAGGTTCCCAGGCTAGAGGTCAAATTGGAACTGTAGCCGCCAGCCTGCACCACAGTCACAGCAGTGCCAGATCTGAGCCATATCTGCGACCTACACCACAGCTCACGGCAACACCGGATCCTTAACCCACTGAGCGACGCTGGGAGTCGAACCCACAACCTCATGGTTCCCAGTTGGATTCGTTTCCACTGCGCCATGATGCAAACTCCCCCAAATTTTTCAAACAATAAATGAGTTCTTGTTGTGGCTCAGTGGAAACAAACCCAACTAGTATCCATGAGGATGTGGGTTCGATCCCTGGCCTCACTCTGGGGATTAAGGATCCAGGACTGCCACAAGCTCTGGGGTAGGTCACAGGGGTGGCTCAGATCCTGTGTTGCTGTGGCTGCAGTGTAGTCCATCAGCTGTAGCTCTGACTTGACCCCTAGCCTCGGAACTTCCATATTGCATGGGCACGACCCTAAAAAAGCAAAAAACAAAAACAAAGCTAGATAGATAAATTCGAGCATTCATTCCAGCACTGCTCTGTGCATCAGTCGGGTTCTTTACTGATGAGGCACAGCGGGAGCTCCCCAACCAATTTTCTTTTATTAATATTGTCTCCTGTGTGTATCCTGGGAACTTTTATGGAGATTGCCAGGATTTTCTACATAGACAAGCATGCTGTCGCAAATAAAGACAGTTTTACTTCTTGCTTTCTGCTCTAGATGCCTTTTATTACTTTTCTTGCCTATTGGCCTGGTCATGTCTCCTGGTAAAGAGGCAGAAATAGGCAGTCTTGCCTGGACAGAAGCTCGCGTCTTTCACCTTTAAACACCCTCTTAACTGTAGGTTTTCATACATTCCTTTCATGGGGGTGGGGAGTTCACTTCTAACACTAACTGGCAAGGAGGTTTTATGTGGATTGAGTCAGATTTTGCCAATGGCTTTTCTGCCTCTATTGAAATGAACTCCTTTTCTCCCCTTTATTTTGTGTTTTGTTTTTTTTTCCTGGCCAGGCTAGGAACATGCAAGCCAGAGATGGAACCCGCGCCACAGCAGCGACAGTGCCAGCTCTTTAACCATCAGGGAACCCCTCTTGGGCTTTTTACATGGTGTGTTGATTTTCTTTTCTTTTTTTGTCTTTTTAGGGCCATACCCGCAGCATATGGCAGTTCCCAGGCTAGGGGTTGAATTGGAGCTGTAGCCGCCGGCCTTCGCCACAGCCACAGCAACGGGGGATCCAAGCCGCGTCTGTGACCTACGCCACAGCTCATGGCAACACCGGATCCTTAACCCACTGAGCGAAGCCAGGGATCAAACCCGAGTCCTCACGGATGCCAGTAGGGCTCATTAACCACTGAGCCACAATGGGAACTCCTCGGTGATTTTCAAAAGTTAAGTCAACTCTCCATTCCCGGGCTAAAACCAGACGGCTCCTGGCATCTCCTTTCTCGTGTACTGCTGTGCCTGGGTCTGCCCTTGGCTGAAGGTGAGCAGAGGCTCAGGTGTTCAGGGCTGCTTGGAAAGGCAGTGGACAGGCCCGCCTCATAAGGTGGTGGCCGGCTCGTCGCCGAGGGGCCGCGTGAGCATCCTGCAAGCCACACGGCTTCTCTTCTGAGTGAGGTGGTGCCCCGTGCCTGTTGGTGTCCCTCCTCTGGCACCGGGCGGGACTGTCCCCCCAAAAGGTGCACCCAGTCCTGACCTCCAGAACCTGTGAATGTGACACTTTCTGGAAACAGGGTCTCACAGATGTCATCAGGTACATACGAGGTCGTGCTAGGCTAGGTGGAGCCCCAAGTCCGGCATGAGCAGTGTCCTTGTAAGAAGAGGGGAATCGGGACCTACAGAGGCACGCGGGGGGGCCACGTGAAGATGAAGGCAGAGGCCAGAGGGACACCAGGATCGCCGGCCACCACCAGGAGCGACAGAGACCAGGCGCGGCCCTCCCCTAGCACCCTCGGAGCGCAGCCCCACCACCCCGCGGTTTGGGGCCTCTCGCATCTGGAACTCTGAAGTCATCTCTTTCGCTTTAAGTCACCCAAATCGGTGGAGCTGCGTTCCAGTGGCCCCAGGAAGCGTCCGCGGTCTGAGCAGCCGCCATACGAGGTTCTGCGACTTCCCAGCTCAGGGTCCTGATCCAGACACTTGGGGCAAAAAATAAACAGACCCCAGATCCGTACCTGATGTACGGAGCAGTCTCAGCACCGGGGAGCCGCCAGGAGCCTGGCCCCCAACTCAGCGCCACCCCTTGATTTTTCAGGAGCTGAGTGAGAACCACAGGCAGGACTCGGAGGGGCTGGGCCAGGAGCCAGGGAGGTGGTCTGAGGAGGGGTCACTCCCAGAGCGGGCAGAAGGGACCCCCCACCATCACCGAGCTCTGGTCAAGGCCTGGGTGGCAGCAGCCTGGTCTTGGTGCCTGGGCTGCACACCAACCACGGCCCGGGAAGCGCCCCCCTCTCCTCCTCACAAAACTGTCACCTGGCCCCGGTCCTGAGGTCACAAGGGACATGGGCTTCGCTCCCCCTGAGTCTTGTTTCCTTCTGAAAGCCCAGAGGTCTGGGCCAAAGGCCCTCAGGGCCCTCCCACCGTCCCCAGCCCGCAGGCTCCCTGCATTGCCTGCTGGGCAGCTGGGGTCAGTGGTAACCAGGATCATTTATGAGCCCACAAAGGACCCTGACACAGCCACGCGCTCGCACACCCAGCCACAGACCCGGCCTGACCCGGTCCTGCCTCCCTGGCCTGCATCCCTGGCCTGCATGCCCTCGTCTGCCTCCGCGCCTTCTTCGCCTCATCCCCGCCACTCCCGACCTCGGACCCCCAGCTTCCTGGAAACTCCTTCATGAGTGAGATCAGAAAAAAAAGGCGCGGATGGGGCAACTGGAGGTCCCTGTGCTTGTCTCCATGGCCCCTAAGATCACACGAAGCTCTAACTAGCATCGTCGAATTTTTTTTTTCTTTAGCACGAGTTCGGGTGAGGATGGCTCTGAACGCTCTCCTCCCTTCTCCTGCGCAGGGAAGGAAGAGATTCAAGCAGGAATCTGAGCCCTCTTGCTCACTCGGCTGGCCCTCCCCTCCCCTCCGCTCCCCTCCCTTCCCCCCTCCCCTTCTCCCCTTCCCCATTGGCCCCGGACACTTACCTCCCCGGTTCCGCTCCACCCTGGCTCTTCCCCTCCCGGAGGCCCTGCACCTGCACCTCTGCCAACCGCCTCCAAAACCGCAGCCCGTCCCACCACAGCTGCGGGAAGTCTCAGCCCTCCTGGGCCTCTGGGGCGGGACCCCTGTGGTCCCTCGTGCCCAGCGTGGGAACCGCCCCGTTCCACCCGGGTTTGTTCCAGGAAGAGAGGACCGCCCCGGAGCTGGTCCGGCCGAGGCCCGAGGTCCGCCCAGGGGGGTGAACCCACCGGGGAGCCGCCTCCCCGAAGGCTCTGCCCCCGCGGGTTGGGCCACCTCCTGAACCCTGGAGCCCCTCCCCTGGGCAGGCGATGCTGAGCCGGGGCTGACGGCTCCCGCTCCCCGCACTAGCTCCTCGGCAGGCTGACCCTCGCCGCAGCGGAGGGAAGGCGCAGGAGGAAGGGTCGGTCGGGCTGAGAGGCGGGGGGTCCCCGAGAACCAGGGTAGGCGAGGCCTCGAATGAGGAGGGTCCGTCCGGAGCGGCGCAGGTGTGGGGGTGCGGCTGGGAGAGAGGGGGCCTCCAGCCGGCAGCCTCCTCTGCTCCAGCCGCGCGGCTCCCCGCAGGCCGGGCCGCCTGGCGCCATGGGAGCGCTGGTTCTAGTCCTGTGGGCTCTGCTGGGGTCTCGGGGGTGTGCTGGCCGCGCCACGGAGCCAGGTAAGGGCCGCCGGGGGGCTGCGGGGGCGGCAGCGGCTCCAGGCCGGCGGGCACGCGGCTCCACGCGGCGGGTGCTGCCCCGCAGGCCGGAACCTGAGCTGCTACCAGTGCTTCAAAGTGACGAGCCTGAGTTCCTGCAGGCCCGCCGCCTGCGCCTCCGCCGACCGGGTCTGCGTCTCCAACACGGTGATCTTCGTCCTGAGTGAGTGTCCGGCGAGCGCGGAAGGGGCCTCTCCCTCTCCGGGACCCGAGGCTGGGCCCTTCGGGGTCTCTGCGGGCAGGGGCGCCCGGAGGCCTGGGGCGCGCCGTCTCCTTGCTCTGCGCTCAGGCACGGCCGGTACCCGGGACTCTGAATTTGGACTGTCTTTTTCTCCTTTCCAAATATCAGCTCTTTGGAGTTCCCCTGTGGCTCAGTGGTAACTAACCCGATTGGTATCCATGAGGATGAGGGCTCTATCCTTGTACCCGGTCAGTGGGTTAAGGATCCTGAGTTGCCGTGAGCTGTGGTGTAGGTTGCAGATGCGGCTCGGATCTGGCGTGGCTGTGGCTGTGGCGTAGGCCGGCAGTTGTAGCTCTGATTCGACTGCTGGCAGTGCCATAAAAAGACCAAGAAAAAAAAAAAAAATCGGTCCTTCCAGGCGAGAGGGCAGCGGGTGGAGAGGAGGGTCCCCCAGGCAGGGGTGCGTCCGGGACACCTGCCCATAGGCCACACAGCCACATGGCCGACTGTGGTGCTTAAGTGGTGCTTTCCCAGCCAGGCTCTGGAGACTAAAGAAAAGACGCACGTGTTCCCCAGTGCCCCTGAAATGTCCTCTAGCAGACTGCTAGAAACGCTCTTTTATAAAAGCAAAAACCGCCCAGAGAGAACCAGAAATGTTCTCCCAGGAAAGCGAGCTCACGCTCTGCTGGTCGCACTTGCTGGATGGCTCCGGGCCCGGGACCGCCCGCTGGGAGAGCTGTGACCTCTCGGTGGCTTCAGGTCCTGGGGACGGAAGCATCGTCCTTCATCCAGGGGGCTCCCCACAATGAACCACGGGAGGTCTCCCCTTTTCTGATTTTCCAGCAAAGAGGCAAGAACGCACATGTCGTGCGGCAGGGCTTCTGGAGGCAGGGACCGGCTCTGGTGTGTGGTGCCTCTGCGGTCCCTTCCACGGCTACTCCGCCTGGGGACCAGCATCACCCCCGCACCGCGAGCACAGGACTTCCTTCCCACTTTCCCCTTCTGGCAGGTTTAAACGACTTTGCAAAGTGGAATTGCACCGTCAGGAGGCCCCACCACTCTCTGTGGTCTGAGGCCCTGGCCCCGCCCTGCATGTGGAGAGGACATTAACCCTTTCGCTAAACAGTGTTTGAACCTTTCCTCCATTTCGTAGCAATGTTTCCTTTATTTTTGGCTCCACTCAGCTTTCATGTTCACAATTTCTTGGTCTGGAAGGCGGCGGGGGTGGGGGGCTGGCTGGAGACCCCTCATCCAGGGAGCAGGGGTTGCTAAGGGTTTCCTTCAGGGGCCCCCTCGCTGGAGCAAGGACTAGGGGGAGGCAGCTGCTCAAGGCGGAGCCCTGGCGCGTCTGGAGGAGGCCAGCCTGTCTCTCTCCTTCCTTCGGGTTGTCCGAAGCCACGTGCCCGCCAAGCAGCCTCCGATACGATGCGATTGCGGTGGAGAGCCGCCTTATAACGCAGCGTGTGGCTCAGGTGGTGAAATGCAGTGCACACACCAGACACAGCGGGCAGACCACACAGCGCAGCCGACACAACACAGGAAAGATGGACCTCTTCTTTTGCAGCTCGGTTTGCTTTGAGGGCTTTGCTTCCCTCCGACGGGTCCCTCACAGGTTCCTGCGCGCGTCGCCTGTGAGCCTGGCCGAGGCAGCGGGTCCTCGGCTGATCATCCGTTTTCTGTCTGCCCAGCTTTGCCCCGTCTCCCCGCGGCCCCCAGGCCCCTGGGCTGCCCGAGTGTCCAGGCCGTGTGTGGCTTCAGGGAGGAGCCCCGACCGGAGCCAGCAGTCCTGAACCTTGTCTTTGCTGTGACCTTGAAGGTGACCTTGGGCAGCCGTGCGCCCGCTGGTGCACCGGGCCTGGCCTGTGAAGGGGTCGGGACAAAGTGTCCCGTGGCCCTTTCGGGACCAGCAGTCTCTGACTCTGAGGTTTGGTCCCGGCCTCCGCTGCCCCCAGGGGAGCACGTCACCCCCCACGGCCCCTCCTCCTCCCAGGGTGCTTTCTCTTCTCTCGCGCAGGATTCAGGGCGGGAATTTTGGTCAGCAAGCGCTGTGCGCCCCGGTGTCCCAACAGCAACAAGAAGTCTGAGTGGCTGTCAGACCCCGGCATGGTCCGCAGGGTCGTCAGGCAGTGCTGCTTCGGGTCTCTCTGCAACGCGGCATCCGCCCGGCAGGGGGCGCTCCGGGCCCCTTCCAGGGGCCTCCTGCTCGCCGCCGCGGGCCTCAGCCTCCTCCGGGCCGCGCGGTGAGCCCCTCCGCCCGCCTGTCCTCCCACCTCTGTCCCGCCTCCATCCCTCTGAGACCCTGGGTGGGAGGAAGCGCCACCCCCACCCTGGACCTGGCCACCTCTCCCGCCCGGGGGGCCCCTTTGCTGACACCCTGGGGCTCCAGCCCGGCTCCGCGTGGGGGAGAACAACGCCTGCGCTGAGCGGACAGCCCAGGGCGCTGCGTGGGGCAGGAGGAGCCCGGCAAGGTGGAGGGTGGCCCAGCCCCAGGTCTGGCTCCGACCAGCTCTGCGGTCTTGGTGCCTCCATCCCTGCCATCCGGGCCACCTCTGTCGGTGGCCACCTAAGTCGGTGGCCCAGGCAGGGCGGTGCAGTGGGACCACGACCTTCACCTCCCAGAGACAATAAAGTCCTTGCTTGGCCGTGCCCCCCGCCCCCGCCTCTTCTCTGGCTCCGGCCGCCGCGTCCAGGCCGCGGCCCTCTGTCCAGCTCCCAGCAGACCGCTGTGGGTGTGCCGGCCAGCGCTGGAGGGGTGGCCAAAACTGTCCAGCTGGGCCACATCCAGCTGAGCTGGGGAGTCAGGGGACAGCTGGCTGATGTGTGGAGATGGGGGGGGTTGGGGACGTGACAGGGGTCGACGGCGCCCGTCTAGGGCAGTGGCGTGGGGAGAACCTGGGTGGTGGGGTAGGTGGGACCCCTGTCTGGCGCACAGCTGGCACGGAAGGGCTGATGGACGGCCTCGAGGTGCCTGGCCTGCTGGGGCCTGGCCTGGGGAGGTCATCAGTGAGGGGGACAGGAGAGGAGCAGGTTGGGACAGGTGGAACCCGTGACCTCAGCAACACGTGGTCTCACAGGCAGCAGGAGGACCTCGCAGACCTTCGGGCACAGCCACAGCCATTGTTTGCCTCAGGAATTTGTTCTGGATTCTTCGGGGAATGGGTCCTTTCCCTTGTTTTTTTAGGGCCGCATCTGCGGCATATGGAACGTCCCAGGCTAGGCATCGAATCGGAGCTGCAGTTGCCGGCCTTCGCCACAACCACAGCAACACGCCAGATCCGAGACGCTGCCACCTACACCGCAGCTCCCAGCAACGCCGAATCCTTAACCCACTGAGCGAGGCCAGGGATCAAACCTGCATCCTCATGGATACCAGTCAGGCTCGTTACCACCGAGCCATGACAGGAGCTCCCGGGGTCTGCGTCCTTTCTCACATTCTCTGCCGAGAAGCTCAGATCTGTACACAGCCTCCGGCCGGCAGGCACCCAGTTTTGTGCTGCCCCTCAGATGTGCCTGCTGCTGTCCCTATTCTGGGCGCGCCCTGCCATGCTTTTTCCCGCCCCAGCTCCTTCATAATTATTTGAGGTTTTACGCCACCTGCGCTCTAACTGCGGACCGGGTTTGGGAGCCGGTTCACGGGTCTGAGTGCGGCTTCCCGCCCTGAGTTCCGACCGGTGTCTCTCCCCAGATGGCCGGCGGGAGGCCTGGGCTGTCGGGAGGCCCTGCAGAGCGGCCCACGGCCGGTAGGGGGCCGCGACGCCCTCGAGGCAAAGCCAGACCTGGGGGCCTTTCCACTCGGCTCCGCCAAGGAGAAGCCCCAACACCTGCACGCGTTCCAAGTCGGCCACGTGCGCAGTACAGGGCCGCGAGCCAGGTGGTGTGGGAACTCCACACGCAGCGGAGTCCAAACGGCCTGCGTCTCCCACGGGTTCTATTCCCCACCCCACCCCCACCCTCCGAGGTGCCAGCACCCCCGCCGAGGGCCTCTGCTCAACCTTGAACAGGGCAGTTTGGTGCTCTCACATTGTTCTGAATGTCCTGATTTTTATCATTTAATGATTACCCCAGGGGCCATGTTCTCTGACTGTATCCATTTAAATTAAACACCTGTATAACAAAGATAAACTTTCAAATCTCAAATATTTGGAAATTAAATTATTACATTTCAACTAGTTTATCTGTTGAAGAAGAAACTATAGTAGAAATTCCTTTTTTTTTTTTTCACCACACCTGTGACATGCAGAAGTTCCCAGGCCGGAGACGGAGCCCCCCACGCCGCGGCAGCAACCCGGCCTCTACAGTAGCAACGCTGGACTCCTAACCCGCGCTGCGTCGCAGGTGGACTCTGTAATAGGAATTTTTTTAATTCCTTGAACTGAACAGTTAGAAAACTCAGGCCAGATTTTGTTTTAAAAAGAAAGTGGTGAGTTCCCGTGGTGGCGCAGCAGAAACGAATCCAGCTAGGAACCATGAGGTTGCGGGTTCGATCCCTGGCCTCGCTCAGTGGGTTAACGATCCGGTGTTGCTGTGAGCTGTGGTGTAGGTTGCAGACACGGTTCGGATCCCGCGTTGCTGTGGCTGTGGTGTAGGCCGGCAGCTGTAGCTCCAATTGGACCCCTAGCCTGGGAACCTCCATATGCCCAAAAAAGCAAAAAAAAAAAAAAAAAAGGAATAATAGTCTTTATTGTTCTTTCGTATAAGCACAGAAGGATATAAATTTTGCTCAAACCACCACCCTTCACTGAATCCCAGACATTCTGGGGAGCAGTTCTTCCCTCACTCGTCCTTTCTAGGTATTTAAAACAGCATCTAAGATGTCCTCTTCTAAAAAATTATGCGAATTTGAAATGTATTTCTTTTTAATTTGTACATGCGAAAGATTGTGTCTGTCTTTTTTTGTTATTGATTTCTGACTTTACAGAGAATTCAGTCCTGAGATATAAGACAAAGAGCTTTGAGAAATGATAACACCCGGACGCCTTGAACAGACTCAGGGCACGGAAGGTCTTGCTCAAGTTCGGCTCCAGCACCAGCGCCCGGGGCCTGGCGTTCAGTTCCTGCCCCCTGAGGCGCTGCCTGAGGGAGCTGTGGGCCCTTTGTTCTAAACTCAACACCATGAACTGTCCTTTCGCCCCCATCTCTTGCCCGCCCCCCTTCAGACGCAGGATTTTCTGGGTCTCTCCGTCCTCCACGGGGGCCCCCACGAGTCTGCCCCAAATCCTCCACGGTGCAGAACTCATCTCTGCTCCGTGGGGCTGTCCTCCAAACCATCCTCAGAGCCGATGGCTGAGTCTGAGGCCGGCCCATGCAGGTGGACCCACAGGTGCGGGGAGCAGGTCCCGCCCCCTTCTCCCCGACCCCTGACCTTTGCTGTGACGAAGCTCGCCCCCCTTCTCGGGCCTCGGAGGCTGCTGAACCCAGGCAGGCTCCCTGGATGCTGGCTTCCAGCAGGGCGGGGCCCAGTCTGCGGAGGCGGAGGCGGAGGGGAGCAGGTGGAAGGCCCTGCGGTGAGGACTGCCCGTCAGGACCCAGGACAAGAGGAGGCAGGAGGGGACACGGCAGGGGAACCAAGGGTGGCCCAGGGTGCGGGACGAGGAGGGGAGGCAGGAATGGGGGTGCCTGTGGCCAGGGAGAGGGGGTCCCTGGACAAGGCGCTCTCTGGGCCACACCCTCACTGAGGCCCAAAGGGCCGCACCCCTGACGGCACCGCAGAGGGGCCCTCCCGCTCCTGTGGGTGGCCGGTCCCCACGTGTGCAGAGAGGTGAGGTCAACAGTGGGGGGCAGGGCGGGAGGGCAGAGGGTGTCCCCGGCAGGGGCGAGGGCTGCACGGGTGTTTGCTCGTGTGCGTGCATGTGTGTGTGTGTGTGTGTGCGTGTGCGTGTCCGCACGTGGCCCAGCTCGGGGGCGGGGGCAGTGTTTGCAAATGGCCCCCAGCAGGGCCTGAAGTCACCAGCTTTTGCGCGGTGCAGGGGAGCGGGACAGGGCAGGACAGCGGGCGGCGGGCTCGGCTGGGGCTTTGTGTGCACGCGCGTGTCCGTTCACCTGCTGACAGCACGGTCAAGTGTCTGACTCTTGGGAAGGTCAGAGCCTTTCACGGTCCACTGGCCAGGGACCTGGAGCCACAGCCTCGGGTCCCCCCGTTGCTCCTGGGCCCGCAGGGAGTTCTGGGCACAGCGACCCCTCCCCCGCCCCCCGGCTGCCCCCGAGCCCTGGGGTCCCGGGCTGCCTCACTGCCCGGGGCCTACTGGGCACACTGGAGTTTGCTGGGACTCCGGGGGTGCCTGTGGTCCAGGTTGGCCCCGCGGGGCCTCCCGTGTCCCATGTGAACCTTTGATATTAAACGAGTCACGACAGGTGTGGGGGTTGTAGGCCTCATCCCAGCCCCAAATTTCTGAGGCCCTCCCCTCCTCCCAGCCGCAGCCAGTCCTCCACCCTCCCCGCCCTCCTGCGCCCTTTTCCGGCCTCCCACCCCCACCCAATGCACCCGAGGAGAAGCCAGGGGTCCCCCGGGCGCTGCAGCCCACCCCCCCACCGTATGGGGGCCTGAGCACTTGCGGCCACGGCTGAGCTCTGCCCACATCTCCATGGCCGGGCGCGCAGCAGGCCAGAGCGAGCCCGGACTCGCTTACAGGCTGCGGGCTGGGAGAGTCCCGCAAACCCAGCTTCGCGGATGAAAGAGCTGGCTCACAGTCACAAGGGCGTCTGCAAGGTCGCAGGCCCACTTGTCCCCCAGCAGCCTGGCACCCCAGGCACACTGGCGCCCCACGAGCTTTGGGTCTGTCTGGTTCCCGGACGGTGGCGCTCTCGTCCTGAGGTGCCGGCTGTCCTCCGGAGAACCGAGCAAAGAGCCAGAAATCACTGTCTGGGGCCTGGGGCTCAGGAAGGAAAGGCTTTGTGGGTCATGAAACCAGTTTCCAGGGCAGCAACACCACAGAAAACAACACACGGTCACATAAAAATATCACATGAGCATTGTTTACGTGGTTTCTGCACAGATATGTATATGAAAGTGTACTGAATGTGTGTGTTCTAGTTTTTCATCTATAAATGTGACGTTCGCGTACCTGTGTGGTGTGTGCTTACCTGTCTATCTATAAGACTACGAATGAGCTCATCTACTTTCTTTTTCACCTTGGGTGCCAGGAAGCTCGGATCCCCATTTGCACCATCCCCAGCGAGCGTGGAAAGCTCTCCGCTATTCATGTGTGCATGCTTCTGGCTGCCTTCCGTGTCATACACCGGACTTTCTTATTTCCCCTCCTCCTAAGACTTTCCAAGCCCCTGGTTCTGAGATCTGGGCATCTTTGTCTCCTCCTGGCCCTGCTCGGCTCTCTGTGTAAAGCTCAGCCTGGGAAAAAGACCTATTCTAGTCTCTCTCCGAAGCCTGTCATGGGTTCCCCGTCTCTGACTTTCCCCTGCTGCCTACTGAAAAGATAAAAACCAACTCAATTACAGAGCGTGCGAGTGGAACTAGAATTTAAACTGCAAACCCTTGGGGCCTCAAAAATATTCCTCACGCACTTTTCATGCCCTGAGAAAGTGACCAAACCCTCCCAAATGCACATCTGCCCAGGCTGTGTCGCTCCTGTCGCAGGAGAATTTGCTATTGTCAGCTCATCGAAACGAGAGAGGACAGTCCGTGGTGTGAAGTTCGTGTTCCATAAAACGAACGGCCACGGCTCCCTCGGGCACTCCCGCTGGGGCGGTAATTAAACACCCTGCTCCTGGCACTCGGTATTGGAACAAGACCTTCAAGTGCTTTGATTTTGGTCAAGTCCGTCCAGATTTTATCATTTCTCAAGTCTTCTTTACCTCATATCTCAAGATCACAGTCTCCGACTTAGATAACAAGTTAGAAACTGATAACAAAAAGATAAATACAATTTTAACGCATGTGAAAATCTAAAAAACACATTTCAAATTAATACACACTGTTTTTTTTCTCTTGGCTTTTTTTACAGCCACACTCATGGCGTATGGAGGTTCCCAGGCTAGGGGTCCAATCGGAGCTGGAGCCGCCGGCCTTCGCCACAGCCACAGCAACGCGGGATCCGAGCCTCATCGGCAACCTACACCACAGCTCACGCAACGCCGGATCCTTAACCCACTGAGTGAGGCCAGGGATCGAACCCGCATCCTCATGGATCCTAGGCAGGTTTGTTACCACAGAGACACAATGGGAATTCCTGAAATGCTGAGTTTTGCAGAGGGGTGGGGAGCAGGAGGAGAAGTGGCCTCAGGGAGACCCCAGTCCTGTCCTTTCGTGAGACGGGAGGTTGAAACACGAAACTGTGATCTCCATGAGTCAGGAGAAGGCAGACAGCCCTCGAGCCCGAGACCTGGTTACACGTTCCGGGGCAGGGAGGGCAAGGAGGATTTGTGATGCTCCCGCGGCATCTGAGAAGCTCGCCCCCGCCTGGTCAAACCCCTAGGCCATCGTGTGTACCCTCTGCCTTGCCCCCGACAGCTGAAGGGAGTCTGAGCGAGACCCCCTCAGGCGTACAGCGGAGTTGGAATCGGAGGCAGAGCGAGGGCGGGCTTCCGGGGCATTGCCGTGTGCAGGGACCAGCAAACAGGAGGCTGGGCAGAGGGCTGAACTGCCCCCGTTTGGAGCCAAAGAGTAAAGGACCACAGAACCCAACAATCAATGACTCCAAGCATGGGAGGGAGGGGGAGGGACAGAAGCGAGACCGGGCCTGGGACGGTCACAACCGGAGCAAGTGCCCTGGACGCCGAAATTCCACCGCACTGGCCCCTGGGAGTACCCAGGGGCAGGGACCAGGGGCTCCCTTGTGACTCCACACAGGACAGGCCTCGACGTCATGCTGGAGCCAGATCAGGGAAGCAGTGCCAGCCGCTGTGTGCGCAGCTGCGCCGCGGGCTGGCGCTTGGCAGCAGTGGGGGCGCGGCAACCCCTCCCAGAATCTGGGGTGAAGCAGAGGTAACTCGGGCAGCAGGTGCGGTTCAGTGCTTTAAGCCGGTGGCCACGGAACTTTTTGACTATTCCCCATGTCAGAAACACGGCATGTGCGTGCACACAAGCACGTATATACACGCTCACACACACACACACATACACACGCCTACAGACATGCAGACACCCACACAATAGATGCACACATCCCCACGCTTAGACACACTTGCATAAACACGTGTATACACACATCTACACATGTAAATACACACACATCCACACACCCGCCCCCATACACGCAATCACATAAACGCACACACACGCCTTCACATGGAGACGTGCATAGCCGTCACACGTATTCATACAGACTTGGAAAGGAAGGGTTAACAGCTGGTTGCAAACATTCCTTCCTCCCCAGGGATGCCTTGGAGAAGGAGAAAAATCAGAAGAAAGGCAAGGAAGCCACCAGGCAAATTTTCTTGTGAACATGCCGCTCAGAGCTGCTGGTGTGTCCACCAGTGGACAAAGGGGTCCTCCCCTTGGCCCGTGTCAGCTTATGACAAGCGCATCTGGGTGTGCGGGGCCTGGCCCCGGGGCAGGGTCCTTCCCTGAGATTACTGGCATTTGAAGGGCAGAGTTTCACAGCAGAAACACCTGGTATAGGTGACAGCCTTGGGCACCGCTGGCCACTCCTCAGCCTGGACCCCAGGCGGGAGGCAGGCAGGAATTGGGCTCTGTGCTTTCCTGGGGCTCACAGACCATCCAGCTCTGTGCCGCCTCGGGTTGGTGCCAGAGGGGAGCGTGTTTGTTATGACGACAACAGGCACAGACAGTGGAAGTCCTGGGTTCCCCTACGGGGAATAGGTCCTACCAGTGGCAAACGGAGGAGACAGACCTGGATCCACAGAGCTGCCCCAGGGACAGACAGAGGGGCAGTAGGAAGGAGACTTCATTCTCCGGCTGCAGTTAATGTGTAAAAGCAAGGCCTTTAGAGGAGCTGGGGTAATGAGAAAGGCCCACCGTCTTCTAGTCTTTTCTCTCGTGACCAATTAAACAGATGCCGTACTCACGTGGAGAGTAACTCAACTGAGAACACTGATTGCTCAAAACCCAGGCGGCGGCTGACGGGGTGCAGGTAACCATGGAAGCCCATGGGTGCTCCGTGAACGCGCGGGTCGCTGTGGGAAGAAGCAACAGTGGAAAATCTGTTGACTCCTTACGGCGATGGCTGAGTCCTGGCCCTCGAACCAACAATGGGGAGGGTGGCCACGTGACTAACCCTGGACCCCGCCGAGAGGGGTGGTCCTTTGCGTGGACGGCCAATCCCCACGGGCAGCAGGCTTTGTGAGCAGCGCTTCTTCCAGGTGGTTGAACAGCTAAGGTGCTGCAGTGGGTGGGGGGTCCTGCCTGCTGCCCGCCCCGTCACCACCCCACAAATGACTGGCGTAATGATGAGCAGGGGACACCTGTTTGACACCATGTGACAGCCATCTCAGTGACTTACGTAGCCTTACTCTTGCCCGGGGCTGGGGGACACAAGGTGCGCTGGGGACAAGACTCATGCTAACCCAGACCGGTGACCTGAAGAGAAGAAAGAGAAGACCTGCGCTGGGAGCGGTCACTGGGTGGCGCTGCGGATGACCGTGCGGTGACGGGACGAAGGGTGAGGACGCCGCCGAGGGCTGGGGGCCCAGGAGCCACGGGAGCCCTCGCCGCCCTCCAAGGCTCCCGCCACCCGCTCCGGAGGAATTCAAGTCCAACTACGAGCACTGGATTCAGAACAGAAACAGGAGGCGGCTCCCTGGTTCCGGAGCATCTCCCCGAAGAGGTGAGTTTCTGCGAGAACGCGGCACTTTGCCCTCCACCGCCCGCCCTCGGTCGGAGGTCAGGTGCGGGATCCCGGCAACACACACCCCGCTCACTCCGCCCAGGGCGTCCCAGGGTGGGGTTCGTTCCCACCGACACCCCCTCTGCAGCCTTGCCCGGCAGCACGCAAAGGACGCCGTCTGGGAAGGAGAGCAGACCCTCGGACCCGCGATGCTGGGGGCGCGACCCAGGCACTGGGGGGAGAAGGCCTCCGGGCGGGCCGAGGCTCGGGGAGCGGGGCCAGGGCGGCGGGCTGGGGGCACGAGCCGCACGCCCTCGGAACCAAGTCCGTGCTGTTATCGCCCCGTCACAGGACGCTTGGATTTCGTGGCCGATTGTCACAGCTGGGAGTTGAGGACCTGAGGACTGCATGTGACCACATGTGACACCTGGGGACTGGCAGCCAGAGCTGCCCAAACGCGCGGCCCTCACGGCCCTGGGCACTGCGTGGGCCGGACCATCTGTTGGCCCAAACCCTGGGGACCGAGTGGCCTCCCTCCCCACGTGCGCCCGGCTCCTCCACGCCAAACGCGCAGTCTCGGCCACGTGCGTGGCTCCTCCGCTGGGTCAGGGGGGTCCTGGAGGGACCGCACAAGGCGGGGGGACAGCGACGGTGGGGCAGACCCTTGTCTGCGTCCGGCCCCTCCGCTCTCGGTGCGGGGGCCCAGCAGCCTCAGCCTCACCGCTAACCCGCCGCCCTGCGAGGCCCAGTCCAGCCAGCTCGCCCTCAGACGCTGCCTGTGGCCTGCGGGGGCCCCTCAGCGTCCTCAGCCCCTGCATGGTCCGCTCGCCTGGGCCTGAATCGGCTGCCGGAACAGGGAGCTCCCCATTGTGGCTCAGGGGTAATGAACCTGACTCGTATCCGTGAGGACGTGGGTTCATTCCCTGGCCTCGCTCAGTGGATTAAACGATCTGGCATTGCCATGAGCTGTGGTGTAGGTTGCAGGGGGGGGCTTGAATCTGGCATTGCTGTGGCTGTAGTGTAGGCTGGCAGCTATATCTCCGATTCCACCCCTAGCCTGGGAACTTCCATATGCCTCGGGTGGGGCCATTAAAAAAAAAAAAAAAGGACAAAAAAGATGAAATAATGCCATTTGCAGCAACATGGATGGACTAGAGACTGTAAGTCCGAGAAAGACAAATATCATATGACATCACTTATAGGTGGAAGCTAAGACGATGGCACAGGTGAACTTATTTACAAAACAGAAACAGACTCACAGACTTCAAAAACAAACTCAGGGTTACCTAAGGGGACATGTGCGGGAGGAGACGGACTGGGAGCCTGGCATTGGCCTTCGTCCGTGGAACGGATGGTCGGGGAGGACCAGCTCTGTATCACAGCGGACTCTACTCAGCCTTAACCTGTACGCGAGAAAATGTGTAGAAGAATGGACGTCTGTCACACGTAACGAAGCGCTCCGCTGTACAGCAGAAATTCACCAACGTGGTCAGTCAGCTGTGCTTCAACAAAATCTTAAAAACGAATAACAGGAAAAAAGTTTTTTTATTTTTTTGCTTTTTAGAGCCGCACCCACGGCATACGGAGGTTCCCAGGCTAGCGGTCTAACAGAGCAGTAGCTGCCGACCTTCGCCACAGCCACAGCGACATGAGTTCCGAGCCGCGTCTGCAACCTGCACCACAGCTCACAGCAACGCTGGATCCTTAACCCACTGAGCGAGGCCAGGGATCGAACCGGCAACCTCATGGTTCCTAGTCGGATTTGTTTCCACTGCACCACGACGGGAACTCCGGGAAACAGTTTTTTAAAAGAGAAAACTGAGCGATTTAATAACGGTCGTCCCCCTCCTGGCCAAGGGAAAAACCAGCCTTTCCCTGCTCAGGGCCCCGACCCGGGGGCGGGCAATGGGGCGCCCTGAGCGCTAGCAGGGCCCTCCACCCTCATTCTCGAGCCCATCATTTGAGGCGAAGATTTCAAAGGACGCTCCTAGGCTACAAACACAGTTGGTTCTTGGTGTTTCTGGAGGCTCTGTCCTGTGAGGTCAACGAGAACGTGGAACTGGCGAGTGTGGAGACACTCACTGCTCCTGGGGAAACGCAGAGCTCGCTCCCGAGAGCCTGCAGCCCCCTTTCCACCAGCCGAGCGACACAGATATCTGCAAACCACACATCTGACTAGGGGTTAACATCCAAAATACAGAGAGAACTCATACTACACAGAGGAAAAAAGAAATCCAGTTTCAAAATGAGCAGAGAACCTAAACAGATATTTTACCAAAGGAGACACGCGGATGTTCGCAGGTACAGGACAAGACGCTCAGCATCGCTCACGTCAGGGACGTGCGCACGTCACAACCACGACAGACGCCGGCTCCCACCCATCGGGATGGCCAGCGTCAGAACGACAGCAGATAACAAGTGGCGGTGAGGGCGGAGAACACGGAGCCTCGGGCACTCTTGGTGGGAAAGCCAAATGGTGCAGCCGCTGTGGAAGACAGCGTGGGGGTCCTGCAAAAAATTAAAAATAGAACTGCCATATGATCCAACAATTCCACCTCTGGGTATTTACCTAAAGGAAGCAAAAGCACTGTGTCCAGGGCACAGCAGCCCCCATGCTCCTAGAGGCGTTATTTACAACAGCCAAGACATGGGAGCGACCTAAGCATGTGTCAGCAGAACAGATAAAGGAGACGTGACAGCATGGACGGGCCTAGAGGGTTTTATGCAAAGTGATGAAAGTCAGACCAAGAAAAGACAAACACTGTATGATCTGGCCTCCGTGAGGAACCAAAGAAAACCAAACTCGTCGATGACAGACGACAGATGGTGGTGGCCAGAGGCAGGCGGCAAAGGCGGTCAGGGGGGTACACGTTTCTGTTGCTTCGAGCCGGCTGCGTGCGGTGCTTTGTTACAGCAGCCCCGGGACGCTCACACGGTAAGTCTGCTCCACGGGACGGGCTGCGAGGCCGGCTGCCCTCATGGCTGTGGTCCCTGCTGCCTCCGTTTAGGGCCCACCCCACCTCTGCCCCGGGACCTCTGCGGGCCCAGCGCCCCTTGAAACCCTGCTCGTCCCGCTCAGCCCGGCCGTGGCCTGGAGAGCCTGCCCGTGGCTGCTCTCCGGCTCCGTGTTCCAAGCCTGAGCTGCAGGACACAGACACAAGCCTCGAGGGGGTGGCTCCTTTTTGTTCCCCGTGGGGGCGCTTCTGACACTGCAGGTGCACACGACCGAATTTCACTCGTGATCTTTGGTCTGCGATGCTCATCGGCGCCTCCTCACTCGGCCCTCATTCCTTCTTAATAACCTAACAACCGTCCAGGGCTCACCGACCAACAGGAAGACAACGCTTTGAAATAACTCAAATGACAATAACTGCTCCCTGTGGGACCCTTCTCCATCCCCCGTGTCCCCGACATGCCCCTACCTCCCCATCCTAGGACAGCATCAGCTTCTGGAAGGTTTTTTTTTTTGCAGGGGGAGGCGGGGCCTGCCCATAGCATGCGCAAGTTCCTGGGCAGGGGATCGAACCCACGCCACAGCAGTGACAATGCTGGACCCTTAACCTGCTGAGCCATCAAGGAAATTCAGATCCTGGAATCTTTGGTTGACTGTTCTTCTTGTCTCCAGACGGATGACAGATGACAGACAGATGATGACGACGATGAAGACAGACGATCGGCAGGTCATAGAGCGTCTCACTGTCTCCACCAATATTTTCCGATCACGTTTATATAAAAGGCAAAGGTGCAAAGCAACGTGTGTGTGAGCGTCAGCTTCGTGTGGTCTGTTGGGACGCTTCGACCCAACCTCACTTTGCTAAGGTCCATCCATGTCCCGCGACACCTGCGCCTTCGTGGCAGCCGCCACCCACATCCCGTCCCGCGAGTCCCTCGTGCCTCGGCGGCCGCACGCCCTCTGCCGGACACCTGGGCCGCTCAGGGTTTGCGCTCCTGTGTGCTTTGCGCCTGCACAAACGTTCTCCCGGAACACACGCTTCATTCCCCGGGGGACACGCCGGAGGAGACGGCGAGGTTCTGGGGAGCGGGGTGACCAGCTCTGGGGAGGGGACAGGGCCTGGCAGACCATCTGCCGAGCCCGGGGCTGCAGCTCCGCATCCACGGCCCGCGCCTCCCCGGTGCGCACGCCCCCCCGAAGCCCACGCCTGTCTCTGCAGGGCGCCGAGGACGCGCCAGGGCCCGTAAATCTCCACGAGAAAGAAGCCGAATGCTTGGCTCGAGCGGGAGGACTCTGCTGGAACAGCAGGGCCCTTGGAGGCCTGGTAACCATGGCGATTACTGCGGGGACACTAGGGGACATTCACCGAAGAATCGCTCCGTGTTTGATTAGCTAGTCTCCAGTCTCCCTCCCAGCCCTGCTCCCTGGGGCAGAGCAGCCCGCCCCTTTCAGGCCTCCCCCGGATCAAGACGCCGTGTCACCTCAGGAAGGCAGATGCCTGTTTTTCTGTCCGTCTTGACGTCCGTTCGTCTCATTGCCTGGCCAGAGACACAGTCTGCCCGGGATCCCAAATTAGGGGACGAGGCCCCCGTGCCCTGGAGGAATGGAGCAGGGACCCCAGGTTTTCCTCTCAGATCAGGTGGGTGCTGAGAGGTGGGTCCCTAGGAATGCTGAGCCCGGGGCCGCAGCCTCCGGCCGGGGCTCGCTCCACCCACGGTCGTTCCCCGGGCACGTTCGTGAAGCCCTCTCCTCGTCAGTTCGCGGATCAGACCCAAGCTGCCGTTCACGGGATCCTGAACCCCGGTGCCAGGCCAGGGCTCGAACCTGCATCCCAGCGCTCCCAAGATCCCCTTGTGCCAAGGTTCACCGTCCCTGACTTCTCCCACTGTCACCTTCACCCCTCTTCCACTCATTTTTCATTTGACTCATTCATTCATTCAGCAAATTAGCGACTCTCATTGGCGGCCTCACTGCTGGGAAGTCGAGGAGGAGGCCGAGCCGGCCCTGCAGCCTCGACGCCAGCCCTCCTCACGCAGGCCACGTCATCGCAACCAAAGGGGGATCGGTCCGTGCTGGCCCCTCCCCGGGGGCAGGACCCAGGCCCACTGGTCCATCCACCCCCCACCCCCGCTCTGTCCCCAAGGCCTGCAGCCTAGCCCTTGACCCCCAAAGAAGTGCAATAAATAAATAAGGGCACGAAACCCCCAGCTCACTCTCTGAGCTGCAGCGGGCGCCAGCGGCTTATCGTGGGGCGTGGTGGGCAGATTCCTGAAACACTTGAAGGCGGGATTTCTAGGGCAGGGCCTGGCGTCCCCAAGGAACCTACATCTGAAGCAGTTCTGCCGGTTTCAGAACTGCTGCCCGGAGCCCCACGCGGCCCAGGAAGCTCAGAGGGAGGAGGGGGCTGCTCACAGGCACCTGCTTCCTTACCCTAACCCCCCCACCGGGCTACCTGAGGCCCTTAACGTGGGGACAAGGTGGGACATGCCTGGAAAAGTCCCCCGTAAAGGTCCCTCCTACAGAGCATGAGGAGTGGGGGCACCTCGGGGGTCCTTCTGGCCCAGCTGTTCACCACCAGTCAACACCTGCCGTGTGCAGGGCTGGCTGTGCTGGCAGCTGTCCCTGGGACCCCGGGAGGGTGGGGGTGACAGGAGCACCCAGACGGGGGGCCGGAGGGGTGGGAGAGAGACAAGACCCAGGCCGCATCAGGCAGGGCAGAGGTGCTTGCAGGGAGCCGGGAGCCCAGGCCCGGGGGAGGGTGAACCGGGTGGTGGTGGGGGCGGCCGTGCCTAAGAGCCCTGAGGTCTGGACGGGGCTCGGATGCGGTAGCTGACGGCTTCGGGGAAGCCTGGAGCCCTAAGGAGGGAAGCGAGGGGTGCTCACGCCCCCACCCCCACACCTCTGCCAGCCGGGCCAGAGGGGGCCAGAGGCCTGGCTTCTAGGCCCAGCCCCTCCCGCACATGCAGCCCCGCGAGCTGGGTGTGCACAGATACAGAAAGAGGCTCAGAGGGGAAGCAGACCTTAGCGCAAATCGCCCAGCAAGGAGGCAGCCAAAAGCCCCCCGTCTCCAGGCGCTCCCGGGGGGTCCTGTGCAGAGCTGGGGTGGTCAGTGTCTTACAGCTTCCTGGTCTGTTTCCCCAGGTGTCCAGAGCGCAGGGAGACCCCAGACTGGGCCGCTCTCGGGGGCAAGTGGGGAGAAGAGGCACAGACGCCCGGAGAGAGACAGGCCAGGCAGGGACTGAGGCAGGGGCTCGGAGCCCCGGCCTCCTGCAGCTCCCGGGCCAGCGGCCCCAGCCCCACCGAGGGGGCCCGGAGAAGGTGAACTCCACGGACCCCCAGGAGCCGACCGCCCCAGGGTGTGGGCGGTGGGAAAGCACCCGTCTGTCCCGGACGCTGCCCGATTGGGAGCTCACTTCCCACAAAGATAAAGGCAAACAAGTGACAAACCTCACTCGTGACTCTGAGGCAGCTGTCACGGAGTCCCAGCCGAACACTGGCATTCGAATCCGG
Source organism: Catagonus wagneri (assembly GCA_004024745.2). Taxonomy (NCBI): domain Eukaryota; kingdom Metazoa; phylum Chordata; class Mammalia; order Artiodactyla; family Tayassuidae; genus Catagonus; species Catagonus wagneri. The sequence continues at coordinate 69,550 of PVHT021183679.1, forward strand.
CAGTGGTTTAACAGAACCCTACACCATGACCCACGGGGACTGGTTTGTGTCAAAGCTCCACCACAACACGGAGTAAGAGGACCCACTGTATTGACTAATGAAATGAGGGAGAACGGGGCTCTTTCAATAGAAGGCTATTTTTTCCAATTCATCAGCCATTTCTAATTAAAAAAAAAAACTAATTGGAATATGAATAAACAAAGAGTCTAAGCTGAATAAAGACTGATTTTCAAGTCCACAAGCAAACATCAATTCAGGTGCAACAGGAAAGGCCTTTCATTAACACAGAGAGCCTGGATCACGGTCATTATTCAGCCGTGCTTTGCAGGTCCCTGCTAATGCAATAGAAACCAAAATTAAATAAACAATACAAAGAGTGGGCAAACAGTCAAAATTATCTTCATGTGTAGATCATCTGGAGTATGTCTTGAATTTTTAAGAGATTCTGCTAATCACAGAATTTAGGAAGATGCACGTTGGGAAATGAGCAGATTTTCCTTGCTGTAGTGGCACCCCAAATCACCCCAAAACCCTCTGCACACAGTTGACAGTCCCGACATTGTGACCCCCACTTGTCTGAGATTCAGAGGCCTCATTCAGCAGCCTCCCACCCCCTGGGGGATGTTGCTGCCTGACCCCCGGGTTCTCCGGAGCACCCGGACAACACGCCGAGGGCTCTGTGGGCGAGGGGCAGTGCCCTGCGCCAGCTCTGCCGCCCGGAGCAGTTGCCCGCACCCTCCCAGCAGAGTCTCTTCTGAGGCTCCTCCCACTCGGGGGGCCTCCGGCAGATCCACTCGAGTGGGTGAGCACAGCCCAACCGCAGGTGAGCAAGGGGCCTAACTTCCATCTTTCTGTAAGAGTTTCTCTCTGGAGACCCATTCCGCCGGGCCGTGGAGACCTGGCTGCCTCAGCAGTGTCTTCCTTCCCAGGCTCGTGTCCAGTCGGGGGTGGTGGACGCGTCTGCCGCTTCACCCCTTGGCCCATCTGATCTCGCACACCCACCAGGGCACACCAGCCACTCAAGTCGCCTCGCCTTGTCTGAGGGCCTCTCCCCCAGCCCTCACCCAGCTGGCAAATGCCAAGCTGCCTGAGGCCCTCTGCCACCACCCTCGCCTGTCCCACTGCCTCGTTTTGGGGAGTCCCCCCTTCAATGCGGCAACTGGAAGTGTCTTGAGAGGCTTCTCGGAGGTCTTGCTCCCTCCACCTTAATGTCTGTCTCAGGGAGGCCAGTGGCGTGGTGGGCTGAGGATTTTGCAGACACTGAGGCCAACCATCGAGGGCCTCTGGGGATCCTTCAGTCCCTTCCCTCGTCATCTGCTGAAGTGAGGGGCAGGTCGAGGGGCGGCTACTTCTGGAAAGACCATCACGAGGAAAGTGAAAGACATCAGCTGGCCACACCAAAAATGATCTTGAATGACGGTGGGAGGGATCAAATCACACTTACGACACCACAAAAACTACAGATGACTTAGAAACAAATACACCCGGGAAGGTACAAGAACTGCACAAGTCAAACGATAAACTTGCAGAGATGGACTCCACAAACCCCGAGGCTCGCAGAGCTTCTGACGGGGAAGACCCAACAGCGAGGACACCTTCCTGCCCCAAGTTCACACCCAAATGAGTGAAGCTCAAATCCTGAGAGTGCTGTTCTGGAACTGGCCAAGTGGGTTCTAAAACTCACCTGTCAAAATAAACTAGGAGAAGTTGCAAGAATCTTTCAATAAGAAGAGCCTCACCAGCTGCTGGAACTAGGCTGGAAACAAGCAGCCTGAGGTGGGGCCCAAAGCGGGGAGGGGGTCCCCGCCAGAAACACGCACCCACGTGTGGAAACGTATCCCGTTATCAAAGTGGCACTTAAGGTGCCAGGGAAAGACAGGTTACTTAACAAATGGCATTGAGGAAACCTGCAAAGGGCCTCCTGCCACGTCATAAACACCATGTGGACTGGCTACCTGAATGTGGAGGCCAAATCTGTAACAATATTAGGAGAAAAGAAAGAGACGGCTTTCCTTGGACGAGGACAGAGAACGTTCTCCTAAAACCTGAAACCCAGAAACCATAAAAGAACAATTAGATTCAGCCACGTGAGACACAAGGACACGCATATGTACAGTGAAGACATCAGAACCAAGACACCAGGAGAGATTTGCCAAAGCTGCCCCACGGGGAAGACCGTCCTTTCAGCCCACAGAGGGGCCTCCAGACCGTAAGAGGACGAACAAGCCTGGGCTAAGCATGAGCTCGGAAAGTTACGCAAGAAACACGAGTGCCCGACAGACACTCGGACACTCAGCCTCGCTAATAAGCTCTTAAACGGCACTGAGGCCAGAGCCTGCTCGCCAGACCGGGAAAAACTCCTGAAGCTGAACAATGCCCACTGCGAGTGATGCACACGGAACTGGGGTGACTGCGACTTGACACGGCCTTTTCTCAGGCACCTGTTTCATTCTTAAGTCCATGTTCTCTATAGCTCAGCTGCCCCCAATTTGGAATCGATCAACCGAAGTGATCACGTGACCCCCATGGGGCTATGAGGACAAGGACAGTCACGGCGGTGCTGCTGGCTGAACGGATCCCGGTTCCTGGGTCCAGGGGACACTCAGCCGCTGACACTGAAAGTGAAAGTTCCATCCAGACACGCTGACCCAGAGACAAGTCCGTGATGAACCGTCAGAGAAGGAATCCGGGGCTCCCTGGCTTCGTGCACGTGCCTGCGGGCGGGCACTTCGCACACACCACGGGCATCGACCCTTCTGCGACAGCTCGCGGAGGTGGGGGCGCACCTAGAGGTCTGGCTGCTTGGAGTCCGGGGCTGAGGCGCGGAGGCCAGGTTACCTGGGCCAGCTGCCCGCCCTGGAAGCCCCATCTGGTCCCGATCGTGCGCCCTCCTCGACAGGCCTGGGGGACTTCCCTCCTTTTTGAGTTTTAAACACTTCCCTCAAGTAGCAACCTCAGCAAAGTTGACGTAAAAGTTGGTTTGGACCCCGTGCCTGTGGGGTGACAGGTCCACGTCCTCCAGGCCCGGGCCTTCCACTGCCCCAGACCTCCTGGCCGCAGCTCCCAGAAGCCTGCAAATCCGCGAGGGTCCCTCCAGCTTCGCCGAGCCAGACTCGGTCTTCTAGGTCACCCAACACCAGTGCCCAGGCCCCAGACTCCCGAAAGCAGCAGACACGCGCGCTGGGTAGCACTCTTTACTGGGGTTTGGGCGGGGCGTGTGGTTTACATGGCAGAGCAACAGAGCAAACTTAAAAAGGAGCGGGAGATGGCCCTCGGACCAGTCCCTCGGCCACGTCCACCAGCAGGAAGCTGACACCTGCCTCCAGCGGCCCCCCTCTGCTGTCTGGTTCACTCACCTGGGACCCCCAGATCCCTCTCCATCACTCAAGCAGAGGAAGCGGGGAGGAAGGCCAAGGCCAGCTCTTAGAGGTGCTATCGTTCATCCCAAGGTGTCCAGGACCCAAAAGTAACCACGGGCTGGGTCAGCCACAGAGGCATGAAGATGAGCTGGCCAAGGGCCACAGCCCAGAGAAAGCCTGGAGTGGCTGCCGAGCGTCACGTGGTGTGCCTGGGCTACCAGGCCTGTGGGTGCAGAGGCTGGGCTGGACTCAGGGGGCAGGGACGAGCCCCAGCCCAACTGCTGGAGCGGAAGGGGCCAGGAAAAGCAGCACCCTCAGGTGGACCTATAGGGGCCTCCGCTGCCTCACCCCCTGGCACCTGAAACACCCAGTCCGTCTGTGCCACCCCACAGAGGGGCGGCGCTTCCTCAGACCCTGGTCGGGAACTGGCTTTCGAGACCCAGGCCACAGTGGCACGCAACTCAGGGTGGGGATGGGTGGTGAGTCTGGTTCTGAGGCAGAGTCTGGGCACGTGAGGTCTGCGCGTGCGCCTAAAGTGGCCCTGGCAGCTCGCAGGGAAGCCGATCGCCCCAGGGTCGATCTGCAAGCACGCGGGCCTCTCTGCGCGTTCCCGTGCGTGCACACACGCGGGTGCCTGGGGAGGAGCCCGCACGGGGCACACCCGTTCAGGAGCCGGTGTGACGTGCATGTCAGTGTGTGCTCGCGGGGACGCCTGTGGGTGTGCGAGGGTGTGAGCGCGAAGGGGGTGCCCTCTTCGGACGGGGCGTGAGTCTGGGCGTGCCCGTGTCCCCGGTGGGGGCGCAGGTGCGAGGCCAGCCCTCTGGCCCACCCTGTGATCTTGTCCATCTCAATTCTCGCCGCCCCTGCGGCTGTCCCCAGACCTCACCGGGCCCGTGGCCCCAGCAGCCCAGCACACGCACGGCCCCAGGGACCAGTGCCCGCCTGCCCTGCCCCGGCCACCTGCGGCCTTCTCTGCCAAGAAGCCCCTGTCATCCTCACCCAGGCTCAGACCCGGGTCTCCGCACTTAGAAGTGACTTTATTTCTCCGCAGAAGATGCCCTCAGAGCCGGGCTGTCGGGCTGGGCCTGGCTTCCCCTCAGAGACCTAGGGTCCCGGGCCCCACCCTCCCCCCAGCCTCCTGCCAGACCCCTGGACCCTGGCGATGTCCTGCTGGCTGAGACCTGGAGCTGGCGGAGGGACAAGGAAGGACGAGGGCCACAGACCGTGGAGCGGGGCCGAGGCTGCCCCCGGCGCCAGCCAGACCGGGCTGGGGAGGGGGCAGCCACAGGCTCGGGTGGGGTGGGGCAAGCTCGGAAGCCCTGCGGGAGGGAGGGGATCTCAGGGCGCAGCCCAGAGGAGGGCGGGCCCCAGGCCGAGCAGGAGGCCCCCCGCCAGGGCCCAGGGGCTGCGCCCCGCGCGGGCCGCCCCGTTGCACAGGTCCTTCTCACAGCAGTCCACGTCCACTTTCAAGATCCCAGAGTTAATGAAGCCCATCAGATAGTCTGAGAAAAAGTGCCGCTTCACGAAGCCACAGGACGAGGCACACATCTTGTTCACGGAGTGATCCTTCCTGCCTGGGGAAGAGAAGGGCGCCTGGGACCGGGGTCCCGCTGGGCCTGTCTGCCTCATGCCGGGGACCCAGCCCAGGGACTTCCGGGTCAGCTCAGGGACCAGGAACAACAGAACCAAGGCTTCAACGCACCAGGCTGTCCACAGCGACATGGAAAAGGCCACAGAGAGGCCACGGAGGGTCACGTGACTGCTGAATGCCACACGGCAGGGCAGCACCCTGCCCCCGGACCCTTGCTCTTGTCCTAAACCAGAGAGGCTCTGATGACGCCCGCCGGCCACCGCCCCACCCCAGCCTGGAGCCTGACTTACTGCTGCTGGGATCTGTGATCCGCACACTGGCACACACCGTGTCCGACGGCTGGCACTGCTTCGGGGTGCAATGGCTGGAGTTGGTGGTCAGCGTGCAGTCCTGGCACCACAGGCCCTGAGCTGGGCGGGGCGGGGGGGGGGATGACCAGGGGAACTGGGACCCAGGCCGGCCAGCCCCCTGCACCCTCCCCCTCTGCCTGCCGCAGGCACTGCCGGGAGAATTGCGCGGCTGTAGGAGGCTGGGCACCCCGGCCAGGAGTGTCCGGGCCAGACTGACACCTGGAGCACAGGCTGAGAGGAGCTGTGAGTCTGGGGGCAGGCTGGGGGAGCATCCCACTCTGGACGCGCTCTGCCCTCTCCCTGGCCCCACAGACGTGTGCACAGCATCAGCACGAAGCCGCAAGTACCACATCTTCGGTGCTTCCTGCACACTCTCCCCCCACCCCACCCCCGACACACACACATCCCCCCAGAATCCAGTTGGTTCCAAGCTAGGAAGGGCCAGACAGACTTGATGGAGGCCAGGTGGGGCTCTGAGAAGAGATGGAGCACAAGAACCTTGGCACTAAGCCAGGGGCATCTGAGCAGGACAAGCGGCTGGGCCGAGGCCCTGGAAGAAAAGCGCCCATGCCCTCAGGAGCCGGGAGACCCGCGGTGGCTGGAGCCAGGCATCCCCAGCTAGCAGAGGGCAGCGAGGGCTGGGCTGGGGTCGCAGGCCTTTGGGAGGGGGTGTGGGTCTGGTGGGCTCCATCGGAGGAGGGCCGCACCCCCACACCCGGTTCTCTCGGGAGCTGCCTCGCAGGGGCTTACCGGCGCCCCGGCCTCCCCCGACCGGCTGCCCCCAGACTCACCCGGCGCAGAGCACAGCAGGGCGGCCAGCAGCACCAGGCCGAGGCCCTTCATGGCTGCAGGCAACATGCTCCAGGCAGGCCTTGGGAAGGCGCGGGGGCTGTGGGCGGGGGTCGTCTGGGGCGCAGGCCTGGCAGGGAGAAGCCTCGATCAGGAGACCCAGTCCCGGGCGAGCTCGAAGGACCCTCCCCTTTTCCGATCGTAACGCAGCCTCCTCTCCAGAACCCTGGGCCAGGGGTCCTCCGGGAGCTCCCAAGGCCCCACCCCCAGCTCAGCGGCCACCATCACTGCACCCCTCCTGGGGGAACAGGTCCGCCGCTCCCGCAGGGTGACAGCCCGAACCGCCCCCAGCCTGCGCTCCGCACCTGTGGGACGGGGGGGTCGGGAGACGCATCTTATCCCTGGGGAGCGGTAGGTGCGTCCGGAGAGGAAAGGGCAGGACAAGGTGCGAGCGGACCGTACCTGCGGGTGGGGGAGGGGCGCGCGCCTGGGCCCCACCCCCACCCGGGCCGGGGGTGGGCCGGGAGCCCCGGACCGAGCCCCCTCCTCTCGCCTCGCCCTGCGCGCCGCGGCGCTCACCGCGGATCCGGGCGTGGAGCTCGGGTTGGGGGCGCACTCACATCCCTGGGGTGTCGCGACTCCGGGGCTCCGGGCGACGCGGACGGCGCGGGGAGCGGTGCCCTTCGGTCTCCCTGCGGACCGGAACCCGGGCGCAGCCTCGTCTTTCGGGGAACGCAGCCGCAGACGCGGACCCCGCGCGAGGGGCGGGGCGGAGCTGGGGCGGGGGCGCGCGGGGGGCGAGGGCGGCGGGAGACGCGCGGGTGGGGGCGCGGGGGCCGGCGTCCGGGGCCGGGGCCTGTCCCGGGCTGTCCTGCGCCCCCTCCGGCTCCCGCTGCCGCCACCGTCCCCGGGGCGCCTCCCCCTCCCCTCCGCGGGCGTGGGAAGGACCCCTTCCCCCTCTGTTTGGCTGAGATCCCCTTGGAATTTCTCGGAAGAACGTTCACTGCGAAAGGAAGCGAGACGCACAAAGACGCAGAGAGGGAGGGAGAGAGTAACGCGCGGCAGGTGCCAGCCCAGGTCCGTGTTCACAGCCCTGGGCCCTCCGCTCCCCAGCCCCATCACGGTTCCAGTTGTTCAAGGCTGTACTCCTCTCTCCCCAGGGCACCCACGATGACCCCAGCCCCAGGGACTGCTGCCTGCGACCACACTCACGCCGGGGGTCGGGGTGGACAAGTCCCAAATCCTGGTCTGGGCGTTCAAGGCCCTCGCCTCCTGCTCCGGTCAGTTTCTCAGCTGCTGGTCCCACTAGGAGCCCGTCGTGCTGTGCCTTTGCACCCGCCGTGCCCTGTGCGCAGAATCAGTCTCTGCTGGGCACCGTGGGAGCGACAGACACGTGCCAGTGCTGGAGGTGTTCCTCCCGTCCTGCCTTCGTTTGTCCAACAAATATTTTTGAAGTAGCCACTGCTGGCCTAGCACTGCCGTGGGCCCTGGACGACGCAAGAGAAGAGGCTTTCTGGCCCCTTGAAGCTTATCTGTAGACAAAAGAGCGTCACTAACGTGTCACTTGGAGACGTGCCAGTCAGAGCCAGCATTGACTGAGCACATGCTGTGTGTTCTAACTGTTCTGAGCACATGATAGATTACAGTCTCACAACAACCCTGCTACCAATTATTATCATTCCCATCTTATAAATGAGGAAACTACATACAGCACAGAGAGGCTGAGCTCCCCACCAGGGTCACACAGCAACCAGGTGGCACAGCCAATGTTGGAAACTATGTAACTTGGCTCCTGATCCTGTATGTCTCACTGCTCCATTGCTGCCCAGGAGGAGAGAGACAAGCAACCCCAGGTTGGGGACCCGGCTTCCCGCGGACTCGACAGAATTCAAATATGCATTCAGAGATAAAAATCAGCAAATATCCAAAGGAACTAAGCCTCTAAACTAAGAAATAGCAGAAACAAGGGTGAAGAACCAATTTAAATCCCCACAAACTTTCTGACTTGAAGGTGGCAGATACAGAACATAAAGTTAATCTGTTTTATAAGCTTATGATAGAGTAAGAGGCACCCTCAAATCATAGAAACAGGGCACCATCAAGACTGACCATGCCTCGCTGAAAAAAAATAGAGCCTCCCAAATGAAAAACTGATCATTGAAATTAAAAGGGTAGCAGAAACCTTGGAAGAATTAAGCTAAGTGAAAATAAAAGTAATTTAAAAACACGTCTTGTGTGACTTCATTTCTATGAAATGCTCAGAATAGAAAAACCCAAAAGAGGCAGAAAGTAGATTAAAGTTGTTGCCTGGGGCAGGGAAAGGGAAGGCATGGGTAGTTGCTGCTAATGGTCAAGGATTTCTCTCAGAGAGATGAAAACGTTCTAAAAATAGATGGTGATGATAGTCACACAATTCTGTGAATACTAAAAACCCCTGTAATGTATATTTTAAAAGGTGGCTTCTACAGTATGTGAATTATATTTCAATAAAGTTTTTTTTTTTTAAAGCAACAAAAACAACTCAGTCAATGCATTGGGCAATGAAGTAGACACAGCCAAAGAGGGATTTGGGAACCGGAAGGCAAATCGAAAGAAATTCCCAAGAATGTAGCACAGGGGATCAGGCAGTGGAGACTACCAAGGAGGTATTAAGACACACAAAAGACGATACATCAAGAGCTAATATAAGGCTGGTCGATGTCCTGGAGGAAAGAGAGTCAGTATTTGAAGAGACTATGACTGAGGATGTTCCGGAACTAAATGAGATAAGTATGTACAGAGAAGCTCAATATACACTAAATAGAAAAAAGAAAAAGAAAATTTACACTCAGGAAGGAAGCACAGGCCACCACGGACGAAGGAAGATCTGAAAACAGTCAAGAAGAAAGGGAGATCAGGGAGCTCCTTTTGTGGCTCAGCGAGTTAAGGACCCAACCTAGTGTCTGTGAGGGTGCAGGTTTGATCCCTGGCTTTGATCAGTGTCAAGGATCTGGTGTTGTCGTGAGCTGCGGTGTAGGTCACAGATGGAGTTTGGATCTGGCGTTGCTGTGGCTGTGGCATAGGCCGACCACTGCAGCTCTAATGCAGCTCCTAGCCTAGGAACTTCCGTGTGCTGCTGGTACAGCCATTAAATTTTTTTTAATTAAAAGGGTGATTAATTCTAATGAAATAGCAACCAAACTGACAGCAGGATGTCAACAGCAGCAATGCAGGCTGAAAGACGGTGGAGTAGCACCTTTAAAATGCTAGGAGGAAAACAACTGCCAATTAAGAGTTTTGTAACGGTTTTCCAAAAAATAAGTGCAAAGTAAAATATTCGGATAAATAAAAGGTTAGAGGGTTTTTTTTTTTTCAGATAAATCCAATTTCAGAGAGGTTGAGAGTTTACTGCTAAAAGGCTTTCATTAAAGGAATGTGTAGGAGTTCCAGTCATGGCTCAGTGGTTAACAAATCCGACTAGGAACCATGAGGTTGTGGGTTCAATCCCTGGCCTAGCTCACTGGGTAAATGATCTGGAATTGCTGTGGCTGTGGCGTCAGCCGGCAGCTGTAGCTCCAGTGAGACTCCTAGTCTGGAAATCTCCATATGCCACGGGTGCGGCCCTAAAAAGCAGGAAAAAAGAAAAAAGACTGAACTGAGGCACCGAATAGAATCGACATGTGCAGTGGGAGGGGTGATCCAGTCAAAGGGTCCTGAGACCCTTGCATTGTTTAGGAGGCAGCTCTGCTCATGACGAACTTTAGTCTGTGTTCAGACATTGAGGCTGTGGAGGAAGCTCTCAAGGATAACCAGCAGAAGGCCAAGGGAGGAGTGGTTCATGGGAAAGAGAGGGCGAATCTCAGACCCCTCGTGGCTTTGAACTTGTGTGACAGATCGCGGGCTGTGCTAAGCCCTTTAGTGCACTAACTGGGAAGTCTTTGGGCTGCAGGTAACAAAGTGACCAAGAGTGTGATGTTTAATTTTATGTGTCAGCTTGGCTGGGCTACGGTGCCCAGATATTTAGTCAAACATTATTCTGGATGTTTCTGTGAGGATGTATTTGGCTGAGATGAACAACAGACTTTGAGTAAATCAGACTGCCCTCTGTGGTGTACGTGGGCCGTGTCCAATCAGTTGATGGTCAGAGTAGAACAAAGGACTGACCTCCTCTAAGCAAGAGGGAGCTCTGCCAGAAGACGGCCTTTGAATTCGAATGGAGACATCAGCTCTTCGTGGCTGTTCTGCCTGCTGGGTCACCTGCAGATTTTGGACGGACGGCCTCCATAATTGTGTAAGCAAATTTCCTAGAATAAGTCTCTGTGGATATACATATCTCATTGGTTCTGCTTCTCTGGGGAGCCCCAACTGATTCAGGAGTGACCGTACCCCCAGGTGAGTGAGTGCTGGTGGGGCCCATAGCTCCCTGAGGTCAAGGCTCTGGTCCCTTTCCACTGATTCTCTTGGCCTTCCCTTCATCAGCAAACGAAGATGGACAAAGGAAAGAGAGCTTGGGAACGGCTTCCAGGTCAGAGGTCAGCAATGTGTACAGAAACAGGAATGATGGGAGTTCCTGTTGTGGTTCAATGGGTTAAGAACCTGACTAGTATCCATGAGGATGCAGGTTCAATACCCGGCCTTGCTCAGTGGGTTAAGGATCAAGAGTTGCCATGAGTTGTGGTGTAGATCGGACGCGGCTCTTATCCCATATTGCTATGGCTGTGGTGTAGACTGGCAGCTGCAGCTCCCATTAGACCCCTAGCCGGGGAACCTCCATATAAAAAGAAAGAAAGAAACAGGACTGAAACGTCACCGTGGACTTAAAGATCCCGGTGGCTGCTGAGTGGACAATGGGCAGGCGGGTTCTAGAGAGGAACGGGGAGGCCAGTGAGGAGGATGGCAGCTCCGGAGGGTGGCAGGGGGGTGGCAGGGGCAGTGGAGGCAGTGGCTGCGTCTGTCCAGGACTCCAGCCTCCCGGGTCCTGACCAGGAAGCAGACAGGCCTCGGCGAGGCAGTAAGAGCAGCGACCTGAGGCTCACTGAAGTCTGAGCGCCTGGGGCCTGGGATGAAGGACACACGGGCTCAGAGGAAGTATCTGGGCTGCAGACACCGGCATGGATGGCACAAAGAAGGCAGATGCCATCGCTGGGGGAAACTGGAGAGAGGGGGAAGGGCTGGCCAGGCGGAGGCCCAGCCTGGGACATGGGGCCATGGGGCCCAGCCCTGCATAGGGGACACTCGGCCTGTCTTGCTAAGGGGGATAGCCAGGTCCTGGCACAGTGGCTTGGCTGCCCCCAAGCCGATGTGTGCGCCACAGCACGGCACTGCTGCCTGGTCACCTGCAGTCCTTTTTTTTTTTTTTGTCTTTTTAGGGCTGCATCCGCAGCATGTGGAGGTTCCCAAGCTAAGGATCCAATCGGAGCTACAGCCGCCGGCCTGCACCACAGCCACAGCCACATAGGATCTGAGCCGTGTCTGCGACCTACGCCGCAGCTCACGGCAACGCCGGATCCAGTGAACGAGGTCAGGATCGAACCCGCAGACAGTCATGGTCCCTAGTCGGATTCATTTCCGCTGAGCCAGGACGGGAACTCCCAACACCTGCAGCCTTGAGTTGGGAGCTTTCTGTCTGTCTGCCAACCACTCAGTCGGCCGGACCCCCTGGGCTCGAGTCCCAGCAAGGGGCCACACAGGGCCTCTTCCCTCCTCCGGTCCCTCTGTTCCTGCAGAGCCACGCCCTCCCCCCCCCCCCGCCTGCTGGACACGCCCTTCACTCCGCCCCCACCCACCCTGCCCTCCCATTCCTCCTCTCAGCCTAAAGGCCCCTCTGGGACGCCTCGCCCCGCCCCCGCCCCGCCCCCGCCCCTTCCTCCCCCGGGAGCCGAGCGCAAGGCGGTGACGCCCCTCGCC
>PVHT021183679.1:92367-129159 GCA_004024745.2 Catagonus wagneri
GGAGGGTAGTGGGGGAGGGCAATGGGGGGGAGGGCAGTGGGGGGGCGGTGGCGTAGGCGGAGGGCCACACAGTTGGAGGACCGGGACTGTGTTTTTTTTGAAAGACTCTTAATTTGGCCCCAGAATGTCAGGGAGGCTGACTCATGGTTGAAGGTCGGTGGTCCGCGGCTGAAAAATACACGAGGCCCGGCTCCTGCAGCGGCGTGGCCTGGCCCCAGGTCCGGGGGTCCAGACATGGGGTGGGGGGCCGGCTGGCCCACACCGCAGGGCTGAGGCACCACGGCCGGGGCACACAGGTGGACGGGACACCCCAGGGCTGGCCAAAGGACTTCCCCTTCCCTCGGCCCCTGGAGCCAGGGAGGGAAGTGGCCATCTCTGGCCCGGTGCCTGGCCTGGGGGCCAGTGTGAGGCCCATTGTTCGAGGCCCGAGCCGGGGGGCCCAGGGCGTCCGGAAAGCCCTCGACAATGGCCTTTGTCCCACTTCCCACACATCCCGAGCCCAGCGAGGACCTGGGAGAGCAGACGCGGCGGGATGAAGGCGCTGGTGGCTGTCCTGCTCTCCGTGCTGTTGTGCGAGCAGCAAGGTACTTGGGGCAAAGGCGACCCTGCAGCGAGGGGATGGCACAGTCCAGGCCCACGGGAGCCCCAGGGACGCCCGGCCGGGGGACAAGACGCGGCTTGGGGAGAAAGAACAAGTACGCCAGAGGGAAGTGAATGGGGACCGTCCTGGCTTCCCACCGGTCCCCAAACCTCCAGCCCCGGCCCCCGCCAGACCCTGGGGGCACGGGCTCCCCTCCCCACCCAACTCCAGGCTCAGTGTCTCCAAGATGCAGGCTTTGGGGTTCCTTCTCCTCTCCCAGCCTCAGTTTCCTCTTCTGTAAAGTGGACGGGCGCTCCTGAGGGTTTAGGGGCCGCGGGGGTGGGGGTGGGGGGTTGTAAAGGGCCAGCGCACAACCCCTGGTGTTGTTGGTGCGGGCAACGCCAGGCCACAGGCGGGTAAGGAAGCAGGGCCAGGGCGCAGAGACCCAGCCAGTGACCCCGCCAGCTTGGGAGCGCTTTGGCGGGGGAGGCTAGAGGGGCCGGGAAGGGGGCGATGGATCTGGCAGCAGGGGCAGCACTGGCCCCGAGGGTGTCCTCTGTCTGTGGCTGTGTGGCGGAGGTTGACAGGTGTCCCCGCGTGGCCAGGGAGGGGGCGGGCCCAGGAGGACGAGAACGACGTGGACTTGGAGCCAGAAGTTTACGATGATGATGACGATGACGACAACGAGGAGGAAGAGGAGGCCAGCGTGGCTGCGGGCGACAGAGGCAGCGGTACCTGACCATCCAGACAGAGGAGGGGGCCCACAGAAGGAGCCGCTGCTGGGAGGGGCAGTGGTGTCGGGGCAGGCAGATTAAATAGGAGTTCGCCAAGCAGACAGGGGCACACAGATGCCCAGGATGGAGAGAGCCACCATTCAAAGGCTTGGGTGTGGAGTCCTGTTCAGAAAGACACGAGCGTCCCGGCACTGGTGGGGCAGAGGGGGAGGGAGGGAGAGGGGGCCGCCTCGAGGCCCGGGTGCTCGGGGTTTGGGCGCACGAGCAGAGACAGGGAGAGATGGGGAGAAACCGGGAGGAGCCCTCGGAGATGAAGCGGAGTGGGGGCGCTGGGGGCGCTCTGGGGACCGCGCCCCCTCCGCCCTGAGCCCGCCCGGCCCCCAGTGCTGCTGCAGTGCTACGCCTGCCAGTCCCTGCACAGGGAGGAGAGCTGCAAGAAGCTGCAGAGCTGCGTCCTCGCCCAGACCTGCAAAACCATCATCTCCCACTGGAATACTGGTGAGCAGGCCACCCTGGGGCGGCCGGACTGGAGGAGCCGGGCACCCAGGCCCGTGGGCGGCCTCCGCCTGCCTCGTCCCGTCCAGGGTGACACACTTTCTCCACACCCCCTCCCCCGCCAGAGTCGGGTCCCCAGACCACGTACTCGGGGTGGTGCGCAGACATGTGTCAACCCATCTCCAAGACAGTGGGCGGAGCCCTCACGACCATAAGCTGCTGCCACTCCAGCCTGTGCAACAGCCCGCCCTGGCAGGGCGCGGGCGACAGCGGGGCAGGCGGCCCCCGCGGCAGCCCCACCGCCGTGGCCGCCGCCCTCCTGTTCAGCCTCCTCAGCTCCCGCCTCCGGGCAGTGGGGTTCTAAGCGGGGCGTCCCAGCCCCACCCCGGCCCGGCTTGCACCCGGGCTGCCCAGCGCTCTGCCCGCTCGCCCCCCCCGCCCTGCCCCCAGCGCCAGCTTTGGAGAATAAACCTGCAGTGTCCATCCCGGCCCGGCCCGCACTGGTTCCTCCCAGCCACCTCCACCTTCCCTCGGTCTCCTCATCTGGCGTCCTGGCCTCTTCTCCCCACCTGCGCACGGCAGGAGGGCCAGCATCCGGGCCTTAGCCCAGGCCTCAGCGGCACACAGGGTGGGGTCCACGTAGCCCCCGACCCTCGCAGAGAAAACACTCGCCCTGGGCCAGCGGAGCCCTCCCCAGTTTGCTCCCCAACTTCCCACCGACAAAAACCTCCATGGCTCAGTGGGCAGTCCTGTGGGTCTCCCAGCGCCTGGCAGAGGGGACTGGAGGAAGGCTCCCCTGGCCCACGGGAAGAAGGCACTCCCCCGGCCCGGAGAGGCTGCAGGGGGCTGGGGGTGGAGTTCACGAGTGGCTGGAAGAGGAGGATGAATGACAGGGAGGCGGCAGGGTTGGCTGAGATGGGACTTGGCAGCCAGCCACTCGGCCTGGTGGGTGCAGGGGGCAGAGGGACGGGGGCGGCCAGGCCACCTGCATCCGGGTGGAGCCAAATGGCCTCTGGGTTCCTGAGGAGAAGAGGAGCGGGACTGTAGGAGGGGCCGGGTAGGAGAGCCTCGGCTTCCCCAGCGTCTGCTCTGGCTGGGCTGGTACCGTGGGCTGCCAGGCACTTGGCCTCCCTGACTGGCGCCAGGACAGAGCCCTGGGGTGGGAGGCAGCAGGCCTGGGCCTGGGCCTCGATTTCCCCATCGGAGCAGTACGGAACAAGGCCTGGAGGACCCCTGATCCCCAGCAGCTCAGCATCCCCGGATTGGGAAGTCCAGAGCTCCATCCTGCCTGTCAGGTGTCCCCGTAGGCAGGGAGGTCCCCCACTTCCCATTCACCCCTTTCCTCACTAATGAAAACCTCAAGGCCCAGCTGGGGGGGGGGGCAAATCCCTTAAGTGGAAATGGAATATCTTTCTCGGCCCCTTCATGTGGCTGGAATGACAGCCGGAGCTCAGCAGCCACCTTGCACCATGAGGCAGCACACTGAGAATGCAGGGCAGCATGGAGGAAGGGCCCAGAACCATTACACCAGCCCAGCACTGCCTGGCTCAGGAGCCCTTTACCTGGGAGGGAAATAAATGTCTGCATTTAGAGTGTCTCTGCCCCTTGCATTTTCATGTGCTCTCACACACGTGCACATATTTACACGTACACCCGTTCACGCACGTTCGTGGACACACGCACTTGCACACACAGTCCCGACTAAAGCACTGCAGATAAGAGCAGAGCTCCCCGCCCAGGTGAGCCGCCTCACCTACAACTGGGTGTCCTCGTCCGTCAGGTGGGAGAGTAGGAGACCCCGTCCCCTGCGGCTGCGGTGTGAATTGACTGAGGCCCCTCAGGGGCCGCCTGGAGCCCATGCCTGTTGGAGAGCAAATGTGAGCTGCCATTGTTGGCACAACGCTGATGGCCCGCCCTGTGTGCCAGCTGCCTGGATGCGCCCCTGGGAGACCCGCCAGAGTCCCTGGGAGACCCGCCAGAGTCCCTTACACCACAAGAAGCCTCCTTAGCCGCACCTGCCTGCCACCTGCTGTAGAAACACTGGACACCATCACCTGCACTCACAGAATCTTCCTTCAACCCTCGCCCCCCCACCCCGCCTTAAATACCCCGGGGGTCTGAGTGCACAAATCCCACCCCCACCTCCGGGGCTTCATGGCCCTTGGAAGCAGGTGGGAGCCGCGGTCCAGCTCAGTCTAAAGTCACTGGCTGCAGACCCTGCCCTGGCCTCGGGCTTCTGCTTTGGCGACAGCCTCTTCTCTGGGGTCCAGGGCCCCAGCTGGGCCCCCGAGTCCTTCACTGGGGAGCAGAAAGCAAAGCCCTGCCCAGGGCTTAAACGCACACCTGCCTCAGGGCGCAGGCGGAGGCAGGTCGCAGGGCGAGCACAGCGGCAGGCCCAGCTGTGGGTGGGGCCTGATGAGCCTGCTGGGCCCCACGTCCCAAAACACCGCCCCTCCCCACCCCCAGCAAGCTAGCTGTCCTGACATCTAGCAGTTCACCTGGCAGACCTTCCACTCGAAGCCATGCAGCTGGTGGGGCAGGTCCAAGACCCAGCCCCAGGCTTCCTACCAAGAGCAGCTGCCTTTCCAGAGGGCCAGGGGCCGGAGGGGCAGTGGCGCCAGGGGGCCTGAGCCAGAGGTTGGAAGTGACTGGATGGCAGCCAAAGCCGAGCTGGACCCCGAGGCCAAGTCCAGTCTGAGGTGCCAGTGGGTGGTCAGGGTCAAGGACTTGTCACAGGGCCCAATGCATGAGGCCAGTCCCGAGAGGGAGTGGCCAGAGGGCTCGGGGGCTATGTGGCAGGCCCCTCCTTCCCAAGCAGGCTGGTGGCACCTCTGCCCCTAAATTCCCAGGGGGCGGGGGCGGGGGGGCACGTGGAGGAACGCGTGTGACTCGGTCACCGGGCTGCATAGCGGACGCGATCACGGCCGTGTGAATCAGCCGAAAGCTGCAAGAAAACTTTTTTTAAAAAGCCACACTCCAAATCATCCTGTGGTTCTGGGGTCAGACAGCGTCGTGGGGCTGGGTTCCTTTCGGTGGCTGTGACGATCGGATTTATGTGTCCGCTTGACGGGGCCACGGAGCCGGCAGAACGTAACTTCTGGCTGCGCCTGCAAGGGCGTTTCCACAAGAGCATTTGGACGCCTGGCCTGAGGAGGGAAGACCACTGTCCCCAAGGTGCGTGGGCGTCAGGCTCCCTCCCGAGGCCCCGACGGATCACGGGGCAGGGAGGACAGGCCCAGTGCGGCAGCCACGTCTCCTGCCCTCAGGCATCGGCGGTCCCGGTTCTCAGGCCTTTGGGCTCAGAGAACGCAGCGCCGGCTTGGCTGTTCTGCAGCTGGCTGAGCGGACCCGGAGCTCCGGCTCCCCCACCCCGGCCCCACTCCGTGTGTGTGTGTGTCCTGCCTTTCCAGCTTCTAGAAGCCGACTGCATTCCTTAGCTCAAGGCTCCTTCCTCCTTCTTCAAAGGGCATCTCTCCAACCTGTGTTTTCCTTGTCACCTTCTGTCTCAAAATCTCCCTTCGTCTCCTCCTCTAAGGACCTTTGTGGTGACATTGGTCCTACTGGAGAATCGAGAACAGTCCTCCATCTCAAGATCCTCAGCTTCATCACCTCTGCCAAGGCCCTTTTGCCATGTGGGGCCACGCACTCCCAGGTTCCAGGTATCAGGGCCTCCATGTTGGGGGCCACCGTTGAGCTTAGCGCCCATTCATCAGAGCCCCCTGACACCTGTCACACGCTGGGCTTGGCCCAGTCCCCCGGCCCAGCGGAGGAGGCAGCTCTGGATACAAGAGCCGCGGCCTGGACATCAGGTGTGGCCACTGGCCCCTGCCTGGCTTCTAGCAACCCTCCTGCCATCCAGACAAGGTTTAGACTCCCTGGCCCTTTGCTGCCTAAGAGATTCAGGCTCCTGGAGAGCTGGGACTTCTAAGGAGAAATATATGATCGCCAGTGAGGGAGGAAGAGAAAGACAAGCCACGGCCAGCCTGCGTCCAAAGCACTCTGGTCACATTCAGCCTTAGGCGGCCGAGTTGCCTGGGCCGTGAGTGCTCCCGGGGGAAGTGCCCCCCCCCGCCCCAGGTCACACACAGCCCTTTCCTGGTCACCACCTGCTGACCACCTATGTCTCGGAAACAGGTGTGGTACATGACCCCGACTTGTGGGACAAATTCTTTTTTTTTTTTTTGTCTTTTTGCCTTTTCTAGGGCCACTCCCACAGCATATGGAGGTTCCCAGGTAAGGGGTCTAACAGGAGCTGTAGCCGCTGGCCTGCACCACAGCCACAGCAACACGGGATCCTAGCCGCATCTGCAACCTACACCACAGCTCACGGCAACGCTGGATCCTTAACCCACTGAGCAAGGCCGGGGATCGAACCTGCAGCCTCATGGTTCCTAGTCGGATTCTTTAACCACTGAGCCACGATGGGAACTCCTCGTGGGACAAATTCTAACCACACCTCCCTCCCCCTGTACTCTGACCAGCTGGGGACGCAGGCGAAGAGTCATGCGGGCGTCCAACACCTCCGCGGGAGAGAAAAGTGAGGGCGCAGAGGCGGGGAGGCGGGGAGGGGGCAGAGGGTCACAGACTCCCCTAAGCCCACCAGCTGTTTCACCAGCTGCTCGCCCTCCCGGGGGCTGCCTTGGAAACAGGCGTCTGGAGAGCGGGGGCTCCTCCCCAGCGGCCAGCTGCCTCCTACCGCTGCACCTGACATGCCATCGACACACCGCCTGAGGGGCAGAGCAGAAGCCCACGCTCCTGAGCCCGCATTCCTGCCTCAGTTCCTCTGTCTCCCCACAAGGCTCTGAGATGGGCTGCAAGCCACGGGGCACCCTGGCCAAAGCTCGCCCCCCGCCCCCAGAGAGAGTCCCACCAACCCCCAGGAAGCAGAGGGCCCCGACCTCCAGCACAGGACCTCAGGCTTTCTTACTCCTGCGTGGAGCCGGGGCTCCAAAGCCTGTCGGAAAGTACTCACTGCCTTTCCTCAAACTTCACAGTCGCAGCTTGGGAACCACGAAAATCCACCCCCACGAGAGGCCCATCGTCTCGTGCCCAACTCCAACCCGCTGCAAAGTGACCAAGTACCTCTGCTCAAATGACAGAAACGTACTGTCTCCTAGTCCTGGAGCCTGGAAGTGCTAGACCAAGGCGTCAGCCGGGCTGGTTCCTTCCGTGGCCCCCTCCCTGGCGTGGGCACGGCCGTCTCCTCCCCATGTCCTCACGCCGTCGTCCCCTGTGCGTATCCGTGTCCCCATCTCCTCTTATAAGGACCCCAGTCATACCGGGTTAGGGACACCCTCATGGGACCTCGTGGGCCTTCACCACCTGTTTAAAGAGCCTGTCTCCAAACAGCCCCACTCTCAGGTCCTGCAGTTAGGACTTGAGCTTATGAATTGGGGGACACAATCCAGCCCATCACAAGGGGCTGAGACAGGGCTCTGCGGGGGCACAGAGGGTGGGCAGCAGCCCTGAGCTGAGTTTCAAGGACGTGTTGGCCAGGACGGTGGGGATGGCAGAGAAGGCTTGGCCCACGGGCACCTGCAGGCAGACAGAGGGCGGACTGGAGCACGTGCTCAAACAGAGAAGGCTCTGTCCAAAGTGCCAGGCCCTGCCTGTGGCCCTCCTGAGCACGGCTGGCGGCCAGGCAGCATCGCCTGCTCCTGATGTCGTAAACTCGAAGAGCCGAGTCAGCAGGCAGGCCTTCTCCACCAACGGAGACAGCCTCTGCGCACCTGCAAACCCCATCCCCCAGGCTGGCCCTGCCCTGCAGAGGGCGTGGTTTCCACAGCGACTTGGCTTGAGTCCCCCTCACATCTCAAGAGGCTGTGCCTGGACTTCCCATCATGGTGGCACAGCGGAAACAAATCCGACTAGGAACCATGAGGTTGCAGGTTCGATCCCTGGCCCCACTCAGTGGGTTAAGGATCCGGCGTTGCCGTGATTATGGTATAGGTCACAGACACCACTCAGATCTGATGCTGTAGGCAGCTGGTGTTTGTAGCTCGACTCCTAGCCTGGGAATCTCCATATGATGCAGGGGGGGGGGCTGTGCCTGCAGCTCCCCCATGCTCACCCCACGGAGGGCCCCCCAACATGCCTGTCTGGGGCCCGTGCAGGAACCTCCACCCCACCCTCCCCACTCCCTCTTCTGCCCCACCTGGCCTGCTGCCCTCGCCTTGGGGATGCTGGAGGAGATGCTGTGGGATTCGTGGGTGAGGAGCCTGTAAACTTACTTCGTCATCAACCAACTTCCATCATGAAAGCAGTGACATCCACAAGATTCAGTGACATCCACAGGATAGGCTTCTATTTTTTTTTTCTTCTTTTCTAGGGCTGCACCCGCGGCATATGGAGGTTCCCAGGCTAGGGGTCTAATCGTAGCTGTAGCCACCTGCCTACACCACAGCCACAGCAACGCAGGATCCGAGCTGCATCTGCAACCTACACCACAGCTCATGGCAACGCCAGATCCTTAGCCCACTGAGCGAGGCCAGGACAAATGAGGCCTTTTCCCAGCTGCCGCACCCCCCTGCCGGGGGCCCCTCAGGCCCTGTGTCCCCACCCGGCCCTGGCACAGCCCAGGCAGCAAGCTCCAGAAGGACGCCGTGTTCCCTTCTTTTTTGGGCACACAAGAGCTGCCAGCTGGACGAGGGGCTGCCGGGGTCCTGCCCCAGGGTGCAGAAGCTCCCCGCCACCTGACCCCACCCAGGCTCCATTCAGCTAGTGTTTTCTTTGGAACTTCCTATCTCCCAGCTCAGGAAGCAGGTGGCCACGGTCGTGTTTCCTGTCCTTGTTCTCGACCACGAGGACTGGGTGAGGATGAGGCAGTGGCCCCAAAGCAGGACATTCCTGAGAACAGAGATTCCCGGCGATGGCCTTGGGCGGACGAGACCACGAGGCGCCCTCTGGTGACGGCTGAGGTTTGCAGACGAGCGGCCAGAGCTGAGCAAGGCCACCGGCTTCTTGGCACCCAGTCCCACCAGGAACTCTCCAGAGGGAGGCAGTGTCACTGGAGGACCTCAGGCCCTCATACGTCGAGGGCTCGGGACCAAGAGCAGGTGAGAGGGGGGCCCACTCGGGGACAGACCAGAAAGGCGGTCAGTGTCAGGGGTGCTGAGCAGAGCGAAGCCGCCCTCACCCGGAGGACCAGGGCGGCTCTCGGCTCCTGGCCTTGGAGAACCGGGTGTGGGAAGTGGAAAATACTGGAGTAATGTGGGGAAAGCCTCCACTCGTGGTGCCCCCTTACTCAAACTCATAATCCTGCCAGAAGGAAACCCGGGTCCGTGGTGGAAGTGGTGGCACGAAGGGCCTCAGGCTAGCAGAGGTCGCATCCTGGAGACGAGCAGTCCCGTGAAACCCCAGCCTCGGAACATCCTCCGGCAAGAAAGCCTTGAATGCCATGGTTGCAGGAAAATCCTCAACTCCAGACAGGGTATGATGCACCTGCTACAATGAAAGAGAAGCTACACAGACAGAACACGGCCTCAGCCCAGGGTGGACCCGAGAGTGAACTCAGACTGAAGGACTTCGGGGGCTGCCCATTGGGAGCCCGGCTTCCCTCCCCCGGCCCCCCCAGTCTCCGGTAACATCTAGGGATCTAACTCCTAGTGGGTCTGTAAGCGGAGGCACGTGGGGACGTTTATGTCGGCTCTGCGCCTCGGGGGCAGGAGTAGGTGGGTGTGACACCTGGCTGAGGACCTGGCTGAGGAACACGCCCCCAGGTCAGGAATCGGTGTTTCTCGGACTGAAGTGCCGGCCCGACCCCTGCGTATCTCTTCCCCGGTGTGTACATGCGCACCAGCTCTCGGGAACACTGCTTCTGAACCTAGAATCATCTAGAAGTGCTTTTAAAAATAGCAAAGACAGGTGCCCACTCCCCCAGCTCACCATCAAATCAGCAGCCCTGGGGAGCGCCCGCTGTGGTGCTGCAGGTTAAGGATCCAGCGTATCTCAGCTCCAGAAATCCTTACCTTCAGACCATCAGACGCCGAGCAGGTCCAGTGAGGGCTTGGCATCTAATAGATTTTAGATAAACAGCTGTTTTTGATCTTTTCCATAGCCTCCTAAAGTCATGGGTTACTCCAAGAGCATACTGTTCGTGTGAATGTTTGTGGTTTTCCAAGGGAAAACTAACCCTCAAACTCCAGGACTGGCAAGAAAGCAGTGAGCTCAATGGCTCTGCAGGTCACCTGTTTGCTCACTGACCTGGAAGTTGGGGGGGGGGGTGTCTTCTCTGCATATGCCACTTATCTGACACCAAGTAATTTTAATCTAACGCAATAAAACAGCTCATTATTTTGCCAGCAAAAAGGGTTTATTGAAGAAGAGCAAAGACTTGCAGTTCAGGACCTGAGATATATGGGAAACCACAGGCAAGTCTGGAGAACAAAGAAGAGGAAACTTTGTAGAGGAGAAGGGCAGTTAGGAGGGGCTGCTTGTAGACAAAGCCTCAGTTGGAGGAAATGGAGTTCACAGTGAAGTGGTTTTCATTGGCTGAGCAATGATGGCCTCTCATTGGCTGAGCTATGATGGCCTCTCATTGGCTAGGCTGTTGTTGGGCAAGGAGAAAATCTTCCCTCCTCCTGCTGTTAGTAAGTAGTGACCTTCCTCCTGATTGGTCCGCAATTGAAGAGATGGGGCAGGAGAGCACTCCCTTCTGGCCTCCTGACTCTATTGTTTTTGTTTTTGTTCTTTTTAGGGCGGCACCGGCGGCTTAGGGAGTTTCCCAGGCTAGGGGTCCAATCCAAGCTGTAGCCTCCAGCCTACACCAGAACCACAGCAACACAGAATCCAAGCTGTGTCTGTGACGTACACCACAGCTCACGGCAACGCCAGATCCTAACCCACTGAGCAAGGCCAGGGGTCGAACCCACATCCTCATGATGCTAGTTGGGTTTGTTAACCACTGAGCCATGATGGGAACTCCCTGACTCCATTTTATTATTATTATTATTATTATTATTATTATTATTATTGTTATTATTTTGTCTTTTAGGGCCACACCTGCAGCATATGGAGGTTCCCAGGCTAAGGGTCCAATCGGAGCTACAGCCGCTGACTTACACCACATCCACAGCAATGCTGGATCCAAGCCATGTCTGCAACCTACACCACCACTCATGCAATGCCTTAACCCAATGGGCAAGGCCAGGGATCAAATCTGCAACCTCATGGTTCCCAGTTAGATTCGTTTCTGCTGTGTCACGAAGAGAACTCCCTGACTCCATTTTAAATAAGATTTCCATTGATTAATTTTCACAGCAGTATGAATATCAGAAATCTAAGACAAGCAATCTTCCACAACCCCACTATGTAATCACATGTTTTCATGCATCCATATGCTTCTGAAGTTTTTCATAGTTACAATAAATACTGCATGTCTCTTCTAATATTACTGTGTGGTTTTTTTTTTTTTGCATTTCGCACAATTTTATTTCTCCATTCATCTCCCCTCTTGTTTTATCTCACCCACATATACCCCGCCTGCCAAAAGAGCAGCAAACTGCATCCGGCGGGCCAAAGCAGCTACCTGGCTTTGTAAACAAAGACGCACTGGAACACAGCCACACTTATTTGCTTTCATCTGTCTAGGCAGCTACTAGGCAGGGCAAAACTGAATAGCTACAACAGAAGCCATCTGGCCTGAAAAGCCTAACATACTTAGTAGATGGCCCTTCAAAGGAAAAGTTTGCTGGCCCCTAGCCTAGTGTGTGTGCCTTCATGCATTTCTCCGTGCTCTTATGGACATACAGAAACATACATCAGTGAAGGTTTTGTTTTAGCCTCTGTTTGCTTTCATAATAAAACATGCTTTCTTTTTACTTAATTTCTTGAGGACAGTCGTTTTATGTATGTCTGTGTGGCATATGCTTGTGTGTGTGCCTGCACGCGTGTGATTGTGCATGCGTGTGCGTGCGTGCATGTGTGTGTGTGTGTGTGTTAGCAGGCAGTATGGTGGTTAAGAATACGAGCTCTGGAGTCAGACGCTTGGCTCAAATCCTGGCTCTGCATGCACCAGCTCTGTGACCTCTGGAAAACTGTTTGACTTCTCTGTTCTCCAATTAATTCAACCGCATTACGGAGATGCAAAAGTACCTAAGTCACTGGGTTGCTGTGAGGGTTAAATAACACATGTATGATGCTTAGAACACTCAATAAACTCTTGGTAAATTTCCTAAGTAGACATCAGCTATTATTATCATTCACTCAAAAAAATATGTATTGAGGGAATTCTGCCCAGTTGAAGTAACAGCAGCATAAATCTGAATCTTCTAACATATCCTTCACAATATCAATAAAGAACATGAATGAATAAAACAACAGGAAACTCATGCCCTGGGCATAACTATAAGGCAGAAAACATCCAAACTTCTAATTGTAAAATAAGAAGCAAGAGGGAGGATTTAAAATCCTATGAAAAAAAGAAAAATTCTAGATGAGCTCGGGCCTGTTCAGGGTGGTACGGCCGTAGACAAAAAAGAAAGCTTTTAAAAATCAATCACACAACCTCTACCCACGGACAACCCCACCCCCTACAAACAAAAGCCATTCAGTAAAAAACTATCCCTTTTATTTTTTGGTTTTGGGTTTTTTTTTTCTTTTTTATTTCTTTTTTTTTTTTTTTTTTTTTTTTTTTTTTTTTTTTTTTTTTTTTTTTTTTTTTTTTTTTTTTTTGCTTTTCAGGGCCACACCCATGGCATGTAGAGGTTCCCAGGCTAGGGGTCGAAGGAGAGCTATAGCAGCCAGGCTACACCACAGCCACAGCAACTCAGGATCTGAGCCGTATCTGCGACCTACACCACAGCTCACGGCAAAGGAGCCCCAACCCACTGAAT
This sequence comes from Catagonus wagneri, assembly GCA_004024745.2. Taxonomy (NCBI): domain Eukaryota; kingdom Metazoa; phylum Chordata; class Mammalia; order Artiodactyla; family Tayassuidae; genus Catagonus; species Catagonus wagneri. The sequence goes on from PVHT021183679.1 coordinate 105,009, forward strand.
GAATCAGCATCTCATGGATACTAGTCAGATTTGTTTCCACTGCACTGCCACAGGAATTCCCAAACTATAGTTTTTTACACTGACACAAGAGGTCCCTCTTGGACTAGGAATCTTGTATAACAACCCATACCTCTGTACAGAGAAATGCGGGGGTGAACTTGCCATCTCTCAAAGCCACTATACAAAGAGGAAAAATGGGGATCAAGCAATTCAGCTGGTGAAAATTCCCAAAATAGCCAATAGCAAAATAGAAAGAAACTGTAACTCCAAACTGAATCATATATCCAAAATTATTTGGAGACACATAAACAAAGAAAGAAAGAAAACCTTGAATTAGAACAGAAATGAACAAAAATCTCAAAAAATAAGGGAACTCACGAAAATATAGAAGAAAAACCAACAGCCAATCAGAAATGAAGCCTGGGGAGTTCTCCTCATGGTGCAGCGGAAACGAACCAGACTAGGAACCATGAGGTCGCGGGTCTAATGCCTGGCCTCTCTCAGTGGGTTAAGGATCCGGTGTTGCCATAAGCTGTGGTGTAGGTCGCAGACGTGGCTCAGATCCTGCGTTGCTGTGGCTGTGGCGAAGGCCGGCAGCTGTAACTCCGATTCTACCCCTAGCCTGGGAACCTTCATATGCCGCAGGTGCGCCCTAAAAAGAGAGAGAGAAAGAAAAGAAAAGAAAAGAAAGAAAGAAAGAAAGCCTGAACAACAAGGTGCACGAGGAAGAACAGATTTGAATGAATTCATAAGGAAAGCAGGAAAATCACAAAGAGAAAATGAAAAAATAAGTGTCAGAGAGAAAACAATCAAAATAGAAGATAGGCAAAGAAGAGATGAGGTATGGAAAGCTGGATTCCTAAAGAAAATAAGACAATGAATCAGACAGAATACTTAATACTATAATCCAAGAAAAGTTTCTGGAAATAAAAGACCTAAATCTGCATCTTAAAAGGGTCACCAAGTACCAGGGAAACCAGCCGCAATGACCAAGTCAGAGCCCTCCTAGAAAAACTATGAGACTTTAATTTTTATTTTTTTGGTGGAGCCCACGGCTTGCAGAAGTTCCAGGCCAGGGAATGAACCCACACCACAGCAGTGACAAGGCCAGGTCCTTAACCCACTGAGCCACCAGGGAACTCCAAAAAACTCTGAGACTTGACTTTAACAGTAAAGAAAATGTCAAGGCTCCCAGGCCAAAGATCAAATAATTTCTCAGAGCAGGAGAATTCAACCAGCATCAAATTTCTGAAAATCCACCACAGTGAACAAGGCAACCACGGAGCAGAATTGAAATTTTAAAAAAACTGGAAAAGCCTTTGAACTGAGGGCAGTGTACCGCTCAAGCTGTGGTCCTGCGGGCACTCAGGGGTCCTGTTCCTTTGAGCCCATCCAGAGGGAAGTGCCAGAAGCTTCCTCCAAGCAAGAGATAACAGCAGCTTCAAAAAAGACAGATGGTGTGATGGTTTAATGCACGGACTGTGGACCCAGCATCAGAGGGGACGGAGTGCAAGAACGCTCTTCATCTGCACGTTCTGACCAAGCAGAAGGAGCGTAACTTCTACCACGTGGGGAGACGGAGTCCTCTGTGATGCAGCGCGTCAAGGACCTGGCGTTGTCACCGCAGCGGCTCAGGTTGCTTCCGCGGCCCAGGTTGGGTCCCTGGCCCGGGAACCTGCGCGTGCCAAAAAAGAAAAACACAATAAAACAAAGCGTGAGGAGACAAGAGAAGGAATAGGAAACGCTCTCTGATTGTGCGTCAGCGACAGGACAAGGCAAGGGTAATATTCAACCTAGGTGAGCGCAGCTCTTTCTCGCTAAGCTGAGCTTACCTCCCACATGGTGTTCTGGGTCCCCCACCCACCCATGACTACCAGGTCCCCACATCCGAACACAGGCGTCTTGTAGGCAGCTGCTCCCGCTGCAGGGGGGAGGCAGCACCCACCGAGAAAGGAGGGGGTGTTCTGGAAAATGAGCTGCTAGCACGTGGGCCTGGAGCAAGGACTGTCCCAGAAAAGCCTCCTGGCCCCCAGGTCGCCTCCTTGTAGAGGCCGCCCCGCGTAGAGAGGCCGCCCCCCCCCCAACCTGGCTTTACGTACTTACAGGGCAGCTGGGGCGGGGGTGGCCGGTCTCGGTGACAGCAGGCCTTCCTGGCCAGGGAAACGGCCTCTGACCAGACCACACACACACCAGTGCTGCTGGCACCACCTGGAGCTCTTGGTAGAGGTCTCAGTTCAGCTACCAAAGTGGGGGACAGGAGGGAGCCCCCAGGGCCACCAGGAGGCCAAGTTTGGCTTCTCAGAAACAGGAAAACGCCTGTTCTGCTGCTTCTCAGTCCATTCGCTCTGTCCGGCGCCCAGTCGTCAGGGGGCCCATAATACTGACACGGCGCCAGCTGGCGGCCGGGCAGTGTTCGGAGTTCCGGGGGTACAAAGATGAACACGCAGGCGCTGACCCAAGTGATAGGTGCGGTGTAAGGTGTAGAGACAGACACACAAGCACAACAACTCCATCTAAGGTTGTCAAGGGGGGCGGACGCACGCACTGAGGGCTAAACTGGGCACAGTCCTGGAGGACAGCAGGCAGCCGGTCAGGAAGGCGCAGTGGAGCTCAGGGCTGAAACCCTGGCTGTGTAGAAACGGGTGGGGACTTCCCTGCTGGTGCAGCAGGTTAAGGATCTGGCGTTGTCACTGCAGGGGCTCGGGTCGCTGCTGTGGTGAGGGTTCAATCCCTGGCCCTGGAACTTCCACCTGCCTGAGGGGCAGCCAAAAACGGGAGGGAGGGGGGAAGGAGGGAAAGAGGGAAGGAGGAAGGAAGGAAGGAATGTTCCTTGTCGGGGTCTCATGCAAGGGGAAGGGACAGCAAGAGGGAGGCCAGCAGGTCACTGGAGGGCCAAGGTAAGAGGACCTCTCCAGCCTGAAGAGACCACCAAGCTCGCCCCCCGCCCCCATGTGGTACAGGACCAAGCCCTCCCGACTTCTCCCTTCTTATAAAAGCAATTTCCTCTTCCTTCTTTCTGGATTTGCCTGTGGTCTATCAAAGCTCGCATTTCCTGAACTGCAATTCCTCCGGCTAGTCCCGGAAAAAGCTCACTTCTGCTGGTAAAATTCCTGGCTATTAATACATGTAACAACAAAGAGGGAGCAGAACTGAGTTTGGTCTTGAATATGGTGAGATGGAGGTACATGAAGCCCCTGCAAAGGTGAGGTCCAGGAGACAGCTGGACAGCAGGGGCTAGAGACAAAGATATGTGGCAGAAGGGGCAGTATTTAGGCTGTACCACAGCCCCAAGAGTAGATAAGATAACCATCCAAGTGCCCGTTCATGGCACAACATATAAGGAGAGCTCCCCAGTGCCTGTTAGGACACATTAGCAAACAGAAACAGAAAAACCCCTCAGCCCCCAAAGACTTGATTCTCCGGTGGGAGGGGAAGATAAACAGAATAAACACAATGATAAGGAAATTAGTATGTTAAGGAAGTTACCTAGAATGTGAGAAACTGGAAAGCGCTATGGAAAAGTGGGGGGAAGGCGGGGGCTGGGAGATGGAGGAAGAGTCAGGGTGCTGTGGTAGTGAGGAAGTGACCCGACAGTGCAGGCGGCACCAGGGCGGGCTTCTGACCAGTAGGGCGGAGAGGGGAGGTCACTCCCATGGTCAGGTTATAGGAGACTCATCCCAGGCCGACCTCAGTGAGAGGCTCTCCGCCGGCCCTGAATGAGCATAGAGAGGCCCCCGTGGCAGGGAACTATGCGCTGCCCCTAGGACGTAAGGTGCGCTGCCAACAGCCCAGAAGAAGCTGGTCCTCGGTCACACAGCCACCAGAAGTGAATCCTGCCAACAACTGCATGAGCGTGGAAGCAGATCCTTCGGCAGCTTGGCAGCCAGCTGAGAACACAGCCTCGCGGACACTGTGACCGTAGCTCTGCGAGACAGCAGAGGAACAGCTAGGCCACGCCTGGACTCGGGCCCCACAGGAACGTGACATAACAAACAGGTGTTGTTTTAAGCTACTAAGATAGTGGCAACCAGGAAACTCTAGGGCACAAAGGAGGGCTCTAGGAGGTGAGAGCTCAGCAGGCAGGAAGTTGGAGTAAGCCAAACAGAGCTGGGGACCAGAATCCCAGGCAGAGGCAGCGGCCAGCGCAACTGAACGCAGGCCACCGCGTGCCTGCTGTTTAAGGAACTCAGACGGGTGGCTGGAGGGGAGCGCACACATGAGTGAGGGGGCCCCGGGGTGCGTTGGGGACACGAGAGTAAGGGAGGGGCGCAGGGATAAGCGACAGGGGTGCTGGGTGAGAGGACGTGCGGGACCCAAGCTGGGGTGGCAGACTGCTCGGGCCGAGCCCTCCTCGGCGCACCACCGAGAGGCCGGGGCCTCGCCGCCTAGAGCGGCGCCGGAAGAGGCGGGGCCTGAGGCGGGGCTTCCGGCAAGCGCTCGGCTGGGCCGCTTCCGGAGGGCGGTGCTGAGCGGCGGGAGGGGAGGCTGAAGGTCGGCGCGGGGCGGCGTCGGGTCCGGACCGTGGGACCCCTCGGGGGAACGAGCCCGCCCCGCGCTCCAGGCTGGACTCATTGGGTCCCTCTGGTGTCGCGTGGGCGCCACCTCCTAGGGCTGCACCCACCCCTCTCTCGGCTCCCGGACGCCACAGATAGGAGAGCAAGGCACGCGAGGACCAGCCACGTGCAGAGCGAGGTGGAGTCCAGGCGCCTGCACACGCGCCTGGCGAGGCTCTGTCGTTGGCGCGGCGCTCTCTTGGCCCCTCACTTCGGCTTCGACACAGCTGCGGGGCAGACCGGAGCCCACAGGCTGCTTGGGTGCGTGTTTGCCCTTGGATCTCAAACCGGCTAGTAATCAGTCTCTCCCGGAGACCCAGGCTTCTGAGGGCGAGTGAGGTTTTCAGGCATGGTGAATACCCAAAACTCCGTGTTACGGAGGCCTGGCCCAGAGTGTGAAGGCGCTGCAGTGAAGTTGCACAGCAGGTACCAGCATCCCTTCTTTTCGGCCAGGGTTCTCAGTGGCTCTGGCAAGGTGGATTGAGTGTTTGGTGTGTTCATAGCAGTCCCCGGGGCCCACAGGCCTGTGAAACGAGAGGATCGAGACAATGGCCTCAGGTCTACTTCACTTTTAATTATCATTATATTCCGTGGTGTGCACGGGACTTAGAGAAGTGAGGAAATCAAGTCTCTGCCATTGAGTACCTGCCAGCTTGAGCAGACAATTGTCTAGAATGTTCCTGAGCAGCAAAATGTGCAGGCTCCAGCCAAGTCACTAGGGATTCAGGGATGAAAAAGACGAGATCCTTGCCCTGAAGAACCCTCACTTTGTCTGGGGTGTGAGTCACAGACACGGCTCAGAGCCTGCATTGCTGTGGCTGTGGTGTAGGCCAGCGGCTGCTGCTCTGATTCCACCCCTAGCTTGGGAACCTCCATGGATACCACTGAGAGAATTTAAAGGCAAAGTTGGTTCTTTGACAGGACTGGAAACTGACAACCCCTGGCAGCAGGATCCAGGAAGAGAGAAGGGGCGGAGGGGCTCTTGGGAGTGAGGAGGGGAGGGCATGGCAGGAATGTCAGAGACTAAAATGGTAAACTGTCGAGCCAGGAGATGTGAGAACGCGGATGAAGTGGGTTGTGGAGGAAAGATGAGTCACTCCAGCTGACTAGCAGGAACGGCCCGCAGAGCCTCTAAGCCCAGACAGACCTGCATTCGTAGATCACAGTGTCCCACATGGTGGCCGTGCAAGTCCAGACGGTGCAAAGTGAGCTCAGAAAACAGGTGCTTCCTGCCTTCGGTGGCCTCACAGATGGAAATGAGACGCTCCCCACCTTCCTGTGTGAGGCTGGTGTAACATGGTGTCAAAATGACAGCTAGTGCCACGTGCTTAGAGATGCAAAAGCACTAAACAGAGCACTGGCAGATCAAATCCACAGCTAATTAAAAGGGACTATGGCTTGACAGTTCTTTTCCAGGAAGGCAGATGTGGCTCAAAATTGATGTAATCTCTCACATTATAAGATTTACAGAGAACTGGGGCACCGTATTGTCATCTCAACAGCTGCAAAAAATATTTGCTAAAATGCTACATCCATTCATGATTAATATCTCTTCATAAACAGGAACTATAATAGAAGTTTCTAAACCTGATATAGGCTACCTAACAAAACATATAGCAAATGAAACCTTAAGGTTAAATGTTAAACGTTTGAAAACAAGAGCAACACAAGAATGCCTGCCGCCGCTGCTGCTGTTCAGCATTGTCTTGGAGATTCTAGCTGGGTCAGTAAGACAGGGAATGAAGTACACCAGCAAGCTCAGAATGGAAAACCTTAGTTATTATTAGCGGATATTATTGTCTACATATAAATATGAAGATAATCACAAACTATTGAAGTAATTTATTAAGGGTTCATTTAGCAAGGTTGTTACGTAGAAGGTCAGCATACAAAAAACAACTGAAGCGTGTACCTGGAGAAATTGAAAGCAGGGACTCAAGCAGATGTCTTTATATGAATATTCATTATCGGCGTGACTAACAGTGGCCTCTGGTGGAACAACTGACGTGTCCATCAGCTGATGAATGGACAGACGATGTGGTCCACGCACTCGGCGAGTGGTACCCAGCCGCGAGAGGAACAGAGCGCCCCACACACTGCACCGTGGATAAGCCTCGAGAACATGGTGCTTAGTGAACGAGCCAGACACAAAGGACAAGTACTGTGTGACTCTTTCTATACGAGGTCCCTAGTGCAGGCCAGTGCCTAGAAAGTGAGGTGCTGGGGACAGATTTGATGTCGGGAAGGTGAGAAGGTTGGGGTGTAGGTAGTGGTGACGGATACACAGCATGGTATTTAATGCCACCGAATTACTCACAAATGACGCACTCCTAACAAAACTCGAGTTTTAAAAGCTGTAATCGAGGAGGTCTGGCTGTGATGCAACAGCATGGACAGTGATATCGCCGCAGGTGCTGGGGCGCGTGTGCCCACAGCCACGTCCTTACCGCACACTGGCTCGTCTCCCAGCAGAGCAGCCGGGTGGCAGTCGTGCTGCTTCATGTGTTCCAAAGAAATTTCTCGTCCTTTTCAGGTTGTGAGAGCAGCCCCAAAACCAGGAGGTCTTGATGAAATAGGAGCAGAAGAGAACCTCATTCCTCAGTCCCAAGGACAAACGGGAGAAGGAGGGGGAGGCCGTGGGTGAAGAAAGCCCCGGGTCGTCCATGTCCTGACCTCGGACGTGGCCGTGCTGAGCTCAGAGTCTGCTGCCTCCTGGCTCCCAGGTCACAAACTGCAGCCACCTGTTAGGGACTATGGAGCCGCTGCTCCACCCCTTGACTAGAGCGTCTATGGGGTCCAGGCCCAAGCACAGGCTGAGGCTGACTGTAGACGGGTGTCCAAGGCCTGAAGCCAAGCACCCCATGGGGTGAGCTCCAGGGCGCTTGGGCCCAGCACACATACCCTCGAGCTTCCTGTGTGGCCATGTCACTGTGGCCTCTCGCACATGGCATCCAGGTTGTTCCTTTTGCTTTTCTGATTTTTAGGGCCACACCCGTGGCATATGGAGGTTCCCATAGGGGTCGAATCAGAGCTACAGCTGTCAGCCTACACCATAGCCACAGCAACGCAGGATCCAAACCGTTTTCTGTGACCTACACCACAGCTTATGGCAACACCAGATGCTTAACCCACCGTGCAAGACCAGGGATGGAACCTGCAACCTCATGGTTCATAGATTCCTTCTTGCTGTGCCACAACAAGAATTCCTGGTTGTTCCCTTCTGGTTCCACTCCTGGGGTTACTGCGTGATTGTTTCTGGAAGCTGGAGTGTGTGGGGTACTGGACTCCTCCTCGTGTTCGCTGGTAGACGGAGGTGGCCATGGGCTGAAAACACTCGCTCGCAGCTGGCGGTCCGGGGCCTCTGCTGGTGTAGACACTTTCTCCAGCCTAGTGTTCCCAATGCTGTTTTTTTGGCCATGCTCACAGCATGCAGAAGTTCCTGGGCCAGGGATTGAACCTGCACCATAGCAGTGACCTGAGCCACAGCAGTGACATCGCTGGATCCTTAACTGCTAGGCCACCAGGGAACTCCCCCCGCTGGTATATTCATTGTTTAGAAATGCAGCTTTCCAACTAGTCAGGTTTGTGGAACTTTTGCTTCACTGTGTCTTCACTTCATAGACAGGAATTGATGGCACAGATGTTAGCTTTTGTCCCGGCGCAGCTGTCCCACGGCTTACTTGTCACATGGTTTTCTCAAACCCGAGTGGGTGCCACCGTGCTCCCACGTCTCTTCCAGCAGCCCCAGCGGCCCTCAGCTTCCTTGTCCTGCTGCACCTTGATCTTGTTATTCCCACAGCAAACATCTGTCCTGCCCTGTGGCTGCACTCAGCTGCTGTCCCTGCAGCCAGGACTCCCCGGGGAGGCACCCCTGGTGGCATCTCCCAGCCCCAGGCCTGCAGAGCCAGAGACCCGATTGGTCACCGCCCCTGGATAGGTCTCTTGGGGGCCATCTCATATTAACCAAACTTGTAAGAGACCAACACACCAATCAGAAAAGGAATGTGGAGGTCCCGTCATGGCTCAGTGGTTAATGAACCCAACTAGTATCCATGAGGATGCGGGTTTGATCCTCGGCCTTGCTCAGTGGGTTAAGGATCTGGCATTGCCATGAGCTGTGGTGTAGGTCACAGACGTGGCTTGGATCCCGCGTTGCTGTGGCTCTGATTCAAGCCCTAGCTTGGGAACCTCCATATGCCGCAGGTGCGGCCCTAAAAAGCAAAAAAAAAAAAAAGAAAAAAAAAGGAACATGCAAACATAGAATGGGCACAGCCCCTCCCTGCGACGCAGCACGTGTCCCTCGATAGACACCCCCGCACACTGACCCAGGGTGCAGGCTCCCTCACTGTCAAGGAGCAGAGGCGCCTGTGACACCCTCTGAAGCCGAAACGGCTTAAAGCGAAGAGGCACTCAGGTGCAAGTCACGGCTCTGGTGCCTGGTGCCGAGTGTAGTTCCAGGAACAAGTGTGTCGGGGCCGCCCTCGCTGCCTCCAGAAAAGTTGGTACGTGACAAAGCTGAGCGCCGTTTTCTCCAGCTCCAGGCGTCCTGTGCTCAGCCTCTCCCAGCTCTCCACCCACCAGGGACAGCCCCTGCCCACACACTGGGTCCTTCTGATGTCGTTTCCCGGCTGCCTTGGCACCCACCCTGGGACCAGATGCCTCTTCCTCTGTGATGAGATGCTCAGGCTGTGGTCCCTCCCTTGCTGTCCTCTTGCCGCCCCGCCTGCCCAGGCTCCGGGGTAGCGACGGGCAAGCCACCCTGTTGGACGTCCATCCCTACTGCGTAGGTTCGTGGAATCCTTCTCCCGCCGTTTGCTTGCCCAGCAAGAGGGAGTGACCCTGATTTTGTTGCCTCTGTGCACTGATGTCAAATAGAAACATGGAGATGGAGCTGAAGGAAACAGAAAAAGTAGCTTTAACTGCTGGCAGAGGGGAGCACGGCAGGCGAGTGCCTCAAGGACCGTGCCCCCCGGAGGGGCGGTGAGGGGTCTTACAGTGTCCAGGAGAAGGGCTTCGTCAGCTCGTGGACATTTTCCCGACGGGTGGGTGGTGAGGTCCCCGGGAGTCAGCGTCGTCAACCTCAGGTTCCAACCTGCTTGTGGGCAGCACACAGCTGACCTCTTCCACCCGGTGGGGCTTCAGCACCTGCCCAACAGCTCCAAGGACGTGAGTCAGTATTCTCTCTAGTCCTTGAAGAAGAGCTAACTAAAGGCCCTTGACTTTGTGCAATGGCTGGACTGTTGTTATTATTCCCTACCCATTTTCCTTTGTTTTTTTTTTTTTGTTTTTTTTGCTTTTTAGGGCTGCACCCACAACATATGGAGGTTCCCAGGCTAGGGGTCGAATCTGAACCACAGCCGCCGGCCTACACCACAGTCACGGCAACATCAGGTCTGAGTCATGTCTGCGACCTACACCACAGCTCATAGCAACATTGGATTCCTAACCCACCGAGTGAGGCCAGGGATCGAACCCACAACCTCATGGATCCTAGTCAGGCTCGTTAACCGCTGAGCCACATAGGGAACTCCAATTCTTTTTTCTCCGCATTTTCTCACTTCTCTGATTAAATTGATTCTTTGACTAAAGGTTTCCTGCAGACAGGCAGGCAGGGGACATGAGTGGGGGCCACCCCCGGAAGGCCTCACAGGGTCCTGCTGGGTCACACTTTCTCTCTTCCAAGTTGGAAGAAGCATTCCAAAAACCAGACTGAGAAAGAGACTTTGATGAACTTCAGGAAGAAGCCACGAAAAGGTTTTGGGAAAATCTGTAACACACTCCTCAGGCCCCGGAGTTTGGGAGCACATTTCAAATGGCAGGAGAGTTTAGGGGACGTTTGAGACACCCTCAAACGGGAAGACTGTCTTCAGCAAGTTCCCCAGGAAATGATGCCCGTCCGTGACACATTCGGCGGAAAGAAAAACACCTTCCAGTTAGATGGTGGAGCTTTTCACACTGCGGATGCGGAGGGGCGAAATCTCGGGGGTAAAAGGACTTTGTTGTGGGGTACGTGTGAGATGCAGCCCTCGCTCAGCACACGGAGAGATCCGTGCCAGACGCGCGCTTCCCCGGAGGCGGTGGGCTGGGGGGCCGCGAGTTCAGCCCGCCGGCCTCGACGGGCTCCTGGATCCACGCTCCGAGAGCGCGGGCTGGTCCGCTGCACGCGGAGGGGACGGCCCAGGCTCTCGGCGCGGCTGCAGTGGTTACGGGCCGGGCAGCTGCGAGGCAGCCCCCACTCGGCGAAAGCCCTCGCCCACGGGACCCCAGCACGCACGGCTGGGACAGGAGTGGGTCGTCCCGGAGGCTCCCGGCCTCCCGGGGTCACCGAGCAGCATCCTCCCGGCGCCCAGAGCGTCCCCCCGGCGCCCAGAGCGTCCCGGAAGTGGGTGGGCGGGGCCCGGGCGCACTTCCGGCCGGCGCGCGGGCGGCCACCTCCCGCGCGGAAGGTGAGTGGGCGCTGGACGGCGGCTGCTGCGGGGTGCCCGGCCCGCCCTGCGCTCGCGCGGTCCCCGCGGGCTGGGTCTGCCCCCGCAGCCACCGCGACCTCGTCCCCGGCCGGCGCGGGGGGCGGACCGCAGCGGGGGCGCTGGCCCCTGACGACCGCCGGTGTCCATTTGCGGAGCGTCCCCCCCGCGCCGGAGCCGCAGGGACGGGAGCTGTCGTGATGCCCAGTTTGCAGATGGGGAACTGAGGCTTACAGCTGCCTCTGGCCCAAGGTTCGCGGCCGGACTCAGCCCGGGCAGCCTGCACTTTGCTGCTGGGCGCCCAGAACTCGGGCCCTCTCCCACTGGGCACAGGCTCCAGGCTGGAAAAGCGGGGGTGGAGGAAGGCTTGTTCCTGGGCCGGTGGCGTTTGTGTCGCCTCTGCCTTCAGTCCGTTGCAGCAGCATGAACGTGCGAGTTGGCACTGGCCTCCCTGTTTGGCCGCCACCTCCCCTCAGAAAGCCGGATAGGGTGAGCGAGCCCTTTCCCACATAAGTTCTCTGGAAATTAACCTAAGACGCGACTTAGGGAGGTGAGGACCTGCACCCGGATGTCACGACTGCAGCCCCACCCTGTGTCTGTTTACTTGGCTGCCAGTGCCCCTCCCCATCCCAGGGGATGAAGTCCAGCGAGGCCAACCCAGGGGGCCTGGTACTGATGAGCCCCATGGGGGCTGCTGCCCCGATTCCTCGAAGCAGGTACTGTCTGTGCCACTGCTGGCTGTGCACTCGCTTTTGCCCTGCTCCTGTGTTCCTCTCACCCCTAAATAAGGACTCCTATTTCGTCACCGTGTGAAAGAAAAACCCTCACTTGGGAGCAAGGAATTTTTGCAAACCAGATGAAAGGAAAGGATCCTAGAGGCCAGAGGAGGCTCAGAGCACCTGGGCAGGGCTGGGGTGTGGCAGGTCCCAGCCTGCAGCCTCTGAGGCGGCTGAGGTTTTCCTCTCTGAACACATCCCTTTGAGATTTAACCTAGAATGTTCATGCTCCAGCAGGAAAGCTTAAGTTTTTTGCCTTCTCCAGGGTCAGCACCCTCAAGCTGTGATGCAGGAGGTTTCTCGGGGAGGAGCAGCTTTGCTGGGCTCTGTGGGCAAGGTCGTGGGTCAGATGACGTTCCAGGCCGTTGCTGGGACCGGGGCTTCAGTTCAGTTCCTGTAGGTGTGCTGGCACCATGCACGTGGCGAACTAACAGACCGGGTACCTAGTAGCCTCGCGGCCCCGGCCCCACATGTTACTCCTCGGTAATTCGTTGCTCTGGCCCAGTGGAGGGACCTCCAGCTCCCCTGTGGCTAATTAGCAGCTGGCTCGTCCCCCCCACGCCCACCCCCATCCCCACCCCTCAGAGCCCTCCAACCCCCTCATCCTGCCGTGGTTTTCATTTCCCAGGTCCAGGTGTGCACCTCTCAGCAGGCCTTGGGGGAAGATGGCCGCCCTGGTGGACAGTCGGGAGCCCCCTCACGTCCTGTCCCCTGTCGGTCTGGAGTCACCAGGGACACCTGGAGCCCAGCTTCACGGTCAGCAACGTAGTATTTTCCTTGCACTGTGCTCCCACTGCTTCTGGGCACTGTCACCGCAGGCAGGCGGGTGCCGGGGCACCTGCGCCCTGGTCCTCAAGTTGGGACTTGGGCAGTGGTGGAGGCTGGGGGCCGAGCTCTATGCGCAGTGGCTCCCTAGGGGACAGTCCCCTGGATTGTGTTTTTTTGGTGGATCAGGGGTGTGAAAAAGCAGTCTTACTGGTCAGGCCCTGTGTGACCAGGGAAGGTCACCTCATCTGCCCTGAGCCTTTGTTCCCTGCCAGGAAGATAGTGTCTGGAGTTCTGAGCAAGCTGTTGGGGACCTGCAGGGATGGAGCTGCTGGCCTTCCTTCATTCTCTGGCAGAATCTAGGGGTTTCCAGGTGTGGAACTAGCTGACAACTGGTTGGAGGAGGACATCCAAGCCCTGTGGTGGCCCCTGGGCCCTGCTCACACTCAGTTGTCAGGAAGTCCTGGGGTGGGGGGTCCTTCATGCCCTGTGGTCTGCAGGAGGCCTGGTCTCACTCTTCTCATGGTCGAGGACACCAGTGAGCTGGTGACAGCCAGGACCAGGGCCCAGACGTGTCCCATCCCACTAAGGGCCAGTCCCCTTAGCCTGCACTGCTGTCCTTGAGAGCTGGCAGTGGGTGCAGGGGCAGGGCCCACTCTGTGCCCAGGGTTCTCACTCTTGGCAGGTGCTGGTACCACAGGGAGTGTGTAATGGCAGCTGCTTTGTGGAGCAGAACTGTGTCGGTGCCAGCTCTGTGCCGTAGGTTCCGTGTGCGTTATCCTGAAGCCCAGGCTCAGTCCTCTCAGACGGGCACTAACAGATGACGACAGTGAGGCCCAGAGGGGTCGGGGTAGCGAGAGCTAATGGGCCAGTCCAGGACTGGAGCGGGAGCTCCTAGCGTGCCCTGTGCTGAGCCTGGCTCCAGGACCGCCCGTGGCTCACTTCCCATCCCTGTGGTGGGCCAGGCTACAGTGTGGGTCGAGGGTGGAGCTGGGTGCTGCTCTTCTCAGGGGTCCACAGAGGCCTTCACAGGAAAGACTCCAGCATTTCAGGAACCTTCCCGGGAGCCCATGACTTCTTTAGCCCTTACCTCCCAACGCTCAGACCAGAGTCAGTGAGATGGGCCGGAAAGAGCACTTAGGGGGATCCATCCTGAGAAGCCTGGAGTCCCTGCACCTCCCGCACCCGTGGTTGTTCCAGGAACCAGTTTCTAGGCCCCAGGGCTGAGCACAGCGCTGGACGCCAGGGTTACTAGGGTGTCGGGGAGCAGAGGGCGTCCTTAGAAGGGGAGCCCTTGGCTGTAAGGGGTGCAGGGAGCAGCATGGGCAGAGGGGGCGCGGCTCTGGCCCTGGGGGTCTGGGGTGGATGTGGAGCTGGGGTCGTGCAGTGAAGCGCTTGAGGCTGCCTCTCCTGAGCCTCCGGGTGTGGGGTGGGCAGGGCGCTGTCCCTCTTCTCCCCAAGGCTCGAGGCGGGGCTGGGCTACACTGGGCTGGCCAAGGGGCTGACCCAGCTCCTCGGGGACTGGTGCCCCAGGCTGCACCCCCCAGAGCCAGTGCTTCCAGAGTGAGTCCCGTCTGTGAGCAAAGGCAGGCAGCACGGGAGGGCTGGACTCCTGGGCCCAAGCCTGGACGTGGGGAGACGCCGCAGCGGCCGATGCGCGCCCGGCCCGAGGCCTGAGCTCTAGGTGCCCGCCGGCCGTCCCCTGCCCAGCCTGCCCCTCTCCCCCGCATCCAGGCCTAGCAACGTGCCTTCTGTGCCATTTTACAAACAAAGCTTCCAGCCGAAAAAGGACCCTCCGCCTGGAGCGCCAGCCCCACTGCACATCCACTCGAGCCCAGGCCTGGAGCCTCGGCCCAGGTGGAGTTAGCCAGTCACTGTCGCCGTCCCTGCATCATAGCCGCCCCGGAGGTGCCCGGCTTAGGGGGACACAGCGCTGGGCACTGTGGAGGGCACTTGGGGTCGAGCCACACAAGCAGCAGCCTGTCCACGTGGCAAGACCAGGCCCAGCCGGGCCCTGAGCTTTCAGATGGTTGAGCCTCAGCAGGTGAGGGCAGGACCCCAGCAGCCCGTGCTACCAGGCCTGCCCACACTGGGAGGGGCTGGGAGAGCAGTTGAATGTCCCAGGGGTGGCTTTTGGTTGGCACCTGCCACCCCCACCAGTATTGCAGCGCAGTCATCAGTGCCTTGGGGCACCCACCTTCTGAACACCCCGACCTTGGCGGCTCAGGGAGCCTCTGGAGGGCGAGATGTGTGTATGTTGGGGGTCACGATGATTCCAGAGGAAACACAGTGAGCCCCCGCTCTCCTGTGTCCCCCAGGCCTTTCCAGCTGCAGCCCTGAGGTGCCCTCCCGGCCGCCACAGGAGGAGGGCCTGTGGGACCTGGACCTCCAGGACCAGCAGGGGGGCCAGCTCGCCAGGGACACCTGCCCGCCAGGTGAGTGAGCGGACCTGCTCCTGGGCCCGCCACTTCCGGCACCGCCACCAGGCCCCACCTCTCCCTGGATCACAGCACTCCCCTGTCCCCCTCGGCCCTCCCCTGTTCGGTCCCAGTCTTGCTGTGACACCCTCTGGGCTGTGAGTGCAGCCCAGACTCCCATAGGCCCGTGCCTGTCCAGCTGCAGTGTCTGATCTGGCACCACTGCCACCGCAGGCTGGCAGCTGGGCAGTCATCCTGGCCCCCACCCTAGGCAGCGCCCTCGGCCTCCACTTGTCCCCCTTGTCCAGCTCTGGTCCGCCTTCTCCCCGAGGCCTGGCTGGGGCTCCCAGCCCCTCGTCTCCCCCGTGGAACCCGACCCTCCAGGCGGGCAGGAGAGCTGGGCCGAGAGGCAGCTGCCACCCAGACCTCGGCTGGCCTCGGACGAGAGCCTCACTCCCTCGGGGACCCAGGCAGCACCCACCGGGGTCTGAGTCTCCTGTCAGGCCTCCCCCCAGGCCTGTCTCACACGGCTCCCCGGCACGAGTGTCCCCACCGGCTGCGTCACCTGGGATGGGCAGGTCCCCGGGAGGGACGGCCTGGGGGGCCGCTGAGTGCTCGCCTCCATGCCCGTTTCTCACTTCAGATTCCGAGTCGGAGCCCGAGCTGGCTCCGTCATCTCCCGACCCGCGCGGCCCCGGAGGTGAGGTTCGCGGGGGCCGGGGCGGGCGCGCGCTCGGGACCCTGCTGAGGAGTCTTGCCCGCGGGCCCAAGTGTGGGGACGGCCTGCGGCAGGAGTGCAGCGTGGAGCGGCTGGCAGGCCGGCTGCCGGGAGCCGGGCCCTGCGCCCAGAAAGGCCCGGAGCGGGCTGTCGAGCTGGCGGGCAGCTGTGGCAGGGGCTCAGGCCTCGGGGCCCGGCGGGGCGGCCCTCAGGGCGGGAAGCCGCACCGGTGCGAGGCCTGCGGCAAGAGCTTCAGGTATAACTCGCTGCTGCTCAAGCACCAGCGCATCCACACGGGCGAGAAGCCCTACGAGTGCCCCGACTGCGGCAAGCGCTTCCGCGGCTGGTCCGGCTTCATCCAGCACCACCGCATCCACACGGGCGAGAAGCCCTACGAGTGCAGCCAGTGCGGCCGCGCCTTCAGCCACAGCTCGCACTTCACGCAGCACCTGCGCATCCACAACGGCGAGAAGCCCTACGAGTGCGGCGAGTGCGGCCAGGCCTTCAGCCAGAGCTCCAACCTGGTGCGGCACCAGCGGCTGCACACGGGCGAGAAGCCGTACGCCTGCAGCCAGTGCGGCAAGGCCTTCATCTGGAGCTCCGTGCTCATCGAGCACCAGCGCATCCACACGGGCGAGAAGCCCTACGAGTGCCCCGACTGCGGCAAGGCCTTCCGCGGCCGCTCGCACTTCTTCCGGCACCTGCGGACCCACACGGGCGAGAAGCCCTTTGCCTGCGGCGCCTGCGGCAAGGCCTTCGGCCAGAGTTCCCAGCTCATCCAGCACCAGAGGGTCCACTACCGGCAGTAGCGGGCACGGGGGCCCGGCTGAGCCGCGGGGGGGCAGGGCGGCGGCCTGGCAGGGAGGGGTACGGGGAGGGCTCAGGCCCCCGCGCACCACCGGTTTGGCGCGATCGGCACCGCGTGCTGTGTCCCAAATAAATTTTTTTTTTACCTGACAGCGGAGAGGAAGGCCACGGGGCCGCCCCGACCCTGAGGGCTTGTCTGCACGGAGGAGTCGGGCGCGCGCAGGCATCCCAAGATGGGTGTTTCCTGAGGCAGAGACCCAGAGGGGGCAGGCCGGGGGGGGGGGGCGGCCAGGCGCCTGCTCACACCCTGGGCTGCGGTCTCCTGCAGTCCTGCCGCTCGTGCGTCTGGGGGAAGGCATGCCGCGTGCTCTTCCAGTCGCGAGCCCTCGGGCCACTCTGCTTCTCGCCTGCCTCTGCACCTACTGATGGCTGCCTGAGGCCAGCGGGCTTCAGCGGAAGGCGCCCTGCCCAGCCTTTATGGCTACCTCTGGCCCAGGGAAGTTCCTCTCTTGACAGGTGTGGGCTGCAGCAGCTGGGCGGTGGCTTCAGGGGGTGAACCTTGCGGTAAAGGGGGGGCAGCTGCCGGTAGGGGCGTCTTCTCCCCTCCGGGGCCGTTGGGACCCCGCTTCGGCCCTGCGTGGAGGAGCAGCCCGGCCTCTCCTAAGGCAGCAGCTCCGAGCCTGACCTCCCCGTCCTTCCGTTTTCCCAGTGGCCGCTACCAGCCAGCCCAGCGATCGGGCCGCCCTGCCTCTCCGAGCTGTGCTCCCAGGGCCCACAGCTGCCAAGGCTTCTGACCCTAGGGCCAAGGCACCGCCTCGGGTCGTCTGGGCTGGTGCACTGTGAGGCCCTGGAAGGCAAGTAAGCTGCCTTCTCACTCCCCTGTCCCTACTTCTGCCCAGGTGTCCCGCGCTGCTGCTTTGGGCAGGCAGGCCGAAGGAAGGTGAGCAGAGCCCTCAGGGCCTCGCGGGGAGCGGTGACTCGGCCTGCGCTCCAGAAGGTTCGTCCTGCAGCCTCAGCACCGAGGCTGGACCTGGACGCCTGTGCCACCGCTGGGCCTCATGGGCAGCCCCTGAGAGCAGAGCCCAGCGGTCCTCTGCTCTGTCCCGGAGGTGGCCCGCGTGCACCTGTGGCCAGTGCACCCAGGGCCACTGGGTGGGGTGGGAGCTGCCGCCCCCCATCCATTCACTGGCTGGCAGGCAGGCCTGGAAGGCTGCCGGGAGGAGGGGGCATGGTGAACTCTCAGCAAGGTCTCTGTGTCCTTGCTGGTCAGGCAGAGCCCACTGAGGTGGGCTGGTGGCATTTGCATTACATTCCGTCAGATCCACTCAGCACTTCCCGGAGCCCGGACGCCTGGGGCGTCTCCACCTCTGTGCCCACCGTTGTTTGTCAGCATCTGGCCAAACAGGACACGGTTGTTCCCTGAAGCCATGGGTACGGCCAGGCCTCCGAGTGCCCTCCTGCCTCCTGCCTCGGGCACAGGGTCGTGCCCGCCTCCCTTGCCGTTCTCGCCCCCAGCCCCCTCTGTGCACTGGGCCTGCCCCGGAGCCCCTCTCCAGCCCTGGACACGAGTGTCTAGTCAGTGGCCACTGTCCCAAGCCTCCTGCTGACCCCGCCCCCATCACCGGCCCCGCCACTGCCGCTGTCCCTCCCACCCAGGCCCGGGTGCTTGGCTCCAGCCTCACACTCTCCCTAAGTGACCCAGGGGCTTAGGGTCCACCTGTCCTGCCACCGGCCCGGGCGCTTGCTGTCCCTCTCTGAGCCTGTCTCCTCCTCTGGAAATGGAGACAGCAGTCCTTTGGTGCTGCTCAGGGCGGCTGGGAGGATGGCTGTAGGCTGCTTTGTATGCCACCGGACACAGCAAAGCCCCGTAAAAGGGGCTCCAGGAGAGACTGTCAATGACAGGGACAGGTCAAGGACACCGTTAGTAGACAGTCGGCAGGAAGCCACCTGGGGCTGGAGCTGGCCCCAGCGCGTGCAAGGGGCCATTGGGTGAGAAGCAGCAAGGAGACCGTCGCTGTGAGCTTCAGAGGCCGGAAAGTGATCATCCGTGTAGCGGCAGAATCTGCTTTGGGCCTAGAAGGAAATCAAGGCGCTAGAGGGGCTCGAGCGCAGAGAAAGCTAGTCCTCCCAGGAGCTTTCCGGGCCGCACACGAGGGAAGAGGACCCGGGAGCTGACTCGCTCGTCGTCGGGCTGTGTGTGCAGGACTTTGGGCAAACTTTACGTGCCTGTTGGTCAGCGAACAACAGACAAAAACAGGCCTAAGTGTGGAGGCTTTTTAGCTGGTTATGAATTTTTATTTTTACATGAATATGAGCAGTGTGGCACAATGGTTAAAAAAAGGACATTGGGGAGTTCCCGTCGTGGCTCAGTGGTTAACGAATCCGACTAGGAACCATGAGGTTGTGGGTTTGATCCCTGGCCTTGCTAAGTGGGTTAAGGATCTGGCGTCGCCATGAGCTGTGGTGTAGGTTGCAGACGCGGCTTGGATCCCGCATTGCTGTGACTGTGGCAAAGGCCGGCAGCTACAGCCTCTGTTAGACCCCTAGCCTGGGAACCTCCATATGCTGTGGGTGCGGCCCTAGATAAGGCAAAAAAAAAAGGGACGTTGGGAGCTCCCGCTGTGGTGCAATGGGTTAAGAACCTGACTGCAATGGCTTGGATCGCCATGGAGGCGTGGGTTTGCTCCCCTGCCCAGCGCAGTGGGTTAAAGGATCCAGCATTGCTGCAGCTGTGGCTCGAATTCAGTCCCTGGCCTGGGAACTTCCATATTTTGTGGGTGGAGCCATAAAAAGAAAAAGAAAGTCGACTTTGTGGGCTCACTGGTGGCTCAGTGGGTTAAGGATCCAGTGTTGTCACTGCTGTGGCTTGGATCACTGCTGCAGCGAGGGTTTGATCCCTGGCTGGGAACTTCCACATGGCATGGATATGGCCTAAAGGAAAAGAAAAAAGAAAATCGGCTTTGGAATTAAAGCCCAGCACTACACTTAACTGTAAGGTTGGACAACTTCCTAATCTCTCCAAGTCTGTGTTCTAATTAAAAAAAAAAAGATGTATTCGTGCTCCAGAGAGGCAGAGCGGTTGGACACGTAGCCAGGTAGCCAGGTAGGCAGGTGGGGATTAGGAGCTGGCTCCTGAGATTAGGGGCGCTGAGAAGCCCTGAGACCTGAGGGCTGCTGGAGCCGCAGGAGAGCCGGTGGTGTAGTGCAGTCTGGAAGCCAGCAGACCCAAGACCCAAAAAAAGCCACTGTTTCCATCCAAGTGCCCTGGGGCCTAGTCCCGCTGACTGATAAAATTAAAGGTCCCAAGCAAGGATAAGAGTTGTTGATGCCATGCCGTAGGGTTGGCCTCGCTCCTGCTGCTACGGGCGTGCTCTCTCGCCGTGACAGAGCAGAGCTCACGGCAGCCGCAGACCTCTGTCCTGCTTTAGCCCCTAGAGGGTAAGAGAAACCTCCCAGAGAGGGGCTCTGCTGGGTCCTGCTGGTCTGCACACACTTTCAATACCGGTATTGTCCACATGCGTGACCTTTCAGTGGCTATGCAACATTCCATGTTGGGCTCCCTCAGTATCCCACAGCTTCTTTGAGCAACACTGGATTAACGATGACCCAGAAGCGGAAGCCAACCCATGGGCCGTGGGTTCATCTGCCGCATGTGCCCCTAAGCAGGTGAGCAAGCGGGCAGGCCGTCCCAGCGCCCAGCCTCTAGCACCGTTCGCTGTACTTCGCAGCCCAGCTCTGCCTTGGCTTCTGGGCCGTCTCGAACAAGGTCCACGTTCTGAGCTGCATCAGTATATTGTCAGTAATGACGTCAGGGGTCTCTGTGAGCCCTAGACGAGAGCATCATGTGACGAGCCAGCAGAGCACAGGCCAGCACCAGAATTAGCAAGTAAGAATTTTAACCCCTTGCTTTCCACCTGGAAAATAACGCATTAACCCTTCCAAATAGTTGATGTTTATTTATTCCCATCACTCAGTCAGTAGACCTTTCTTGAGCACTTGCTCTGGGCTGTGCGCCTGCTCCGTAGGAGGCCGCTTTCCACGTAGCACGTCTCACCCGCTTCTCCTCGGCCTGTGCACCTCTGCCCGATTAAACAGCACTGGGAGTCCCACCTCTATCCGTGGTCGCGTCCCCTGACTTTATATTTTAAACCCAAGGCTCCAGGCTTCTCAGACCCCACCAGGGAGGACAAATTCAGTGGGCCTGGGGTGGAGCCAGGGAATCTGTACGTAGTTTCAATAGAGCCAGTGGCACTGCCAGTGTGCCAGCTTTGGCACCTCGGGTCTCCTCCGGTCCCTCGAAGCAGGTGCACCTGCATAGACAGTTGTCCACGCCCCAGTCATTCACCAGCTGGAGAGGCAGCTCGGACTGCGGACCGCTCTGGCTTGGGCCGGAGTCCCAGCTCGGCCCCCGGGCCCGCCGTAGCCCGGCTGCGCTCAGTGGTGAGGAGAGCCCTCAGGATGTGAAGGTGGTGCTTACGCCAGGGTCCGTCTCCAACCCCCGCGGTTCTTTTCTGGGCACTCAGTCCCTTCAGCTGGTTGCGAGGGTCGCATGCGCCTTTCCTCCTCTGAACTACTCACTGCAACAACCCAGAACCTGCCTTCCCACTCCCCGTCTCATCGACCAGAGTCTTCTAGAGTCATGAGCTGAATTGTGTCCCTCGCCTGCTTTCCAAAGCCCTGCCCACGGCCTTCAGGGCTCTACACTCACTCCCCCTTTCTCATTGTCTCCTAGCGTCTCTGCCTCGCCAGCTTCTCCGAGGCCCCACCTTCCGTCCGTGCCAGCACCTCGGACAGCTCCGGCGGCGCGCGTCCGCCGCGACGCGCAGGTGCACCGCCCTGAGACTCTCCGGGCCTGCAGACACGGTCTCCCGGCCGCTCCTCTGCGCCGGTCCCCTGGACCCCGCACCCAGCTCCTTCCCCCACGTCGGTCCCCCGGGCGGGGGCCCCCTGGGGGTCCCCGAGCTCCCTAGAGCTCCCGGAAGTGCTCCGGGCGGCGCGGGGTGGGGCTCATCCCGGGCGGGGCGTGCGCTTCTGGCTCGGCACCGGCGGGGTCCGGGCTGCGGGTGAGTGGCTTTCGCGGTGCGGGCGCTGGGCCTTCCCTCCTGCCGTCGTCCCGACTAGCCAGCCGCGCCGCTCGCCGCTCTCAGCCCCGCGACAGGCTCCCCATCCCCAACCCCGGGGCTGCGTCCCTAGAAGAAGGCTCGCCCCGCCCGCCGCGCGCAGGCCCCCAAAATGTGCTCCTCCCACCTCCTTATTTTAAGGGGTCCGCTGAGAGATTTGAAAATCCCGGGAAAGGCTGGGTTTCCCTTTGGGAGAAGCTCGGAGTGTAAAGTCCTGGCTGCTGCGCCCCTGGGGAGGGTGTCAGGCTCTGGGCACCAACCTAGCAGCACGGCTGGGATTTGTTTTCCTCATGACCCCGCCACGGATCCGGATCCGCACAGAGTCCTCATCCTGGGGGTAGCAGCGCTGTCACCCGCTGTGACTTCAAACCACCCCCCCACCCACCCACACACACGCCGCCTGCCAAGGGGACGGGGCCAGGCTCTCCTCTCCCGGGGGCGGGGTCCAGGGATGGGCACTCTCCTCTCCCAACCCCGGGCTTTGTCGCTCGGGCCACACGCCCTGACCTTGACATCTCCTGACGCACAGTGTGCAGCCCCTGGGAGTCCGTCCCGCCTCCTGCCCTCCTGGGGCATCGGCCAGGTCCCTGAGCTCAGGGGACACTGAGGGCTGGTCCTGAGGGAGCACAGGTTTTAACCAAATCCTTTTTTGTTTTGTTTTGTTTTAATTTTAAGGGATTATTTGAGCAAAAGTTATTTAGAATCAGGCAGTACCAAGCTGGACTGGCTAGCCGTGCTCCCGGATTTCTTTTCCTTACATAGCGTTTTGGGAGTTTGTCAGCTTCTCACACCCTTCCTCTCCTGACCTTGAACCCTGTACAGCCCCATCCCAGACAGAGGCCTAATTGCCTTTGTCCCTCGACACTGCCTTCCCTGCAGTCTCTGCTCTGGTTCAGGGTCTGCTGTCATTCACTGCCTCCCTTCCTGGTTTCAGACCATGAGGATGGAGTTCAGAGTGAGGTGCAGATTCCCAGGCAGAAGCCCAGTGTGCCCGGGGGGAAAAGCTCCCAAGGCCGCGGCCACAGGGCCAGGGACCTGCCGGGCTCTGCCGGAACCATCGAGGTTCACCGGGGTGCGTGTGGCTTCCACACCAGACCCGCCCCCACCAGATTCCCTGGAGCGGAGGAACCAAGCCAGCCTCGCTGCCAGCCTGGCAACCTTCCAGGAAGACTGCACGGGAAGGAGCCCCGGTGACCACAGCTGGAGCTGCCGCTCAGAATCCAGCAAGTGTGCGAAGACCCGGCGGGAGAGACACAAGCCTCTGCGCACAGGGCCCGAGTCCTGAAGCAGCAGAGGCTTCTCAAAGTGCGGCAGGCGCCAGAACGCTTTCGTGCGCTGCTCAGGCTTCACGCAGCACCGGCGGTTCCACAACGGGGAGAAGCCCTGCACTTGTCCAGAGTGTGGCCAGGCCCTCAGCCCGAGCTCCAGCCCCATTCGGCACCAGCAGGTCCACACTGGGGAGAAGCCCTACGTCTGCCAGGAGTGCAGGCGCACCTCCAGTGGCGGCTCCCTCCTCAGCGAGCACCGGCACGTCCACGCCAGGGAGCAGTCTACGGGGGCGGAAAGTATGACCACTCCTTCAGGACCCTGTCGGGCTTCTTCCAGCACCAGCGGGTTCACACGGGAGAGAAGCCTTTCCTCTGCACCCAGTGCGGCAGGACCTCTGCCTGACTCGCACCTGATCCAGCACCTGCAGGTTCACGGCTGGGAGTGAACTGAGGCGGCCGGTGTGTCGGCCGGTGTGCCCCGGAGGTCCTCTGGGGCCTCTGCAATGCCAAGCACACC
This sequence comes from Catagonus wagneri, assembly GCA_004024745.2. Taxonomy (NCBI): domain Eukaryota; kingdom Metazoa; phylum Chordata; class Mammalia; order Artiodactyla; family Tayassuidae; genus Catagonus; species Catagonus wagneri. Next base: position 128,414 of record PVHT021183679.1, read on the forward strand.
TCGGGTGAACCGCGCTGGGGCGCTGGTGGCACCTGCTGCCTTGCTCTGGGTGCGTGAAGACCAGCATAGGACCCCAACTGAAGGTGCCCACAACCTGGACCCTAGTTAATACGCCTGGGCCTACTCCCTCGCCCCCACCCCCAGCAGGGCCTTGGCTGCCGTCTGGGCCTCCACGTGGGACAAGTGTGAAAAGAGTCCGCGTTGCAGACAGGACAGAAGGTGAGTCAGGGCGGCTGTGCCCCTTCTCTCCCTGGAAGACATGGTGGCCTCGCTTTTCTTTTCTTTTTTTTTTGTTGTCTTTTTAGGGCCACACCTGCGACATATGGAGGCTCCCGGCTAGGGGTCCAACTGGAGCTGTATCTGCTGGCCTACACCACAGCCACAGTCACGCCAGGTCTGAGCCATGTCTGGGACCTACACCACAGCTCTCTGCGACGCCAGATCCTCAACCTACTTATCCTCAACCTACTTATCGAGGCCAGGGATCGAACCCGCGTCCTCACGGATACTCGTCGGGTTCATTAACCACTGAGCCACGACGAGAACTCCTGGCCTTGCTCTTGACAGGGTAATGTAGGGAGGGCCAGAGGGGGCCGTGGGCACCCTGATGGCAGCCTTAGCGTAAGCCTAGACCACAGCTCAGGCATAGGGGACTAGGGCGCATAAGGGGGCGTAGTGGGAGCGCTAAGGGGGCGGGCAGCGATGCGTAATGGGGCGGAAATGGCGCGTAACGGGGCGGGGTGTGG